>CM030871.1:5803366-6403366 GCA_018105865.1 Metaphire vulgaris | reverse complement strand
TAACGACAAGCAGAAGACATAGAACACAGCAGACATTGAAAACAATACAACAGACATTGAAAACAATACAACAGACATTGAAAACAATACAACAGACATTGAAAACAATACAACAGACATTGAAAACAATACAACAGACATTGAAAACAATACAACAGACATTGAAAACAATACAACAGACATTGAAAACAATACAACAGACATTGAAAACAATACAACAGACATTGAAAACAATACAACAGACATTGAAAACAATACAACAGACATTGAAAACAATACAACAGACATTGAAAACAATACAACAGACATTGAAAGCAATACAACAGACATTGAAAACAATACAACAGACATTGAAAACAATACAACAGACATTGAAAACAATACAACAGACATTGAAAGCAATACAACAGACATTGAAAACAATACAACAGACATTGAAAACAATACAACAGACATTGAAAACAATACAACAGACATTGAAAACAGCTCATCCATACAACTTGACTTAATTTAGTTTCTAAATCTTTTCAAATGCAACGGTCTGCCTAGCCTTGGCTACATTATGAAATCAAAACAGTTTTCAGAATGATATTTGCCCATTAGTACTAGTAAATCTAGAGTTAAATCACCGTCTCTTTCTGTTTTTCCTAGTCTGCCTTGCTGCTTCCCACTCCCACTCTGACTGACCTCTGGAACTGACCTTGTCCGGCTGACCACTAATCTTTGGCTATAGCTTTTTCAATGCTAGATAAAGCACCTAGGAATAGTAAGCAGCCTCTAAGGTACCTACTTTTGAAAGTGCTATAAAAATTTGTGAGATTTTACTTACCTACTTACTAATTTCTACGATGGGGTGAAGGAAGGAGTATGAGCATAGGATGAACAAAATTCAGAATAAGAGCGTTTGCAATTTACAGTACCTTCCTCTTCTGTCAAGTCCCTTGTCTCTAATGAACCAACAGCTCCATAGGAGGTTGGCACTTGGTTGGGATCGACTAAAATACGATGAAAACACGCGAGTCATAACAAAACCAAAATACCTTTAAACAAACATGAATACTTGGTTAGATAATGGCATCCACTGCAAGAATCAGATTTAAATATATAAAAATTATATGTCACATTTAGTGTATTTTCAATTGATAGGTGTCCTAGCAGTATTTGCACGATATTCCTCTCAATTCAGTGCTTGATTGTGATCACGATTATGCTTGAATACAAATTTATTTTGACTTTTGAATGTATCTAAATGTTTGGCATCTTCAGCGACCAGCAGGATACTCCAACTAGATATGTACTAATTCTAAGAACGGGAAGTAACTTCAAGAGTACTAAATTCAAAAACAAGTATAAAAGAACCATTATAATCAAATCATCCAATTGAATACTGCCCAGTAGGGATGAAGGAAAGAAAGAGGAAGAATTGAATACTTACTAAGACAGTTTCTGATATTAGATTCGTCTAAAATGTTTGAATGAAAATAAACCATGTTTTTATGCATCATACATAAAAAATACAACAAACATTGCAACCTACTGTCAACTTCAAAAACTTGATATGGCAGTCGCTCAAGTCTGCATAGGGCAAACGTAGGCTGATTATGTAATGTGTGTAATCATTTACAGCGGAACCAAGGTATCATTGAAAGCTAATTCAAATGACAGTTTTAAACATGATTTAACCCTTTCATCTCGTAAGGTCGATATTTGGCTTAATAAACCATTGGTTATACAGATCACCAGGATCAGAGGGTTAATTGGTTGGCTGGAATAATGGAATAAAAATATATCAAAAACTTTTGGAGTATATCGATACAATAACTGGTTCTTTAAAAACTAATTCAATATCGCATACCTTCAATGCCACTCGACCTGTTCCTACAAAAAAATCAGTTCTACTTTAAGTAGCAAATCAAATAATATCCCTTCCTATTTTCTGCCGCTTTAACAATCAACTGATCAATCATTCTGCAATCAACTGTGTCCATTTGGTGTCTAATAGGGTTGGTCACCAGTGAAGCTATTCCATTAATTCATTCAGTCATTCATTCAGACATTTATTCATTCCTTCAGTCATTCAGCTGCAATTGCTTTAGTCATCGTAGTTGTCGTCATTATTCAGCAGTGTTGCTATTCAGAAATCTAAGTCACCCATTTGCATATAAAAACAAGTGGCGTTTGATAAAGTGACCTTGATTTTTACATTAGTTACTGCCCATGACATGGTAAAAATTGTCTCAACAACCACGACCACAATAACCATCACTACCAACAACAACAAAAGCAACAACAACATAGTATCACCGTTGCTATCAACTCTATAGCTATCCACTGCAGTGCTAAGAAACCTTTTCCCAACTACTAATCTATCTAATCTAATCCTAAACTTCTATAGCACCACTTCACGATGCACAGAAGCATCAACTGATGGCACACCAAATCAAAATCATTCTACGGTGGATAAGCCAAGTCAAAAGGATGGGATTTTAACCTTGTTCTAAACATCTGTAATGAATTTGCAATGCACAGATGAGGTTGAGGCAATAAGTTCCAGAGTTTGGGGGCAGCCACTGAGAAAACACGAGAAACTACTCCAAATATCTTATGTAAATTAAAATCCCATGTCAAGTTTTCTGAGCTCCAATGCATTAGACTGCATTTGTTTCTCTCAATAGAATTATGCAGATAGACCTGAAAACCCTCAACAAAATTAACAATCCATGAACCAATCGTTGAATTCTGTGACTTCAAAAGGTCTTTGCAATAAAAGCAATGTTCTCTTACCGATAGTGGCAGGTAATTCCAACAACCAGAGCCACAACATAGAACGCAAGAAAAAAGGCAAGAGTTGAAAAGATCACAGCAAAGAATTTCGAACCTAAAGGACAAGAAAACAACTGCTCTTATAATAAAGTCAGAGCATTTAAAAATTTCAAGTCAATGCAAATTGATTTCAATATCAATTGATATCACAGCAAATTGATATCAATGCAAACGGATATCAATGCAAAGTTATACAATGCTGACCGCTGCCTGAATTTTTTCTAGGCAGGCATCAGATCAGGTCCAATGCATTTCTAAGCAGACATTGGTCAATGAATTTTTAAATCATAACTTGTGAAATCCTAAATTTCAAATTTAAAAAATTTGTAACTTTAAAGCAGACATGGGACTCGATGAATTTCTGAACATACATCAGCCTCAATCAATCTAGGCAGAAATTGTGCTGGGTGTATTTCTAAACAGACATCAGCATCAACGTATTGCTAATTAGACACAGGGCTCAAAGTATTTCTAAGCAGAGAATATATCAAATGAATTCAAATATGATATTCAATGGCAATATATACATCATGTAAATATACAGTTATCATAGAAATCAATATGAAGGTGCTAGATAACATACAATCTATTAGTCAAAATTCAAACAAAATCTGTTAAATCATCAAAACATTTTTAAATAATTTGTCTACTCACGTGATAATGTTGCTTCAATATTAATATTGATTACTTTGTTACGACCGCAATAAGTAGTTTCTTCACCTAGTAAATGACATTACACCTAGTAAATATGACACAGGTCTAGTAAATATGTAAATGATTTGCAAAACAAAAACAATAAGCATTATATTTCATCAAATTTTTTAAAAGTATAATGTACAAAAGACATTGCATTTTTAAAATTAACTGTCACAAAAATTAATCAAAACAGCTTACACTTCTGATTTAAGTTTAAGCAGAGAAAGTGAAAATACTTGCTAGATGAAGAAGAAAAGAATATCCTCTGAAACTTTTCACAATCCAGGTCATTTGGCTTCACAACCAAAACGATGAAGAAAGAAGCATTATAAAATGTATTTCGCTGAAAAAATAGATGATACAATATTAAATTTAATAGTGCCACATCTCTCTCTCTCTTTCTCTTTCTTTCTTTCTCTCTCTCTCTCTCTCTTCTCTCTCTCTCTCTCTCTCTCTCTCTCTCTCTCTCTCTCTCTCTCTCTCTCTCTCTCTCTCTCTCTCTCTCTCTCTCTCTCTCTCTCTCTCTCTCTCTCTCTCTCTCTCTCTCTCTCTCTCTCTCTCTCTCTCTCTCTCTCTCTCTCTCTATGTATGTGTATATATATATATACTATCTATATTATATATACTATCTATATACATACTATCTATGTAGTAGAGTCCATTTTCCTACACCCAAATAAAAGACAGTAAGTAAGTAAAATCTTTTGAATTCATGTAGTACTTTCTAAAGAATGTACCATAGTAGCAGCTTATTCCTAAGCTCTTGATCTACAGCAGAAATAGCTATCAGTTACAGTGGGGGAAACAACAAGATAGACTTTATCTAATCTGAACAATTGATCATCCCTCATCTGGTTTTTAAATATCCAAAAATCAAAATCACCAATTGAAACTATTAAACATAAGTCATATTCAAACATTTTGATAAAAGTACAGATTAATTATGTTCCAGAAGAAGCCCATTTTAGAAATCCCAATGTCATGCATAGATATCAGCACAATAATAATACCTCAACAGTGATTGCTCCTCTTCTTGTCATTGTCTGACGATATCCAGCGTGTTCAACTGTGCCAACCATGTCATAAACCGGACACTAAAATTATGGAATTTGGCAAAAATTAATTATAAAAAATACATTATGGCATTAATTGCCACACCAATGACAGAATAACTTAGATTAAAATTTTATTTCTCACTGAATTTTCTTTTAGCTAAATTATCAAAATGAACAGAGTAAATCAAAGAAGCAGAGAATGAGTGTAGATAACTATTGATGAGCTCTTCACTATAGCATCAAAATAAAAGTATTTACTACAAGTTTCATAATTTAATCTGGATCAGTGGCTGGACCGAGAATATGGAATTCACTCCCAGCTGAGTCTCTTTTTACGACATTTCAATGAAGACTCAAATCATACCTAAGTAAGTATGTAAAGTCTCAGAATTTATATAGTGCTTTGGAAAGTAGTAACATAGTAGCTGCTCATTCTTATGTGCTTAGTCTTGAAATAGCTTTAGTGAAGGTGCAATTGTCAGCCAGGCAAAAGTCAGTGTATCCATAAGTTGGTGGGGCAGATTGCTATAGCTACGGAGACAATTACTTTTGGAACAGGAAGGTTTTAAGCTTAGACCTAAAGGCTTGGGGAGATAATGAAGTCATTAAAGGAACTGAGGATTCAGAACTTGTTGCTTGACCATGTCTTAGGCCACTCTCTTTTGCCTATATGTCGTAACCAGGACCGGAAAATCAGACTCATTTATTGGATTTGACAATGGGAATCATGATTAAAATCAAAGAGCAACCATCAACTGATGCCAAAAGCATCATTAAAAATGGCTCTATAGAAGTTCACTAATAATAACAACAGGGCATCAGTAGATGAAAGCCTACCTCAACATCCTGGACAGAGAGAACAGTGCATAGGTCATCAATAGATTCTGCCTTCACCACGACTGATGATACATTGTGCGGAAAGTCAAATCGATAAAACCGCGACTTTGCTGGTGAAACGCTGATATTCCCTTGGTCATCACTAAAAAACAAAAATTAAGAAATCACATTATACCCTTTGGCATCAAAAGACCAACATTTTGTCTTCTTAACACATTGGTTATATGGACTGATTGAGTGAAGGTTTGAAGGCGTTAAATCCAAAAGTTTAGAACTCCTAACATCAACCAGTTGTATTTGAGCACAAAAATTATGAAATTCAATGCATTATTCATATGGCCGTACAAGATATCAAAGCAAAAGGTCAATTCTATAGTGACAGGATTCAAGCTAAAAATGACTCCCGACACCGCTGGGCTGCCATACGTGATATACTTCACACCACAGAAGACAGTGAAGTTCTGTCACCAGAGGACTGCACTCGGCTCTCAAATGACTTCTCGCAGTTTTTCATCGACAAGATCAGACGAATAAAACAAGGCATTACGCAGCACCTCAGTGGCACGACTGTCGACCCATTGCAGTCTGACGTGCGACACTCCGGTCCGAGGCTTGATGCTTTGCTGCCACCGACACCTACCGAAGTCCTACGTCTCATCAACGTAATGCCAGCCAAATCGTCTCCAGTCGATATTATCCCGACTATCGTCATTAAGTCGTGTCCGGCGTTGTTTGCTTACCCTCATTGCTCACCTCGCTTCACTGTCATTTAGAGGAGGAATATTTCATGAGGGTTACAAAAGATCTATTGTAACGCCATTCATCAAGAAACAGGGCCTGGATCGATCAGAGTTCTGCAACTACAGGCCAATCTCAAACTTGAACACCATTTCGAAAATAGTTGAAAGGCTCTTTCTGATCAGACTCATTCGCCACACCCAACAATCGCCAAACTTCAGTAAGTTCCAGTCAGCCTACCGGCACCATCACTCAACAGAAACGGCATTGCTGAAAATGCTGAATGACTTGTACAGTGCAGCCGATGCTGGCCATCGAACTGCCCTACTGCAACTGGACCTGTCAGCTGCCTTCAACACATTTGGTATTAATACTTTGCTCTGCAGGCTTCACTACACATTTGGCATTTCCGGACGGCCTTTCACCTGGATAGCATCGTACCTCACTCGCCTCACTCAGACAGTACGCGTTGGTAGCAAACAGTCATTGACAGAGAGCTGTGAATCTGGAGTCCCACAAGGTTCAGTACTCGGACCGCTGTTATTCACACTGTATGTTGCGCCAGTGACAAAAATTGCTGCTTCATCCGGAGTGAATATAGCACAGTATGCTTACAGAAGTTGCAACAAGTACAGAACTCACTGGCCAGGACTGTTTGTAAAGTGCGCCAAACAGAACATATTAAACCGACCCTTGCTCGTCTCAATTGGCTACCAATACGATACCGCATTCAGTACAAGATCGTGCTTATTACCTTCAAGACAATAACAAAACAACAGCCCAGCTACTTGGCAGACGTCACTCAATTGCAGGAACAGTCTCGCCTACTGAGATCACGTGGTGCTAACAAACTGACAAAGCGGCGCAATCGCCTTTCTCTCACCGACCGTTCCTTCGCAATCGCTGCTCTGTCTGTTTGGAACAATCTATCGAAATCTGAAACATCGGACTTAACTGTTTCATTGATTGTTTTTAAACGCCGACTGAAAACTGCACTCTACAGTTTGGCCTACACTGTTTAGGTCATGTGACTCACCCCACACTTATGATTCTTCACTTGTGAATGACTTAATGTGCATTAACAACCATGTAATAATAATAATAATATCATGTCACAGAATGATCTGAAAGTTATGGCCTAAAGGGTGATTTGGCTACAGTCAATGGAATTTACCATAAAAACAAAAAACAAATCATAAAGAACTTTCAACACTCTATTTCAAGAATAAACAAACCTGATGCTTATACTCTCCAGATTAGCAACAAGCTGAAATCGAGTTGAATACATATTCATTGTGGAAATATCGACATAAATTTCTTGAGTCCGTTCTGGACATAGAGTCCGTCCAACGCTTGAATATTCATATGAAATGCTGTGCAGAAACATAGACTTGTGTTAATAAATGCAAAATCAATGCAGGAAATTGTAAAGTTTCTTTCCAAAGCAACTGCTTGAAGATTCGTCATTGTCGTCGTCATTATCGTGAAGTCGGCCTTTTCGTCTTTCCTCGATGACCACGATCAGAGGTCTGCTGGCGGTCTTCCAGTGTCCTTATGGAATTGATCGAACCATCTGTTGCGTGGGTGACCGGGCGCCCTTTTCCAAGTTTTGTCAGGGAGATGACCAACAGGAAGGATCAGAGTTTGGTACATTCGAATTGTTGTATTGGGGGTTAAGTAACGATCCTTCCATAAGTTCCTTAGTGTTGACATCACAGATGACACTAGGCCCATACACCTTCTCATGTCTGGTTTGCAGTGGCTGTCTACAGATTGAAGACTGGTGAGGTAAGCAAAGTTCTCAACTTGCTCAATCTTGTTGCCTTCTACTATGACCAGTAGTAGGTTCGGGCGTGTGCTCAGGTTTTGGATTTTGGTTTTTGACCAGGAGATGCGAGGCCGAGAGGAGCAGAGGATTCTTGGAAGCTTGTGAGGCATTTAAATGCCTCCACTGCTGATTTAACCAGGAACACAGTGTCATCTGCATACACTATGTTGGAAAAACTCCTTTGGCCGATGGATATTTCCAGTTTTTTCAGCCATATGGTTGAGATCAATGGCCACTGAGAAGAGAACAGGAGCAAGAATGCACCACTGTCTGACTCCTTAAGCGGTGGGAAATCTGTATGATGTCTCTTTCCCACAGCGTACTCTGGCGCCTATTCCTTTATGAAGTGACTTGAAGATTATTCAATGCTAAAGTCAAAATCCTTTCCCCGAACGCATAGGATCCATAGCGCAGCATTTATCTCTGTTTCTATACCCGTCAGCCATCAGCCAGATGTGCAATACCACAAATACGAGGCTAGTATTGCCTAATGTGTGTCTGTTTGACTTGTGCAGTGTTACCATGGCTTCTCAATTTTGTCACAGCCCTCTGGTGAGGAAGGCTGAGTTAACTGTAGGGCTCCTGGGTATCGAACCTGCAACCTTCAGATGTCCCACCAATGTGTTACCACTCTGCTATCTTCCCAGATCATATTAATTTTGGTTCTGCTTACAAGTAATAACCAAAAAGCTACAAACCCATCAGATGTAGTAAGAATAGTTGGAATTGCCCACGACAGAACACTTCGCTGCTGCTTCACCACAAATAACACAGGAAACGTGGTTGAAGCATTCACAGATTGAGCATAAATTCTCACTGCCTGTTTACCTATCTACAACATTCAATCAATCAATCAATCAACATAACAGCAACTAGGTGAATTTGGTTTTTTGGATTGGCCAGTCCACTATCTAATCTATACTGCAATGTAATCTAAAATGAAATATATGGAATCAAGTTCAATTAAAAAAGAAACAGTTTGTTCAGAGATGATTACCATCTTAGAATCTGTCATGTTGTAACGATACAACAGTTGAATGCTGTGATTATGGCGAACAGTGCAGTTATAGTGTGTTCCAAATGAGGCATCATTCAATACAATACCATCGCAATCAGTCAAAATGGCTCCTGTACATATGGTCGCCAGGCAAACAAGCACAAATATCCTGACTGAATTCATTCTACAGTTCAGCAAAACAGGACAATTTGTACCACACTACTTTCCATTTTTAAGCGTAACAATTTTAAACTGTGTTTATTCAATAATATGGGCAGAAGCTTGATTGGGAGCATTGATTCATGTTTGCGTGCGCACGTGCATTGAATAGGTCAAAGGTAATAGTGGAAACAAAGAAAGTGGGTAAGGCGTATGGTATAAGCAAAATTTTTGCTTTTTGTAAGCATCATCATCATCAAGCCCTCTTTCGTCATCTGAAGTCGAGGCGGCAGAACGAATCAATCAACTTCTATGGCACCACTATCATAATGCCCAGGGCATCAGCCGATGGCGCGCCAAATCCAAATAGCATTAGAGCCAGGTCAAGCCAGAAGATCAGTCCAAAATGGCGGGAGAGCAATCTAAGGGGGATAAGCCAAGTCAAACAGGTAAGTTTTAAGACCGGATTTTAAAGATAATAAAGTGTTAGTTATACGAAGTGATATTGGTAATTAATTCCAAAGCTTAGGGCCACACACTGAGAAACAACTAGTGCCAATGACTGTACGAGAAGGAGGAACATCAAATGAAAGTCCAGCTGAATATCTAGTGGAGTGATTAGTAGGTTGAGGGATAAGTCACATCTTAAGATATGATTCCAGGTGTCTCAATCTTCAGTTGTTCTTATAGCCGTTGTAAGTCATTCAAGTCCAATCTTTTATGTCATCTATGTACTAAAGTTTCGGCACTAAAATATTTTATGGATCATTTAATCTGGAAAATTAACTTTTTTGTGTGTATGTGGTATGCGTGAATTGAATTTTTCAAGCCAGATACCAGGCATAAATAAAAGTGAAAAGCAGAGGGGCAGGAGTGAAAATTATGGAACTTGTGGAAGTGTATCTGGTACTTATGCAATAATAAATTTTAACAGTTGTAAATAAAAAATTAATTAATCTGGAATTTTGGAAATTGTTGTGCTAGAAATTAGTTTGTGTGTGTGCATGTGCATTGAATTGGTCAAAAATAAAAAGGAACTGTCTAAAATGCGGGCAGCCCGTTTCCAATGGACCACAGCTAAAATGCGGGCAGGTGGCACTGATTGGTGGAAGAAATCACGTTTGTTCCTTCCACCAATCATTGAAGCAGGTCACCATTTTTGAAGCGGTCATAGTGTTGATGCGATATTTCTTGTAAATTTTCAGAATTGTAGGTGATATCGGCTAAAATGTGGAATCCGAATTATCCGTATTGTTCTTTCGACGCATCCAGGCACGAGTAGGAAGAGAAAAGAAAAAATTAAAAATACCAGATGGGAACAGTGTTCCCACATATAGGTATTTTGGATGAAAGGTAGAAAATTCAATAGTAAATATAAAAGTCAAAATAATGTAGTAGTAGACAATAACATCTTTTATATTGAATAGAAAAAAAACTTAGTTGATATTTTAATATTAACACAGGTTATATATTGTTTCAATTTTTGTTTATAGTAGTTTAAATTTATTATGTTTGTTGAATGGGTTGGCGGGCCTCTGTACACCGTATGAAAGCCAACTTAAAAACAGTTAGTTAATAGGGCCAAAGTGCACTGAATTGATTATGCACTTGGTCTAGATAATTATTAGATAACAGATTAGGCCAACATTATTTAAATCGAACGTTCTGCAGCTTTAAAGCAGATGCCGGTGGGGCGGGGCCACATTGAGGATGACTGGAGATGCATCCCCTCACCAAAAATGCGTCTTCAATGGAAGGTGATCGTCTAAACGGATTAGTCTTAAAGTATATTCATAACAATATGGACATATCCATAGACAATGCCATAGACAAATTCACTTCCAGGAATAGAATACTTGATTTTGCACTATGAATTTGTGCAACCAGACTAAAATGGCTTCTATACATTGTCAATTCTGAAAATTATATCCTATAAATCAAACCTAGAGATTTCTTCTAAACCGTTTACATATAATTCCTTTGACAATTGGTGGGATCTTCTTAAAAATTCATTGCATCCCCACCAACTTCCTAGAAATTCATTGTATCTCCCCACCAAGATTTCTTGGAACTGCCACTGGGTGCCGGTTAACTTGGCTGCACTGTTTAAGAATTACTTAGAATGCGGGCTTCCCGCATTCTGCCCGTACTTTGGGAAATAAGGGCTGCCCGCATTCTAATAATAATACTTAGAATGCGGGTGTCGTATAAATTTTGTTCCGGCATAAAATAAGTTCTGCAACAAACTTTGATTGGTTTATTTGAATTTGACAATTACTTATAAGCTCCGCCTACCCATAGTAACCATATCGTAAAATACGTACCGAATGCAAGTCGTAAATGTATAATCGATCCTAACCCTAACCCTATCGGTCATATATTTAGGCTATGATCGACCGATAGGCCATACATTTTTTAACCATACTCAGGCCTCGTAGGGACTATATTTTATAAGAGGAACTCAGATTGTACGTATAGGAATAATTTTGGTTCCCGTTGCAACAGAACTAGCTCCGCCCCGGAACCGCATTTATAGCGGAACAAAATTTATACGACACGGGCTGTCCGCATTCTGCACGCGTTTTGGTAAATACAGGCTGTCCGCATTTTTAATAATAACAGTTAGAATGCGGGCTGCCCGCATTCTAGACACTGCCAGATAAAAATCAAATCAATATACGAGTGACTGATCTAAAGGCACATGATTTCTTAACAGAGGATCCATATTTTGCGCTATATATATATATATATATAATGCTACCTGAGATTATAGTTTAATTTCCGAAAAAACGGAAATGTCTTTTAAAAGTAAGAAACTACTTTAATCTTATTTTTGATTTAATCTAAAACTTTGTACATAATTTCTGAACATTAAAATAGTTTACTTCCGTCTTTGTAAAACAACTTTAACAAGTAAACCAGCAACCATTGACGGCTATTAATAGATGTCAATGAAGTAAACATAAGCTGTATTGCCGCTGACACTTTAGAATTATATAAAGTAAAGTAAAGTAAAATCTCGTGCATTTATATAGCGCTTTTAAAAGCAGCACAACAGTAGCTGCTTATTCTTAGGCACTCAGCCTCTCTTAAAATAGCCATAGGAAAGGTATGAAATCAGCCAGGCAATAGTCAACATCCGAAGGGCAGTGAGGCTAGGTTGTTACAGCTATGGGGCAGGCTTACATGTAGCAGGCTTACTTAGCAATTTAGCCTCCTAAGGGGCTGTCCATTACCCTGCAAAGAAAACGACGTCTTGACGACCGCCTCACAACGTCGTGAACTCGGCCCGCCGACGTCTTGCGCGGACGTCGTGCAGACGTAGAAACGTGAACTCCAGAAGACGGCCTGACGACGTCGTCATACGACGTCTGTCTCAGACGTAGTTGCGACGTCTGTGCGACCTCAATTTCGTCGTTAAATGGACCTGCATGGCCTATATATATGCCTATAGGTATAGTCTAATTAAATAGCCTAGCTAGGCCTATAGCATATATAGGGGTCTACTAGAAGTAACGGTGCTAGCCTGCTAGGACAAAATGTCAGTGGACAAAATGTCATGGGGACAAATTGTCAGCGGACAAAATGCCACCGTAACCCTAAACCGTGACATTTTGTCCGCTGACATTTTGTCCGCTGACATTTTGTCCGCTGACATTTTGTCCGCTGACATTTTGTCCGCTGACATTTTGTCCCCATGACATTTTGTCTGTGACATTTTGTCCGGCACAGAAGTAACATGTTCAATCCCATGCATCCATGCAGGGATTATCGATATTAATTTTATCAACTCAACAGGCAGTGATCGACCGAGCCAGTGCGTGGTAAAGAAAATCATGCAGATAATCACATATACTAAAGAATTAATATATATAAATCTCTGTCATGCAACATATGCATATGTCAAGTTTTCGAGCAGCTCTAGCGGTACACCGCGATGAATTAAGCGTGGGATGAGGTGGCTGTTGCCATCTGACGAATGCAAGTCCAGTCAGTGCAGTATTGGACATTCGCCAGATGGCAGCAGACGCAGCACCACTTAATACAATTACAATAAGAGAGAAACAATAAATCATGAAATGCACTTTTTTCGTAAACAATGTCAATCAATCAATCAATTTATTTCTCACATTACAACAATGTCGTTTGGAGCAATGTAATACTTTATATTGCACCGGCCATTTCCAAATATGGCGACTGGCATTCATACCGGACCTAGGGCCTATATCGTTTAATTACTGAGATTATAATCGATCTCTAGCTGTGCCTGTTCTGCTCCATTAAAAGCCATCAATTTAAACTCTCCAGTGTCAGAAATTAATGTTTCAAATAGCATATTTCTTGAAGCAGACATCAATCGCCATGTATAGAATCTTTTAAACATGTTTCTATGTAATCAATAATTAGTTTAGTTTAAGCGATAATCCAATTTCTCAAATTCATTGTACAGTTTCACATCTCAATCCTCCTGCTGGAGCTAATGACCGACTACAGTATTCCAGTATCCACGTTTTGATATTGATTTGATGCAGCGTTATTGTATCAAAGGACTCGACGTTCACTCGTCAGAATTATCAGATCCATCGAACAATGGCGTCAACGTGCTGGCTGACGTCTTTCTAGGCTGTAAACGAACAAAGCAATGTCCTGCATTTATTTCAGACAAGTCAGCTTGCATGTAATAATTTTAGTTACTACTTTACAACTAAAAGCGAATTAGGGGATATAGATTATGAGTTATTATTATATTGTCATAGAAGTATGAATCCATCCCACCAATGCATGGAGGCAGCAAAAAAGGGAAACCAAATGTTGGGAATGGTGAAAAGGACAATTGTGAGTCGTGACAAAGAGATAATCATTAAACTTTATAAGTCATTAGTAAGGCCTCATCTAGAATACTGTGTTCAAGCTTGGAATCCATTCTTGAAAACAGATATAGAACTTTTAGAAAAAGTGCAAAGACGAGCAACGAAGATGGTCAATGGGTGCCATAATTTAAGCTACGAAAAAAGACTTCAATATTGTGGACTGACAACATTAGAAAGGAGAAGAGAGAGAGGGGATTTGATAGAAACATACAAAATAATGGCTGAGAAAGTAGATGTGCCATATGATCGATTCTTTACATTGGCACACTATAGCAGCACAAGAGGCCACAAGTGCAAATTATTTAAGCAGAGGGTTGGTCCAAGAAATAAAAAATTTTTTAGTGTAAGGGTTTTGGACAAATGGAACAGACTGGACGAGGTGGGAGTGACAGTTGAAACAGTAAACGGATTCAAAGGCTATCTAGATAAACTAGGTTATTGAATGCAGATGGTTACATCAGTGGTTTTCACACAGGCTTACTTAGCCTCCTAAACCACTTAAAATCACATTATTATTATTATTATTATTGCTATATTAGTATATATTTATTAATTATATTATTATTATTATTTATTATTATTATTATTATATATTTATTAGTAAAACCTGTCCCAAGACAGAGAACATGATGATGATATTTAGTAATTATTATTATTATTACTCGACCTGCCCAGACTACTTAGCTAAGCTGGTGCATAAGGCAGGGTCGAGGACAGGTCGTTCGAACTTAAGATCTGACCAAGGTTCAAGGGGTAATCCCATAGCGTGGAATTCCCTCCCGGTAGATGTCAGGTCAGAAATCTCCCCAGACCGTTTTCCTCAAAAACTGAAAACAAACCTTTTTAGTACATCTTATGGAACTTTTCTGTAAATTCCTCTCGCCTACTGCCTGAGCTTTAAGATAGCGCTATATAAGTTGTCACCCTAATAATAATAATAATAATAATAATAATAATAATAATAATAATAATAATAATAATAATAATAATAATAATAATAATTAGGGCTGCACCGAATAGTCTATTCACTCATCAGAATTAGACTATCAGATCCATTGAACAATGGCGTCAACGTGCGTTTCGTGCTGGTTGACGTCTTTCTAGGCAGGTCGGCCGAGAGAAATTCCGGGCCCCTGCCCCCTGTGCAGAATGGCCGGCGGGCGCCGAAAAATTGTTTAAAATTGCTGACGACCCTTTTTTGCTTGTCATTGGTTTAACCCAATTTAACCGACACGATGTCATGTTGCAACTCTCGAAAACTAGTGGTAACCTTTTTTTCTTGTCGCTCTTTTTCACACTCAGTAGTCAGTAGCGTCATTTCACACTTTTCTTGGGACGAGATAATTTTTTGGCCAAATTTTGGCCAATTATGGGCATATTTTGGGCAATTATAGGCAAACTTTGGCCAATTTTTGGACCAATTTTGGCCAATTTGAAATTTTTTGACATTTTGGGGCAAATTTAGAACAATTTTGGCGATTTTTTGCACATTTCACATTTATTTATTTACTTAATACATTATTTCTTCATTTTCCTTGGGGGCCCGCCTGCCACTCTCCAAATGACGCCCCTGTTCACACTATTCATTTTGATGCTTTTGATGTCCTCAGGTCCGGGCCCCTCTTTTACTCGCCGGGCTCCCTTTCTTTAGTGTTATTATTGGTATTATTGTTAATTATGCATATTCATCATCGGCCCGGGCCCCCTCCAGACCGCCGGGCCCTCTGTGCATTTGCCCCTGCCCTCTCTCGGAGGCCCTGTTTCTAGGCTGTAAACGAACAAAGCTTTGTCATTCCTTCTAATATTCCTTCTAAACCACTTTAAAACCAAGTTATGGTAATACATCAATATTAACCATACAATTATTATTATATCATAAGCACCCGCTCAAAAGGAACCAATCATCGTCAAGCAAATGAATATAATTTACATAAATAAATTTACCTATAGGCCTATATAGTGTATGCATACAAAATTTACAGAAGATACAGTGGCGCTGTAGCCTAAATTTGTTGGCTGTTAGGCCTATATTAAGTTCTGATGGTTGCAAAATAAAATAGCAAAATTATAGGTATTTAATTATGGAAAAACCAATTCCGCGACGTCTCATTTTCCCGGAAAGGACCTGTCCGGGACGTGGGACATTTTATTCGATTCCGGGACTGTCCCGGCCAATCCGGGACACCTGGTCATCCTAGCCCCACTCGGTCGCACTTCTGTCGTTTCAAACATATCGTCCATCGTCTGTAAACTTAGTATTCATAATATATTTATAAAAATAATTACAAACCACAGGCCTGCGTTAGAACTAAATTTAATTCAAAAGCATGCATATAGCCCTATGAGTCACCAGAAATAGCATGGCGAAGCTTTCCGAAACTTAGATAGTAGATACTAGATGTTATATTAGTTTTTAAACAGATTTATGGGCTTATTCTGAATCTTTGTCGGCTATATTTTCTTAACAATTTGAGTTTCAGTAGAATCCTGCCTCTTGAGCCTAGGCCCTATATAGAAATCCCGATTACATGTAAGTTTAGGCGCCGGTCCCTTCCAAAATAATGTTAATAGATACAAAAGAGACACGTGCACTGATACATCGAACTCGCTCATTTCGAAATCTAGCTACATCGGGTGCCTTGCGCTTCGATTTAACTGGATTATAATGTAAATATTTGACTTTGGTCGACAGCGGTTTGTTTATACGGTATTCGGCTATTAACATGACACCTCTGCCCCCTACACCTCTTCCAGGGGTGGTGCTGGCTATCACTAAAACAGACTGATGTTAAAAGCTATTCGTTTAGAATTCTAAAGGGGAGAATTAACCTTTGGAAATTGAAACTTGAACACTATAACTGACTCCACAAAAATTAGAATGGACCGTATGAAAACGAAAGAGATGACAGATATAGGCTATAGGCCTACTGCCGCCTACAGTACAGTAGAAACTTTAATTCAGAGGCGGATCTAGGGATACGGGGTGCAGTTGTCCCCGTTGGCCGAGATGGGGGGCGCCAAAATTGGTTTAAGGTAAGGAGTTCCGCTTGCTACGGGCGATAACCTTTTTGCTTGTCAGGGTGTTCGCGAAGTTGAATGAAGAATGAAGGGGCGCCAAGATGGGCAGAGTGGAGCCCTTTTTGGCTTCTTAGGGTTTCGTCAAGTTGAGGGGGCGCCATTAGTATTTGGCCTCGGGCGCCGGACACCCCAGCTCCGCCACTGCGTTAATTACTGAACTGTGTTTACACGATCAGTCAAAATGAGCTGCTAGCGCTGAGCACTGATGTCTCGATGGCCGGCTCAGCCGCTGTGGTAGGCCAAAGACTGACCGCAGTGGGCTTAATTGTTTCGCTTTGTCTAGTGACACCGCTTGAATGTCAAGGAACTGAAGTAAACAAATTTTCACGTCTGACTGAAATCTATAGATACACTGTAGGTCCGATTATTTTAAAATTTTGTTTTATGTAAATCTTAACATTTGAGCATAAAAGCGAAAGTTTAGATGGCTCAACAGCAGCAGTAAAATGTAGTAAAAAAGTGTTGACGATCCAAAAAATTGTCGAGTCAATTTTTGCGCCCCCCTCTGGTCTGCGCCAGGGGCCACCGCCCCACCCGCCCCCTCTGCCCGCTACTGTACGACACTGTCTGTAGCAGGCTTTAAACATCGCCATAAACAATGTTTCTCACACAAATATGTAACCTCTAGTTCCAAACGAAGAAATGAAAATCACGAGCTAAATTTTTAAATCAATAAACTGATCACATGGAGGCAGTAGCGTCATTTCACACTTTTCTTGGGGGCGAGATAATGTTTTGGCAAATTATTTGCAAAATTTTGAAAATTTTTAGGCCAAAGTTGGCAAATTTGCAATTTTTTAATATATTTTGGGCAAATTTTTGGCAAATTTTTAAATTTTTTGCGCATTAATACATTATAAATATTTTTTTTTCATTTCTTTGGGGGCCACGGCCCCTGCCCCCAAATGACGCCACTGCTATATTCTATGCCAATTTAGATTGACTAACACAGCTGTCTTCAAACGCTGAGTAAACAAAACATTGCGTTAACGAATAAAGAAGGAATAGTAGCGTATCAATATATTGCACATGGAATATATTCTGTTCTGATAATCAATAAATAGGTCTAGTTTAAGTGAGAAAAAATCAACATTACAAACGTAGGCCTATAAAAGATAGACCTATAAAATTATAGACGCAAAGCAATACAAACCAGCTGTCGTGGGTGTCGTCTTCTTTTTATGTCTGAAATTTGATTTTTATGTGACCACTGCATGACTGCACCCTTCGAAGTCAATATAGGCATAAACTGCGCCTAGTACCTACATGTGTTGCTGCGTATGCAGCGTAGTTACTTGGCTACTGGAGTACTGTACTGTACTGTACGTGGATTGTGGATGCAGTGACCACATTACATTAGTGCCCTCAAGTGATTGAAAGAAAGCTGCACACATTTCGCGCTGCCATCTAGGGATTGTTCTTAAAACATCGATTGCTTGCTAATTATAAATGGCATACGGTGTATATTGATATGGCCTTTAAATTGAAAATGTGATGACTACATCTAGATATATATAACCGTCAGTCGCTATATAGGCAGTTATAAAGTGAGAAGTGATCAATATATAGCCCATTCGGATATATAATTAATTTATATTTAAATTTTTATTTATTTCGGATGCGTGGATGTGTAGGGCTATATATATAGGCCTATAGGCCTATGTACGCGGTTATATAGGCCCTACGATCAATATATATAATTATTATGTTGGATATAATTATAAGGCCTATATATATATATTGCATGCATGCTATATGCATGGTCCGCCGCACGTCTCGTACGTCTGCAGCCTACCGACGTCGCAATAAGGTCGGCTGCAGACGCAGACGAAGCAGACTAGAATGGGCTGGTCGGACAGGGCCCACCGACGTCGGCTCTTTGCAGGGTAATTATGTCAACAATTTTGGGGCAATTTTTGACCCCTCCCCATTGTCAACAACTGTCAACTTTCAGTTACCCCTCCCCCATAATTACGTCAAAAACACCCCCTTCCCAAGATCAACGACAGGTCCCAATAACAAGGTTATTATTCTTGTGCGGTGATGACCATTTTCCCCTGTTTTGCTCATCGAGTGTCAAAGTGTGTACGTGGTGATGACCTTTTTTGTCATGCTTTTTTCCATTGTAATAAGTAGTATTCCATGAAATTTCATAATTTTATCATTAAAAAAATGAAATTGTTGACGTCAACTGACCCTCCCTCTGCAGAGGGCCGGCTTAAGGTCCGAGTGGGCCGGGGAGCTGAGAAAGGAAAAATGCCGTCGCCTATACTGAAAATCTCTGGCAACTTGCAGTGACAAACAAAAAAGGTTATCTCCCTTCAAAATGGTGCTGACAAGCAAAAAAGGTTATCTCTAAAATCGGTGGGCCTATTTTCATGATGGGCCGGGGGGGCTGCAGCCCTTCAGCCCCCGCCTTAATATGGCCCTGCTTCTGCAACTGTCAAACTGTTTCAAATCCCCGCCCCCTAAATTGTTGACGTAGGCTATTTAATGGACAGCCTCTAAACCACTTAAAATCACATTATTATTATTATTATTATTATTATTATTATTATTATTATTATTATTATTATTATTATTATTATTATTATTATTATTATATTATTATTATGGAAATGGTTTAACTTGCATTTAAGCATGGGCGTCCGCAGAAATTTTTTCAGGGGGTGCAAAACATGATTTGTGACGAAAGAAATGAAATTGTGACGAAAGAAATGAAAACATTTTCCGGGGGTGGGGGTGCAAAACAAGGCTTTGTGACGAAAGAAACAAGTAATTTTACTTTTTTCATAACTCCACAATTTTTCCAGGAGGGTGCAATTGCACCCCTTGCACCCGCCTCCGGACGCCCATGCATTTAAGAAAAATGAAGGATTTACGCTTAGACATGAAGACTTGAGGACTGAGGAGATAATGCAGGAATTATAGAAAATGTGGACTCAGATTTTATTACTTGAAATTGTTCAAGTGTGCGGAGGGAAGCTGGGATCGAGCAGGGCCGCCGAGAGAAATAAATTCCGGGTCCCGGAAACAAAAAAATTTGCGGGCTCTTAATAAAAATTTATAAAGTCTTCGAAAAACCTGACACGCAAAAAAACGTTATCAACTCTCCAAAACAACCTGACAACAGGGGCGTCATTTGGGAGGGCTGGGAAACCGTGTCCCCCTCCCCCAAGAAAATGAAAAAAATTTATAATGTATCAATGTGCAAAATATCGCAAAAATTGCCAAAAATTTGCCAAAATTGCCAAAAATTTGCCAAAATTGCCTAAAATTTGCAAAATTGCCTAAAATTTTCACAAATTACCTAAAATTTGCCAAAATTTACTCAAAATTTGCCTAAAAATTATCTCACCCCCAATAAAAGTGTGAAATGACGCTACTGTATGATACGCAAAAAACGTTGTCAATTCTCAAAAAAACACCCTGACAAGAAAAAAAACCTTGTCGTCACCGGATCTGGGCCCCTGAATACTCCACATGGGCCCCGGTACAATGTACCGGCTGCACTTCCCTCTCCTCGCGCCCGCGAACCACAGTTTGGGAACCTATGTTTTTCCTAAATTCCTGCATTATATCTCCTCAAGTCTTCGGGTCCAAGCTTAAATCCTTCCTTTTTCTGAAATCATTCCCTCCATAGCTGTAACAACCTATAGCAGAGGCGGACCGAGGTATGCGGCGCCCGGGACAAAGTGCACCGTTGGCGCCCCTAACATTCCTGACGAGCAAAAAAGGGCGTCACATCGTTTTCGGCGCCCCTCAGCTCTTACGGCGCCCCTCTTCAGTTAGTGCTGACAAGCAAAAAAGGTCATCACACGTGTTTCTTCTTCTTTATTGTTCGTTTCACTTACCCTAATACCCGATTTTGGCGCCTCGGCCTCACCTCGGCGCCCAGGGACATATGTCCCCTCTGGGCCCCCTCGGTCCGCCTCTGCAGCTTAGTCTTACTGTCCTTCGGATATTGACCATTGCCTGGCTGATCATTCACCTTTCCCATAGGCATAGCTATTTTAAGAACGGCTGCATGAGCGCTCAAGAATAAGCAGCTACTGTTGTGCTGCTTCCAAGTTCCAAGTGCTATATAAATCCAAGAGGATTTACTTACTTACTTACTCTGTTGTATTGCAAAATCTTTTGACCGACTAATTCATAGTTTTCCATCCTATGTTGTGCCTGGTTTCTCACAGTCTAATTTAAATAGCCTCTTTAAAATATTACAAAGCTCTAGATGGTTATATAGGCCTATTCCATTATTTTAGGAACTTGCCCAGGACCATTCAGAGATGATTCAGTATCCACCATATCGTACATCATGCATCAATGCTAAAACAATATGTTCCGGTTATTGTAAATACTGTACGCATCCTTCAAATGCCATAGGCCTATGTGCACTTAGCAAAGCTGTCCGTATTGTGTGATTAACTAATTTCTAAAATCGCCTGGAGCTCAGTAATTAAATCATTATGCAATCTCATACATTATTAGGTTAGTGTTTACGAAGACTGCAACACTTTCAAACTAGTAAGGGGCCAGGTCAGCTAGTTTTCGTTTTGGATACCTTGTTTCTTCCATTCTGAGTACGCGTCCAGTCCTAAAACTAGAATGCCTCCAGGTATTTCAACACTGGACAAAAGTTATGTAGGCCTATTCAGTTCAATGAGATATAACCATAAGATCATTTTACTGCTAATGGAGACTATAATAGTGACATAATTCAACATTGATATTCTGGATTAACATCCAAGTCAACATGCCTCCCAGACGTAGGCCCTACAGTTTCAGAAATCAGATTACTTCACAAAGTTAATTGCTGAAAATTCATCAAATCCAAGAACACTATGGAAATCTTTAAATCAGGTTCTGCATAGAAACACATCGGCTGGTTTACCTAGTCATGTAGAATCATCATCTCTTGCAGCAGCATTCCTTGATTTTTTTGGAGATAAAATTGCCAGAGTGACGAAGTCTTTCTCTGATTCTGGATCTGACGATCTATCCTTACCCGACCACCATGTGCCTACTCTTGACACTTTTGCTCCCGCAACCATTGATGAAGTTCGGTCGGTTATTTTTGCTTCATCAAATAATCAATGTCTTTTGGATGCAGTTCCTACTTCCCTTTTGAAACAATGCTTTGATGTACTTGGACATTTACTCACCTCCTTAGTAAACCTATCTTTGTCAGAAGGGACTTTCCCTCCATCTTTTGCACAAGCTATTGTTAAGCCGCTTCTTAAGAAAGCATCTCTCGATGTAGAGAACTTAAACAATTATAGGCCAATTTCTAATCTACATTTCATATCGAAACTTCTTGAACGTATAGTTGCACGGAGGTTGGAGAACCATCTCTCGTTAAATTCTCTTTATACACCTCTTCAATCGGCATATCGTAAGCTTCATTCCACAGAAACAGCTCTTCTTACTGTTCAAAATAGCATCATAACCGCTATGGATCAGGTAAAGTCACTGCTCTTGTCCTCCTGGATCTCACCGCTGCATTTGACACGGTGAACCACTCAATACTCATACACCGGCTCGAAAACTGGTTTGGCATTACCGGTGCTGCACTAAATTGGTTCAAGTCTTATCTTCAAAATCGTATGCAATCTGTGTGTGTCAAGAACTGCATGTCAGAATCTAGAAAGCTTGATTGCGGTGTCCCACAAGGCTCTGTTTTAGGACCTCTTCTTTTACACTCTACACTGCCCCTCTTAGTCACCTTCTCACCATGCAAAATGCTGCTTATCATTTGTACGCAGACGATACCCAAATTTTCCTGAGTTTCGACCAACCATCTACCTTACCATCCCTGGAACGTCTGTCAAGCATTCTGGCTTCTGCACACACTTGGATGAATAAAAACAAACTCCTCCTAAATCCTGGAAAACCCAATTTCTACTGATAGGAACACCACCTCAACTTAAGAAGATTGACTTGTCATCAACATGTCTTTCCTTTGGCACTTCACTGATTCATCCTCGCAGTCTGCTCGAAATCTTGGAGTTATTTTTGATAATCACCTCTCATTCTCAGAACACATTGCCTTCGTCTGCCGTTCTGCTCACTATAACATACGAGATGTAAGGAGGATTAGACACCTCATCCCTTCCTCTGCACTTATTCCTCTGGCTAACGCTTTGGTATCGAGTCGTCTCGACTATTGCAATTCACTGTATACTGGTATTTCAAAAATCCGACTTAAACCGCCTGCAAAGGATTCAGAATTCATTAGCCAGGGCTATCACTGGAACTGCCAAATATGAGCACATCACACCGATCCTAAAATCACTTCATTGGCTACCTGTCAAACAAAGAATTGAATTCAAGATAAGTCTCATTGTGCATAAGACGCTCCCACAAATCAGCCAATGTATCTCCGATCGTTACTGACTGCTCAAGACAACCAGCACTCAACGAGGTCATCTGATGCTACTACTTTACATACCTATAGCAGGACTACTACTGAAAACGTGCTTTTTCTGTCGCCGGACCCAGACTTTGAATTCTCTGCCGGTACAGGTCCGCCAAACTGATTGTCTTACTACCTTCAGGTCTAGACTTAAAACACATCTATTCCTGACTGCATATCCGCCTTAACCTGGAATCTGGAAGTACGGACTGACCTTTGGATTACAACCTCGATTCACCACGGACAATGATTCACGACTACGATTATTCACTGAAGCGACCATCGACTGGTGCAGATGTACTACTACAATGGCGCTAAAGAAGTCTACTACTACTACTACTACTACTCTTTAGTCATGAGTTCCATCCATTGAATTACACCATACAAAACAAAAATCACTGAAAATAATTTTTTATTAATATCAATGGAATTTACAAAAGGGGCTGTCCATTAATTACGTCAACAAAATAGGGAAGGGGTTTGAAAAAGTTTGACAGTTGTTGACAGGGGAGAGGGTCAAGAGAAGTTGACGACTTGACGTCAACAATTTAATTTTTACAAATGATGAAAAATAGAAAATTTCATGGAATACTATTTATTACAATGGAAAAAGCCTGACAAGCAAAAAACAAGGTCATCATCACCACATTATGATATTTGATGAACAAAAGAAAGGAAAATGGTCATCGCCGCAAAATAATAACCTTCCAAAGTCATTGAAATTTGGATGGATAGCCCCAAATGGCATCATTGCCATTTGGGGCTGTCCATTAAGTGACGCCTATATTCTCAGAGCGCCTTCAACTGACGCGGGATTAAGTGACACCAAATCCTCCGCCCAGACGGACCTGTTTGTTATTTACGAGTTTATCAAATTTAGGCCTACCCGGTTTTCTCGACTCATGCCGCGGGCCTTTGCAAAGCGCGGACCGACACCGGTCCGCGGACCGCCACTTTGGGAAGCGCTGTCATAGACTTCATCATTGCATCCGCGTGATCTGCGCGGGGCGTTTTACAGTGGCGGCTCTAGGATTTGGCAAGTGGGGGGCCGTTGGGGTGGCAACTTCTAATCATAGGGGGCGGCAACCATTTGTTGTTTAATGTATGTAGCATTAAGTATAGGGTCCCAACTAAGGAGGCCACTGGGGGGCAGGCACTAGAGATGTGCGGGTACAGCAAAATGCATACCCTACCCGTACCCGTGGAAAAACTTTTTTACCCTACCCTACCCGTACCCGCTAGCGCTATACCCTACCCGACCCGTACCCGTAAGCTGTGTACCCGTACCCGTACCCGTACCCGCACCCGTAACCGACTTTTGTTGGAATTTGGAGTTTTTGGATTTGGAATTTTGGACCCGTACCCGAGGGTGCGTTTACGGGTACAAGTACTACAAGGACCTGTACATGGACCCGTGAACCCGTATCCGTTCCTAGAGACTATAGAGAGGCAACAGTGAAATAGGGGCTACGAAATTGGGATAACTATTCATTGTAAATAGCACGCATGTTTAGATTAGGACAGATCTAGTACTCAGGAATCAGGTTAATCAGTCAGCTAGCCTAAGCCGACATGAATGGGCTTGTTTACAATATTTAGTAGATATCATTTATCTATGAGCAGGCATTAGAGCTCAAGTTAAACCACAAAACTTTACCAGAAGAACTTTTTCGGTCGAAGAGTCCTTGGAGGAGTCAGAGGACGCCATTATAGATTTATTACTGATGATGTCAGATTACGTCATCTCCATTTCCTTTATGTTTTCAGTAAGTAAAATGCATGCTGTCTGACAAACTGAACGCGATGTACAAGTTATACTAATACACTTTACTCAATATTATTTTTCTATTACTGCATTGCTAATTTACTATAGTAGTGAGAAATGAAAATATAACTTTTCGGGTAAAACGGGTATTTGTACCCGTAGCCGCTATATACCCGTACCCGTAGCGCTGTGTTCGTACCCGACCCGTACCCGTAAAATGTGTACCTTACCCTACCCGTACCCGCGGGTACGGGTACGGGTAGGGTATACCCGCGGGTACGGGTATACCCGCACATCCCTAGCAGGCACTCAATGGGGCACGGGCCCCCTGCCTTCCCCGGTGGAGCCGCCACTAGCGTTTTAATCGAAGAGGGTTCCTCGGAAGCGAGAGGCTTGGGTTGTGTTTTATTTACATTTCAAGCATTATAAGACTCAATCTAGGAAGTAGTCCCAAAGGTTACCGGCAAAAACCGTAAAAGGTCACGAATCAGACTGACTTATAATACCGCGTACAAAACACTGTCGGTTGCGCCATTAAGTCGAGGAAGTCTGGCCAACACAATTGACGCGTAGAATATTCGTATTGCTGAGAGTCGAGTGAGCGGCGCCAGTGTCACAGTGTGTGGGAGACAGCCGTTTATTCAGCGATGAAGCTTCGTTGTTCAAACTTAAAAACAACCGATGTGTCATATGTTCTTTACAGGCAGTGGTTCCCGACCCTCTTAATTTGCCTCGCGGACCAATTTTGTAGTTCAAAATTTTCTCGCGGACCACCTGATAATCAATAACTAAACTAAAAAAATATAGTTAAACTTTTTGCAACTAATTTTACAACTATTTCCTAGGTATCAGGTATGTGTTCATGAAAACATAGACGGTGCTCGCAACATGAACATAGCAGTCAATGAACCATAGAAATTACTAACTAATTATTTATTTAATATTTAAGTCCTAGTCTAGACGGCAGGAACACAAGTTTGTCGTTTATTTGGAAAATAGGGCCAATAAAAGAATAGATTGAAAAGGGACTGTTATTGAGAATTTGGGACACCAACTAAAAAGTTTTAGTTAAACTATTTAGTTATTAACTAAAAAAATTTCAGTTAAACTAGCATTTTAACTAAACTATTTATATTTAATTAAACTATGAAGATAACTAAAAAATTTAGTTCAACTTTAGTTAGTAACTAATTAGTTAACTAGTTGCCCATCACTGCTGATATATAATTTGAGCCGTCATCTGCTCCTAAAAGCTTCTATGACATTTTGTTCGTTTTTTGCTTGTCAGACTTTTTCACGTTGAAAATGCACAAGATGTGCCGATAAACTTTTTGTGCTGATGACCTTGTTTTGCTCGTCGCACTTTTCAGATTTTTTCACATGGAAAATCTATATTTGTCTAATATTTATTTATGTTTTTCAGACTTCGCTGCGGACCACTAGACCTCCTCTCGCGGATCACTTGCGGTCCGCGGATCACGGGTTGAGAACCATTGCTTTACAGCCCACACACAGCGCAAACTTTTCTCGATTATCATTGTGTAGGCCTAATTGAAGTAACAGATCGAATTTCATCCCTTCAATACACCGTCACACACTGCGAATGCAGCATGGGGCCTATCTATCTGTTTGTGTGCCTGCATCAGTGGCGTAGTCAGGATTCCGGAATAGGGGGCACATGCAGGCCCGTCTTTATGTTTTGGAAATATGGCACTGTGCCAAGGGCCCCGTGCATCTAAGGGGCCACGAGGGATCCAGCCTTTTATGTTTTAAGACATTTAGAGTTGAAATTTTATTACGTTATTTTGTAACCTTATTCTAGTTACAATTTATTTATTCATATTTTAATTTTTATACTGCATTGTAGACTTGACTATTTATATAGCGCCGTAAACATAGGCCTACATGTAGCATAACCAAAGACAAGGGAGCTTTTTTTTTTTTTTAGTTTTTACACTCATAAAGTTTTTAAAGTGATTTTTAGATGTTTTGGTCCTTCGTTCAGCTTGTTCGATGTTCCTGAACAGTAGACTGTACACTTTGTACAGGGTGTAAAAGTAAAAACTGGACACATGTTTGACATTTAATATCTCGGCGCGTGTGTAGCGATTTCAATACAATTTACAGGCCATATACCTGAGAATGTTTATGATATAATTGCCAAATTTGATGCTGATATCTTTATTATTTGCTGAAATATGGCAAAAAAACTAAAGAAACCAACATTCAAAATTTTAAAGTTGACAACGCAATATAACGTCATAGTAAAGTGATAAATTTTTTGGGCCCTGAAAAGGGCCGTTTTAAAGGGGGTTTCAGATGATATGTTGCGGGAGCAGGTACTCAAAATGCCCATGTACCCTTAGACTTCACACATGCCGACAAGCGCTTCTTCACTGACAGTATCGACTTCTTGATCTGGTCTTCAGATAAACTCTTCCAGATATTCTTCAGCACAGTTTTCATTCAACCCCGTGATGTTTTGTGTCTCTGGCTTATACTTTTGATGTCTGTCGAGCATGATTCCCAGACGTGGAAGTCAAGTGAATTGATATCTGGGATCGAGTTGGGTGGCCAGTCATCTTTCTTGATGAAATCCAGTGATGTTAACAAGGACTGACCCCCAAGGACGAGGATAAGGACAAGGACCGACCCCCCAAGGACGAGGATAGAGCTGTACCGATTGCACATTTTGCCGATTGTTCCGATTACCGATTGTTCCGATTGTCAGACAACCGATTGTTTTGCCGATACCGATTGTCTGCCTAAATCTCCAAATCGGGTATTTTAATGATCATGCACTCAAATAATATACCGTAAAGGTGCAGCGTAAATGCAATGGCGGCTCCACCGAGGAGGGCAGGGGGGCGTGCCCCTATTGAGTGCCTGACCCCAGGGCCCTCCCTGTTGGGACCCTATACTTAATGCTACATACATTAAACAACAAATGGTTGGCCCCCCATGATTAGAAGTTGCCACCCTAACGCCCCCCACTTGCCAAATCCTAGAGCCGCCACTGCGTAAATGTACATGTCTTCGGACTTCGACATGCAGGTGCAATTCGAGATCTGCCAAGAGACTCAATGCAGATTGTGTGTTTAATCATTAATGAATATGATGTTGTCATTAATACTTATTATGTCAAATTTTAGATGTCTCTATTCACATTGTAATCTACAATTTTATATCCGAAGTTATGATTATGAAATTATTCATTCATTAAAATTTAAAACCACACGTGCTGTTCAAATGCAGCTCGTCCGTTGTTTCGACATTTGCATTTTCACGCACATATTTTATTTATTATTTGATGCAAAAATATATGTAACGTATATCCAGGGCTTTTCTAGGAAAAAAGGTTTGGGAACTCATCCTTTTTGCTCATCAACAAAACAGGTGTGGGAACGCCGTACCTGTACGTTCCTAAATGCATTATAACATATACATAATTATATATACAATCTGGCAAAAAGGTGTGGGAACGCCGTTCCCGTGCGTTCCCACTGAAAAAAGCCCTGCGTATATCCTTATTAAGCTGCTATAACTGTAGTAACTGCTGTAACTAATGTATAAATTGAAATTCGTATTAGATCGGTCGACAACGTGCGAGTTTAAAATCAAAGTGGCAGCCCATCCACTGTCACGTAAGCCCATCTTGATTGACGTACGTCTCCGCCAGAAAGACGCTAATGTTGAAACTTGAAACATCGACACGGGCAGTTAGCTTATGAGACTAGTAGGTTGTAACAAGCTAAGCTACACTAATATTCTAATCATCTAGTGCGTCTGAATAAGACGACGAAGTCAGATAAGATCATCGGACCTAATCTTCTCCGACCGAGGGTGAAGAGATGCCGACGAAGTCAGTTCGGACACTAATCATCTCTGAGTCTCCGACTGATGGTTAACAGATGTCATATCTGGCAATCTGGTGTGACATTAACTGCCCCCGACCGACTATCGAATGAAGGATTCAAGATAAGCCGGCCCTCCCTCGTCCTTCCCTCCATCGACAGTTCTACGAGCTCACAGCCGCCACCGACCCCCAGATGGCGCTAGCACCACCCCCAAAGGAAGCGACCAAGGAGTCTAGACTCCCAGAGGGCGACACTCACCAGTCACCAGTAACCACTCACTCGGGCCTACGGCACCCAGAAAAAAATAATCGGCACCCCATAACCGATTGTTCCGATTACCGTAATAATCGTCCCGAATACGAATATTAACGATTAATCGGTATCGGTGCCGGATTGGCACCCGATTACCGATTGTTCCGATTGTCCTAATAATCGGCCCGATTGTGAATGTTGCCGATTAATCGGTACAGCTCTAGACGAGGATAAGGACAAGGACCGACCCTCCAAGGACGAGGACAAGGGCCAGGACTTACCCCTCAAGCACAAGGACCACAAGGACTGACCTCCAAGGACAAGGATCAAGGACAAGGATCGATCTCTGTTTTAGATTTTAAAAAGTCAGAAAGGAAAAATGCAAAAACAATTCCAAATCGAATCACAAAATCATAAAAGCAAAAAAATGTTGCAAAACATAATTTAGTCAACAGCAATGTTGTATTTCAAATAAACAAGTGTTTCCAACAGCTGATCAGTCATGCACGCACGATGAGGCCTAATATTATGACACCACTTTGCGAAAAAACTCGTTCAACTGCCAATCTCCATTGCTGATCATGCTTTGTTCCATTCCTTTGTAAGTTTGTAGACAATTACACCAGTATTTTAAGATACAACAAAAGAATAATAGAAATTTAAAAAACGCATGCGTCTGGTGGTTCATACGCTTTCAAACAGGAAATGGAAGTTCAGCTGCTCAACTGGTATTATAAAGAAAACAATGACTACACATTTAGAATAACTCAAAGCGAGTATGTAAATATGAATCCAAATACTACTCTTACCTTGGAACATAATTATCAGAACAATTGAAAATGGTATGCAAGTAATTTGGTCCTTATAAGGATTTTTCAAGGACTAAGTTACAAGGACCAGGACAAGGCCGATCTGCAAGGACGAGGATAAGGACGAGGACTGAGCCCCCAAGGACGAGGACAAGGACGAGGACTGAGTCCCCAAGGACGAGGACAAGGACAAGGACTTCAAATTGGTCCTTAAGGAGTCCTTAAGGACCAGGACAAGGATTAACATCACTGATGAAATCTGGACAATTTTGCTCCAGAAAATCCTGGGTCCTGAGAGCAGAGTGGGCAGGTGTTCCGTGTTGCTGGGATATAAAATCTTCTCCTTCTTCGGGGACTGATGACTTTTTTTTGCTTTTTCTTGCTTTTCATTTCAAAGCATCGGTAGAAAAATGCTTCTCCCTAAATATCAGGGGGCAAAGGTTCGTTCGAAAACTAAATATCACAAACATTGGCCGAAAAAATTTCCCCTCAAAATCAGTTGGGCAACTGCCCCTTCTGCCCCCAATGACGTCCCTGCAAAGGCAACAGAAGGATCGAGGAAACAGAGACCAGTAATGAATTCCAAAGCCTAGGAACATAAACTGAGAAGCAGCGACTGACTGGCCAATGACTGTACGAGAATGAGGAACAGCAAATGAAAGTCCTGCCGAATACATAGTGGATTGATCAGTCGCGTCTTAAGATAATTGGGTTCATCATATAACATGGTTCTATATACTAAAAGACAGATTTTATAATTAATTCGGTATTTGATAGGAAGCCTATGTAGGGACTGTCTTTCTGGAGTTACATGTTCAAATTTGGGAGTTTTGGATATGACTCTAACTAAGGAATTTTGTACTCTCTGGAGTTTCTGCATATTTGAATTTGTGATGCCGAAAAGAAGAGAATTGTAATTACCTAGACAACGAGATACTAATGCATTGCCTAGTTGAATAAGTATAGGCTTAGAAAGTAAATGTCTGATGCGATAGATGTCCCTAATATGATCGTGAGAAATTTTCAGACTAAATTTATGTGACTAGTGAAAGAGAGGGAAGAATCAAATGTCACACCAAGGTTGCGAGCAGAAGTACTTCTAGAAACAAGAGTAGAATCTTCTAGTACAGCAGATTATTACTCCTCAAGGTGGCGAAAAGTCTGAAAAGCAAGAAAGAGGTCGTCATCAGTTTTTCAGTTTTCAAACTATTTTTTGGAGAGGGGCGAAAAATTGATACATTGCCCCGGGCGCTAAATGCTCTTGCTACGGCTCTGTTAGGTAAGTATGCACATAAAGCAGCAATGACTTGTGTAGAGAGAATTTGAAAGACTTGTGATTTCTCCCACACTTCGTTTCAGTGAAGTTTGAAGCGTGTTGTGGCGACTGGATGCTACGTAGAATGGCGTTACGTGCAGTATGAACATTAAGCCACGATGCGAACCTGATAGCCGCTGGCAGCCGCAAGGCAGAGATCTTTTTTAAAATAAACACTTTACGATTAGAAAACAGCCGGCCTTAGCCTATACACGAAATCTGATTTGGTGACGTTCTTTCAAACCAATAATTAAATTGAGTACGGTTCTCAGGCCTATCAAATGTCTAAGGTTCTGTTTCTTCTTAGGTTTTTTAAGTAAAAAAAGTTTGGTTTCAGTTCGGTTCGTTTTGGGTGGGTTATGTTATAGTTATTCACTCATCTGCGTTCTAATCACGAATTACAGCCATAAATAGTTGTATACCGGTATGCAGCAGATGTCTTTTCACAAAGGAAATCTAGCGTTTGAAAGCACGCACGTAAGCGGTTGATATCACGTTAATCCTATGGGTCAGCGCAACGGGAAACGCCAACGAAATAGACAAACAATGAATGACGCATTCAATGCTCATGATCAGAGCAGCAGACGGACGATTGAATACAGAAGAACTCCTGAGTCATCTCGTTTTCTAATAATCGACCCTCCATTTTCCCGTTCCTTTTCGGTGTTTATCTTTTGATGGACTTGCGTTTATAGTAGTAGTAGTAGTAGTAGTAGTAGTAGTAGTAGTAGTAGTAGTAGTAGTAGTAGTAGTAGTAGCAGCAGCAGCAGCAGCAGCAGCAGCAGCAGCAGCAGCAGCAGCAGCAGCAGCAGCAGCAGCAGCAGCAGCAGCAGCAGTAGTAGTAGTAGTAGTAGTAGTAGTAGTAGTAGTAGTAGTAGTAGTAGTAGTAGTAGTAGTAGTAGTAGTAGTAGTAGTAGTAGTAGTAGTAGTAGTAGCATGAAACTCATATAGCGCCATTGTGGTAGTACATCAGCACCAATCGAAGGTCGCTTCGGTAAGAAATCGTAGTCGTGATCTTGTCCGTGGTGGTTCGTGGTTGAAATCTAGACAGAGGTCAGTCTGTATTTCCTGGTTCCGGCAAAGGAGGATATGCAATCGGGAATAGATGTGTTTTTAGTCTAGACTTGAAGGTAGTAGGATTATTATTCAAAATAAATTCAAATGCATGTCTGCATTACTCTTCACCTGCTAGGGGCGTATACGAGTAGTTTAACACAATAGCCTAATATTATTGTTCTTGCATCATTTCGAACTCGTTAGGCATATATATCCTTAGAGGACTTTCCAGACAAGACATTTTCCTATTAGTATTCCAACCCAAATGTCAAGGATTTTCCTTTTAAAATCGTTGACTTGTCAGAAATTAAAATTTAATAAAGTTCAAAATTAAGAGAGAATTTGATTAGCGTACGCATTTTTTAGCACTCAGCTGAAGCGCCACTCGATCCGCGGCCCAATCGCAGATTACGTGGTTGATCGTTCATTCTGCTTTTCACTGCAACCATTCATTCATTAAGGAGAATAAACGGTCGACTGAGTAATAGTTATATTACTCAACGGGAGTCATCGCTTTCAATCTGACTTTCAACGTAAAGTGTCCGTCATTTCACAGGCTTGTCCATGTGACATATTTTCTGTCCCATCTCATCCCATACCATCCAATCCCATGGGATTCCCGTTATAATGCTAATATGAAATATTAATATGGAATAAAGATCAAATGAAGTTATGAAATCAAATGTATGTAAGTTTAGGTTTAGGCCTAGTGTCTACTAAATAGAACTGCGTGTACAAAGAAACACGTAAAACGACAGAATTTATTAACTCGATTAATTTTAATGACCCTCCACAAAATATAGGTGCAAGTATATGAAGAAAAAGAAGGATAAACGTAAACAAAATTAAGAGTAGCTCTGACGTAGATCAAGTTGCTATGCATGGCTACTGCCCCATTACTGTCCCATGGGACATACAAATGTGCGCTGTCCCATCCCGTCTCAACCCATGGGACAATTCCCACGGGATTTCCAAATGGAAGGCCTACTTCCCAAATGCTATTCCTACGGGCAACCTTGTCAATTCACGTGTAGTAGGTCTGTGGGATTTTGACTGCATTACAGTTTCAATGTTAATATGACTGGATGCTATCCGACATGAAGAGAAAGTGCCATCATTAAGATTCATTATGCAACAGAGACGAATGAGCAGCTCTGGGTTTCGTTAACAGGATCCCCGCTTGCAACCATTTAGTCTGAACCTCTCGCTTGTTTCGCGAAGGAAATGAATAATTTTTTTTGAATCGCACACATTAGACTAAACCAGAGGACCTATACATTCCAAAGTGGGTTCCTCGAAAAACCTTAAGATTTTGAAAATTTTAAAAAATATTAAATGGACATAACACCGCTTTCGAATATAAAGCCAAACACCAAAGAGTTATATGCGCTAACACGTTGTCCCCCACCTCCGTCTAAGACGGCCAAATTCGGAGAAGATCCGTCTCGAGCGGATACCCTATACTTTGGAACTCCCTCCCGGAGGAAATAACCAAGAAAACCACCTCTGACCGATTCGTTACGAACAGGGTTATTTCTAGGATTGTGAATTGGGAGGGGGTGTCGGGAAAATCTGGGGTGGTGTGGTTATTTCTAGGATTGTGAATTGGGAGGGGGTGTCGGGAAAATCTGGGGTGGTGTGGTTATTTCTAGGATTGCAGGCTTGTGAATTTCGGGGTCGGGAAAATCTGGGGGTGTCGGAATTTGGAAGTCTCACCGAAAAAGGCTGACAAGAAAAAACGTTATCAAGGTACTTCTCCATTGGGGGGGGGGGTGTCCAGGGCTAATTAATATGAATTTTGTATGCATACCATTGTCACATTACCAAATTTTTTTTGGGGGTGTCGACCTCAAATTGGGGGTTGGGTATGGGGGTGTTTGGGGCGGGGATGTTAGGAGGTGTAAAAATATCCCTGGTTACGAAACTGAAGACGCATCTTTTCAGCATTTCATACCAAAAGCTCTTGTAAAGCACTCTTTACCATGGCCTTCGCTATGCATACAGCGCTATATAAACTGTCGTTTATAGTAGTAGTAGTAGTAGTAGTAGTAGTAGTAGTAGTAGTAGTAGTAGTAGTAGTAGTAGTAGTAGTAGTAGTAGTAGTGGTGTGGTGGTGGTGGTGGTGGTGGTGGTGGTGGTGGTGGTGGTGGTGGTGGTGGTGGTGGTGGTGGTGGTGGTGGTGGTGGTGGTGGTAGGTACTTGGTGGTTGGTGGGGGGTGTCCAGGCCACTTAACATGCATTGGTGGTGCAGTAGCAGTGGCAGCAGCAGCAGCAGCAGCAGCAGCAGCAGCAGCAGCAGCAGCAGCAGCAGCAGCAGCAGCAGCAGCAGCAGCAGCAGCAGCAGCAGCAGCAGCAGCAGCAGCAGCAGCAGCAGCAGCAGCAGCAGCAGCAGCAGCAGCAGCAGCAGCAGCAGCAGCAGCAGCAGTAGCAGCAGCAGCAGCAGTAGTAGTAGCAGTAGTAGCAGCAGTAGTAGTAGTAGTAGTAAAGCCAAAGCCACTTTTCAAATTACAATGCTTCATCTGCACATGATACAACAATGCTCACGATACGTGTAGCATGCCGTTATAAATAATTATAATTATTATATGAAACCGTGGTTACCCAACATTTTCGGAATGAAAAGCCTCAGAAAGGGTTCCGTAGAAACCGCAGTTATCGCTCGCAAGGGCTTTCATTGGCTGCACGCGTGGGTGTCGGGAGGGGCTGCAAGGTGGTGCAACTGCACCCCCATGGGAATTATACGTTTATTTTAAAATAATATTTATATCTGAATGACAAAATAATAATAAGTTTAAAAATTAATTTATCAAAGATTTCGGCAGACTTCCACATTAGCGCTAAGTAATCAATAATCTTTCCATTAGATCTTGGTAGTGCTTTCAGGGAAGCAAAATGTTGCACCCTCTGAAAAAATTTCTGCCGGCGCCCATGGCTGCACGGTTCTTGTATCGTGCAGATGTCGTTGAAAAAATTGATGTTGAGTCATGAGTTTGGTATTTTAAATCTGCCGATAATTCTGACTTGCATTTGGTAGTTGATTTCGTGTTGGTCTAAGGCATTGCGTGCATGAAGGTGTGTGTGTGTGTGTGTGTGTGTGTGTGTGTGTGTGCGCGCGACGGGCGCACGTCATAGTGTTAACAGATGCTGAGTCATGGGAAAGAACTGCTGAGAGTAGAAATCATAAGTCTTCCGTTGCACGAAGGATTCGTGAAAAGTCTAGATGGACCATTGGTACCGCAATGTCTATTCGGACTAAAGGGAAATTGACACAGATGACTAAAGTTATACTGATCGTTGGCGAAAGGGATGCTTTTACACGGTTTACACCCCTAACACCCCACCCCAACACCCCCTAATTTGAGACCGACCGCAAGGTCTAATCGGATTAAAGGGAAATTGACACAGATGACTAAAGTTATACTGATCGTTGGCGACAAGGATGTTTTTACACCCCCCAAAATCCCACCCAAACACCCCTAATTTGAGACCGACACCCTTCAACATCCCCTCCCAATCTGAGCCAGGGATGACTTTTTTTGCTTGTCGGAATATTTTAGGAAGGGACAAGGGGCAATCTGTTGAGCCCGAGGATGACCTTATTTTGCTTGTCAGATTTTTTCAGCAGGGATCGACCCCCAGAATATACAGACAGCCCCCAAATTGAAAACCTTAGAAATAACGCTGGTTGGCGCAGCCACGGGGGGTCTGAGGGGCCGGACCTCTATTCAGATTGGGACCGGTCGTGATATTCGCGCAAAACCATTGAGTAGTTTTTTGATGGTGGGTAGTATGTGAGATTGAAGGTATGCAAGAATGTTAAAAGCGCTATAAAAAAGAAAGCGCTACAGGACGGCATTATTTTTTGCTCAAGACTTCTTTACTCTCTTTTGAAAAAGTCGATGTGCATGCCCCCTATTCCAGAACCTGGTTACGCCATTGATATTGATACAGTGACTGATGTACCAGAGTCGAAACGGTGATATTGTGCTTGAAGTCAAATCAGAACGACGTTGTAAAATTGCAGCTGAATAGGTCTACTGTTCGGGAAATTCTACCGTAAGAAAAACTTAGTTAAAATTTAAGATAAAATTTTGGCAAAATGGAACCTTGATTTTTGGCCTTTGTAGTTTCCTTTAGATTATTATTTACTATACTCTGTCACTACAACAAAAGACGCTTAACTAAAACTTGGATAGCGTCATTTGAATAGTGCAGCTGGCTTCAGAAATTGCATTTAATCAAATAAGTGCAGCGATTCAGAAGCAAACGCAACTTTTCTATAAATGATTAATTTTCGACGTCGAAGTCATGCATAGTTAGGGTTCTGAGACTGAGAGTAAGAATGGCAAATGGAGAGAACCCATCTGTCTCAGGGTGGAGGTCATTGTTAATGTATCAAGTGACTCATCACTCATCAGATATAGGCCTATCCACTGCAAAGGTTCTAACAGTAGTGAAATAAAATATGATAACGATTAAACTGGAACTATTACTTAATCTACGGCAATATGAGCTCTCTCTCTCTGTCTGTCTGCCTCTATCTGTCTGTCTGTCTGTCTGTCTGTCTGTCTGTCTGTCTGTCTGTCTGTCTGTCTCTCTCTCTCTCTCTGTCCGTATATCTGTCTGTCTGTGTCTCTTTCTGTGTCTTTGTGTCTCTCTGTCTCTTTGTCTCTGTCTGTCTGTCTCTTCTGACTTACTGACTGACTGACTAACTGTCTGTCTTGTGGTGGTTTGAAATTTAAAAGCCTCAGTGTTTACACGTGTCACTGAAAATGCTTTTGTTGGTGAGGCAAGTATTAAGTCTGTTCCGGTCACGAGTGGAGTTTTTAGTTCCACCCAAAAATACCTGTCAATGAGACTCATAACGTCCGGGCTGAGTACGCAGTCGTCGTCGTCGTCGGTACGCGAGGAGGTCGGCGTGTCGTCTGCAGTCGACGCTGCGGCGGCGGCGGCGGCGGCGGCGGCGGCGGCGGCGCGAAGAGCAGAGACAGAGGACAACAAAAGCCACGACGACGACGGCGGCGGCGGCGGCGGCGCCACGTGGCTTCTACTTCTGCACGACGACGACTGGGAATTCCCGTGTCTGCATTCTTATCCGGCTCATTTAGCAGACCGAAGGTAGATGTCGTCAGCCCACATGCCGCGGTCTCTGGACGAATGACGACGGCTGCAGGGGTGCCCCCTCTTCCCACACGCCTTCTGCAATCCTCACGGGTACCTGTTTGTCACTGGTAGCGACATGGCCATCTTTCCCCATTCGTCACCCTGCCCGAGGAACCATATTTTTACGCCTGCCTTAGGCAAATCGTACCACGAAATTCCCTTTAAAAGACCCGCGACCAACAATCGATAGTCATTGATAAGCGAGAAAATGCAAACGCATAGAATCTAATGAAAACAGAATACTTTATATCGGTTAAGTAGATCGGAATATTTAGTAAGGAGAAGATAGTTACTTATAGAGACTATCCGTATTTATTGAGTCATCTTGTTAATTTATTTGAAAATCTTTGCTGAAAGTTTCTTCATATCTAAGCGTAAGTATTTGACGCGCTGTTCCCTTTAGTTACTGATCCTTTGAGTTACTGATCCTTTGGGTAAACAGTTTCAGGTAATAGTGTCATCACGGGAGGATCAGGTTCAAAGATCCGAATTCCGTGGATTAAGCAATTCATAAGAGTCGGACAGTCGGTGCTGCTTACTTTACGGTTCTACGAGTTTCCAGAATAGCTAAGAGATCGTTGAATTAAAGTCAGTAGGCCTATAGGCCTATACATTTTAAGTGAAGCGAATATGAATTAGAGCGTGTTAGTCATGCTTCGATTTTTCAAATCAATTTCTTGCCAAGCAATGCCTTTGCCTAGAAATTTAAAGGAATCAGCTACAACATTAGGTTACTATGGAGAGATCGAAACCGAATCCAGATTCAAGCCACTATTCCTACTGCTTCGTAGACAGGGGAATAGCCAGGACTTTGATGGGGGGTATAATGCTATTTGGGGGCGCGGTATAAACCTTAAAAAACTTAGAAAACCTTAAAAACACATTAAAAACTTTAAGGTAGCCCAATTTGGGGGTGGGGTATATAGACCGATATACTCCCCGTCGCTACGCCCCTGTTCGTAGAAAGACCAAATTCTAGCCTCATTGTGTTGTTTTACGCCAAATGTATTTGTGATGGATAAGTTTTCTTTTCTTTTCACTCACAGACGAAAATGCAGCTTCGTCGGCTTTTGTCTCTGACAGCGCTTCTTATCGCATCGATTATTGCAGAACTAGACGCGTCCCCGATAAGACACCAGAGATGGCTGAGACCCTGCGGCGGAGGAGAAATGGTCGCAGAAAGCCAAACAGTAAACATCTCGGACACCGAAACAACTCGAAACCAAGGAGGCGGGGCAAGTCGAACTAATGAATATGCATATCTTCGAACAATTGGAACAACCGCCGGAACTTTGTCAACGATGGTCAGAAGACTAAAACAGTCATATGTAAGTGCTTCTTACTATGTTTGGAATTCACATATAGAGAAGGCATTAAGCCCAATGCTGTAATCCATAAGCAAAGCAACCCTAATAATATTTTTTCATACAAACTCCCTTAGGCCTAATTGCCAATCAGGACATCATACATCGGTACATCACTTTCATTTTGCGGTTAAAGCTTTCAAAGATGTTGCAACTTTTGTTAATTGTATCAAATTCGAGACATGACTTCAATACTAGATGGCGCATTGACAATAAAACTAAGGGTGCTAGGCCTATCCATAGAAACTGCCGTGGTAATATTTTCGGTTGGGTAGCATACATTCAGTGGCGTATTTAGAATTTTGGTAAGGGGGCAGACACTTTCGACCTGACAAGTTGGAAAAAAGTTGACGACCTTTTTTTGCTTGTCAGGGTCACAGGACAGGCTAGGCCAAGACCAAAGGGGGAGGGCCATGGCCCAAATGGCCCAATGGTAAATACGCCACTGCATGCATTACCCAAAGACATCTTGATCCATTATGTATTTGGATAATATTATCTGGCGTCCATTAGAAGTGAGTTTACAATTTTAAATAATTCCCCGGTTACTTTTAAACAATTCTCGGGATAACACAGACTTTTCAATCACTTGAAGTTCGTGCAAATGGGTTTTAATGTAGTATAAGTGAAGTAAAATCTAAGTAAACTGTAAATATGAATGAAATTCTGTACATCACATTGCCACAGCAACACAAACATCTGAAATCATTCAAATTCGCTGAGAGAAATGTAGGCTTAATCACATCGATCAGAACTTCGAAAGTACGGTCTTCTTGCTCAGTAATTAGAAGGAATCGATTTTTTCTTTTAATACAGTTTATACAATCACCTTCGTGTACATATAGTTCCTTATCTTGATAATCAATCAGTTTGAGCTGAGTAGGCTACGTAGCGTAACGCTGTTAGGCTAGTCGAACTAAATAGAGTCCAATGTCGTTATTGTCACTGAACTAGGCAAATAACACCAGAATACTTGAATTTTAGTTTTAAAACAAAGGGAGTAACAACCCGTAAACAAGTTAGTCAATGCGAGAAGTTTTCAAGTAAATCTCCAGCGTTTCGGAACATGTCTCCAATATTGGCTGCATAACGGTTGATTTCATACGTTTGAACTTTGAAGACGTTGTGTTTTACAGATGCGTAACAACCGTTTTGTGAACGAAAATGAAGCTCAGATCATACTACGGACTTATCCAGGACCGTCGCTTCCCAACCTCCTTTCACCACTGCTGACCGCATCACAGACTGATGTAAGTCTCCGATATATGTCTACAACGTAATGTAATGTCTCTTGCAGTGGCGGCTCCACCGGGGGGCCAGAGGGAGCCCGTGCCCCCTATTGAGTGCCTGGCCCCCCAGTGGCCCCCCAGTTGGGACCCTATACTTAATGCTACATACATTAAACAACAAATGGTTGGCCACCCCATGATTAGAAGTTGCCACCCCAACGGCCCCCCAACTTGCCAAATCCTAGAGCCGCCACTGGTCTCTTGCCATGTAATATCTAGTTTAAAAAATAACGTAGCAGCCAATCTTGTAAATTCCTTCGGCGCTGATGCAATAGGCACGCAACAGCAGCGATACATAGCGGAAATAACGACGCTTAGGAGGTGCGTCATATGTACGACGACGAAGTCATGCCTGTCTGTGGCCAGCGCAGAGCTATTGTAGGCAGATTCGCTTGGAAATGGAGATGTCGTTCGCAGGCACGGCTAAATAAGCCACAATTCCCACAAACTGCCTGCCAGACAAAAGGTCCAGTTGAACAGCGTAAAATTTACAAATGCCTATTCATGAGAGTAGAAATACTGGACCAGCTGCAATGCCTTATACACTAGGAGCATAAAGTATATTGGTTATTGTGTCTGCTTTCTATAGACGCATAGGGACCTACTTAAACACCGACGCTCTGATTGGTTTGCTTTTAAAAACTTCAACAATAACTCGGTCTTATAAGCGGTGTTCGCGTATTCGAAAAAAACAACGGGGTCGAACTACCCTTCGTTCCAAGATGTTCGACCTCCACTAGTGATCGTCACGAACCAGCAGCCGTAAATCCCCGAAACCTGGCCTAATGTCATCTTTAAAATTGTTTTGAACGACTTGACTGCGTGCGACGCTGTTAGACAACGCTCTGATTGGTCAAACGACGAGGATAAATTCTGAAGTCAAGACATCAAATTGGACCAATTACCGCATGACTATGCACATTTCAAAGCTCAATGACTAGGCTATTCACACTGAGTTGCTGAACGAATTCAAACTCACGTCAGTCATTTTGTAAACAAGTCGTTCGCATATTTCTTCTGATCCTCTTCGTGCAAAGAACCTGCATCGACAGGAACAGACGTGCATGACAAGTAACATTGAAGAGGCGCTGTTAGAATGCAAACAAATTTATTTACTATTTAAGTACACTGTATCGCCAACAGAGACCTAATTCCACATTCCGGAAAAACAACAAATCAAGTCCTGAGCTCCTCCGCCAAATTTGATCGGCCGCGTTGTGCACTGTCTTGTCAGCTCTTATTGAGTCTTATAGTCAGCCACCGTACTTTCTTGGACGTCCTGCCACTGGCAGTCGAAAATTTGGAGTGTCAGCAAAAGTCCCGTTGTTATTTTAAAATTGACCGCTTCTCTTGGCAGACATTTTGTTGTTGCTGGTTCTTGACGTTTAGATACAAATTTCCGCCATGCAGTGATTTGTGCGATTGTAGATAACTTTAATGGCCGCCTATGACAGCCTTGCTCGTCTGTCGCTCTACATCGAATTGGCGAAACACGGAGAAGAGATAGCGGAAAATCAACGTCGCAATCTGGATGGCGAGTACGATGAAATAGAGAACGATCCATCGGGCGGCCTCTACGCTCTTCTCTGCCACATCAGACGCGCTATGGTCCACCGGGGCATCAACATCAGCCCAGCAGCAGAACGGGAGATCCGTCACCTCAGCGTTACGGGCAGCAGACACCGCGGAACGCACAGCTCTATACGACATTCAGAAGATTATGTAACTCTGCACGTCCTAGAACAGCTGCTCAACGACATCGCTTTGTGTACTAGCAGACTTCTCCAAGCGGTTTAATCTTTCTTCGTTTCTTGATGTTGTCCGGTTAACATGCACAATAGAGAATGTAGTATTGATGCAGTTATCTGACAGTGAAATTTCTTGCAAAATACATCGAGGAAGATTTCTATGTCCTAAAGCTTTAATAATAATAGCAAGGTGTAAAATGGTTCAGGAGGGTCTGTCCCGTGTGAGAACCACTATGTTTCGTCCATGCAATCTAGTAGCCTACAGTACTAAGGTTTATTTTGAAATCATTTACACTAGTAGCCATTACTATCTTCTCATAGAGTTCATTCCGTGTGTCTACCACTCTTACACTTAAAAAATGCTCACCTCAAGCATCACACAAGTGCATGTGTAGGCCTGTCTAAACTTTTTCACTGTTAGCCCCTTGAAGAAATTGATTCAAAGTGCATTTTAAAAATGTATAGATATTTGGGCTACTTTGCATCAGCATGAAAGATTGCATTTTTTGTATTGGATTAAAACAGTTTTTATAGTGTGCAAAAATATGTTTCATCTTGTGTTCTGTGAGCCATAAGCATATCATGAAATGTAAGAGGCAGAACTCTTAGAATGAATGCAATGGATTAGTGTGGTTATATTGTTTGTGGTTTTTGTGAACTGTGGGAATGTGCTTTTGAGTTGCATACTTTCAGGACAACAGCAATTCTGGACATTGCATGGAAAATTGAAATATTAATGCTCTTCAAGTGAGAACCTGATTATTTGAGAAGCTATATCTTAATGAAGTGCTTAAAAGTGAGCTTTTAACAATTGAAGCTCATTTTAGAAAACTCGAACGTTTTCAAGAAAAATGGGTAAAGATATATAACTGAGAAAGTATCTTTTAAGTCTTTGGCCAGTTGCAATTGCGTGATGAAATTTTATTTGATTAGTTGATTACAATCCCTCAGTGTTTATTCTAGCCGCCTTGACATTGGGGGGATTTTGGAATGTTTGGGGTGACAAGGTCTGAGTCTCTAAAAATTGCACAGAACTTGTCATCCTTACATTTTCCCCTCTTCAAAAAATAAAAGATAAAAGACCCCCTGTCGTCACACTTGGGGGGGGGGATTTCTATCTCCCCATGCTACATATACAATTTTTTGGGGGGAGGATTTTTTGACTTGGGGGATTCCTCCCCAGAGGAGGCTAGAATAAACACTGATAATCCTTAGTTAAAACTCTACATCTAATCGCTTTCTTGCATCTATATAGAATATAGATAGCCTATATCACTTATCGCAAATTTGGCTTTGAAAATGTTGAGTGCGATGTCCAGAATTGCTGTTGCCCCGAAAGTATGCAATTCAAAAGCATCTCCTTGCGCATATTCATTGAGCTATGGCACTTATGAGTACAGAACCATGGTAACTGCTTACATTTTCAGTACAAATCGAACATTAAAATAGCAATGACTGAAATATGATTGAGTTTGTTCAAAAGTCAGTGAATCTGAAAACCTGCCCGGGCATTGCCTAAGTTCCAACCATGCTTCTGTTGGTGAAAATCCGATTCATCGATACGAAAAATAAGCTAATATTTTATTTGCGTTGCTCTGGAAGCCTATTTATAGCATATTACCCTTTGAAGCCTATTTAATTTGTTTCTAGCATTTATTTTGAGATGATCTTTATTGATGCAGGCAGTTTGCATCAAGACCAGTTGCTGCCAGTAGTTGTTAGGGAAAATGAACTGGTGTTATATGAATGACAACGCTGAACTTTCTTTTACTTTCATCTTTATTGTTGCATTTAATCTGTCCTCTGTAATTTAACTCTGAATTAGGCTTAATTTATATGTATATACATATTCAGTATTCTCGGTTTTTGAGAAGAACATTTAAAACTTTTGAATTATGTTCGTAGTTTGCTGCAGCGCGGAGCGTTATTGTTTGAATGTATGTGACTATTTATTTTGTTCTATAATTCTATATTAACCTAGATAGATTTATGTACTAGAAGAATGTCACATCACGTGGTCTTTAGTTTCTTGTGTGCAGTGGCGTAGCCAGGATTTCTGGAAGGGGGAGGGTTTGGGTTTTGGTTTTGACTTTTGACCGTAACCAACTTTTGAAAAATATTGACAAGCAAAAAAGGTATGTCTTTCCTTCAAAATTTTTTCCTCTCAGATGCTGACAAGCAAAAAAAGGTCGTCACGCCTATGGCGCTTGAAAAATTTTGGTCAGCAGCCTCAAAGGGGTTTTGACCCTCAAAACCGCGTCCGAAAATCAAAAATGCACGGAAACACGTAAAAATTTTTTCGTCGGCGCCCAATGGGGATTTAACCCCCAAAACCTCCTCTGGCTATGCCATTGCTTGTATGTACACCTTTAACTAATTTGGAATGCTTCATTTGCATACATGCACACAGGTGTACTGGACCATGAAATGGGACCTGACAGTTGTTGACCTTAGGGCCTTTAGCACAAGTCGGACATTAAACTGTGGTTCAGTTTTCATACATTACTGAAACAGTGATAAACGCGAGATTTTGAATTGTTTCAAGATTTCGGAAACCCATCAATTTATTGGTCACTATTAGTTTTGGAATACTGGTTCTTCAGTTGATAAGCCGTTTGCCTCTCTTTGCTTCAGTTGTTTTATAATATCCTGATCAATATAACAGCCTGCTTAACGACTGATGTAGCCTAGATCTATAGAGCACCAGTGCAATTATTGGTCAATCTGTTAAACCCGTAATGGACTTTTGTTAGACATTGATTCTTTTATGTCGGCTTCGTTAGTATTTATAAAATATGTGTGGCATTTTGTGAATAGTGATGTTTGCCTGTCACATGATCCAGAATACGCTAACAACATTACAAACGGCTGTTCACTTGAATTTTGTATTTTGAAAATGATTTTGCTACAACATCCATTTTTTGCTATTGTTACTTTGTGGTTTACGTTTTTGTGTTCATTCAGGACTTAATAAAATATTCTTGTCGGCAAATTGAATTCTGTCTTTGAGCTGAAGGAGTCAGGGGCGTAGCGACGGGGGGCGGGGGTGGTATATCGATATATATATAGGGTGTCTACGAAACCCCCCCAGCAGGAAAACAATTATTTCTTAAAATTTCCTAAACATTTTTCTATCAAAATTTCCACTCGTGTACAGCACACATTTCTCCACCTTTCTGTCAATTTTCATCTCATTTACATGTAAGATGGCCATTTTGTGAGATATCAAAGTTAAACTTCGATTTTTACGAATCAACCGACAAAATTTTATTGATGGTCCAGACATTTCAACTTAAACCACAATTGTTCGAGATGTTTATCGGACATAATTGCAAACCCTAACCCTAACCCTAACCCTAACCTTAATTGCAAAAATTGTTCGGTATCCAAAGCCAAGCTCACGCAATGTCTGAATTTGCATCTTATCTTCATTCGATATTTTACCAATTTTGAAAGTTTTAAATCAAACTTTTATTGTTATGTCGAATTCTGTGAATTTAAAAACATTTTTGCAAATTTGCATTCGATTTAAACTTTATACTACTACTACTGCAACAACAACAACAACAACAACAACAACAACTGCTACTAATACTACCAAAATTGACATGAAGCCAAATTTATGTGAAGCTAGATATTTAGGCCTGTCATGCTGCGACTGAGTAGTAAAAATCGTAGTTTGACTTTGATATCTCACAAAATAGCCATCTTACATGCAAATGAGATGCAAATTGGCAGAAAGGTGGGAAATATGTGCTGTACACGAGTGAAAATTTTGATAGAAATATATTTAGGAACTTTTAAGAAATCATAGTTTTCCTGCTGGTTTTTTTTCGTAGACACCCTGTATATATATATATATATATATATATATATATATATATATATATATATACCCCAAATCAAACTACCTTAAAATTTCCAATGTGTTTTTAAGATTTTTAAAGTTTATAAAGATTTATCCCCCCCCCCAATCACATTGCACCCCCGAAATCAAATTCCTAGCTACGCCCCTGTCAGTAAGTAGCGACCAGAAAATCGATCCCCTTCACCCTAAAAGTACCACACTACTGACTTAAAAACTTGACGTGATTTAAAGTGGCTTAGGAGGCATTACTGCCTGTGTGAAAGACAATAGGGGCGCTAACAGAGCCGTAGCTAGGGGGCAAGGTGCCCCGGGCGCCGTCCTGGGGCGTCAGAAACCACGGTTGATTTTATTGACGACGAGAAAATTACGTTTGCTGTTTCCATTAGAACCAAACTATATAAACGGTACCACTGACGAGTGATGTGGGGGAGGGGTCTATACCAGTGTTACTTCCAGGATTTTGAATTTGGGGGTGTCGGGAAAATTTGGGGTGTCGGAATTTTTAAGTCCCTGCCCGAAAAAGCTGACAAGCAAAAAACCTTATCAAGTCCCAAAGACAACCAAAAAACCTTAAAAAGTCTCAAAACACCTCTGACAAGCAAAAAAGGTCATCCGAGAATAATAGTTGGGGTGTCCTTCTCCATTTGGGGGTGGGGTGGCCGTGTTCTGAGCTAATTAGTATGCATTTTGTATGCATACCATTGTCGCATTACCAAATTGTGGGGTTGTCGACCTCAAATGGAGGGGGGTTTTGGGGGTGTAAAAATATCACTGGGTCTATACATAACACAGACCATGTGACTTCCTGAGAAATAAATCTCTGACCTCCGGAGTTGAGCCCTGGTCAATAAGGCATCACATCACATCTTCCGGTTTCAGCGGCCAATCAGCGTTGACGCTCAACCGGAGACAGCCACTAAAAACAGTCCTGGCCTCTTCCTTTTCCTCCGTTACTTTCTACGTTTCCTTTTCATTGGCTTAGCCACGGGGAACCCATTGGGATCCGGACCGCTCGTGAGGTTCGTCCAAAACCGATGAGTAATTAATTGGGTGAGGTAGGAAGCAGTATTAGATTGAACAAAATGCAACAGATAGCTGACTTTAAAGCGTTGTGTTTGAGACGACGACCTTTCTTTATTTGCTCGTTAAGACTTTTGGGCCGAAAAATGTCGAATCAGCTGTCCGGTTAATTACGTCAACAAAATAGGAAGAGGGCGTTTGAAAAAGTTTGACAGTTGTTTACAGGGTGAGGGGGTCAAAAGAAGTTGACGTCAAATTCATTTTGTACAAACTATAAAAATAATAGGAAATTTCACTGAATACTATTTATTGCAACGGAAAAAAGCCTGACAAGCAAAAAGGTCGTCATCATCACATTATGACACTTGATTAACAAAAAGGGAGAAAAGGTATCATCACCACAATAATATAACCTTCTAAACTTTATAGGGAACCTCTTCACTGCATGATCTTAGTTGGGGGAGGTTAAAAGTTTTGACATAATTATAGGGATTCACTGAAAGTTGACAGTTGTTGACAAGAGGAGGGGTCAAAAATCGCCCAAAATTGTTGACGAAATTAATGGACAGTGCCCCCATTCGGGAATCCTGGTTAAGCCACTGCTCATTTTGGTGAGATTTTTACCGTTTCCCTTTAGATCGACACTCCAAAAGACCCATCGGTTTGACCTGGCTTATTCGCCACATAGGCTAGCTGTCATCCAGCATGAGTTTCTGGATTAGATTTCTTTCTTGTGCTAACTGGATTTGATGGTCCTGTCATTGGCACAGCCAGTGTTCCAAAATAGGGATCACCATCATTTTAAATAGCCAGCATATTTTCAGACAGCGTGACAACATATGGGCAATTACACTCCCCTCTCCAATGATAAAAATTTCTCATCGTTTTTTTAAAATCCCATGGCTGTTCCCGTTCCTAATAGGGACGCCCTGTAGCTACGTTAATGGCCCAATACATTCGAATGGCGCTAAAGAAGTTTACTGGATTGGATATTATGGAATGTTAGCCAACCACAGTGGCCTTCCTTTCTTGTTGGAACCGTCCATTATTCCAAGCATTATAGTCTTAATCTTTCTATCATCTTCCATACGACAAATATGTCCAAAGAGACGCAATTTCCTCTGTATAACTTTTTGCATCAAGGTTTCTTTTGGCTGGATTTTCTTGTATAGTTCCTCGTTGCTGATCTTTTCAACCCAGTTTACGCCTATGTATAAAATGAAAACGAACACCGACATTTAGGAGTTCATGGTTGCGCTTGATTGTGAACAGTTTCAAGATCTAGCAAATCGAATGGATATATGAGGAACATGTCTGACATTCATGATTCACCGCAAACTGTGAACCGCAATTTAGCTTACTGAATATGTTGCAGAAGAAGAAAAGGAATCAATTAGGTCAGGGTTTCCCAAACATTTTGGAACTGCGGCCTACTTCAGCGGTTTTGTAACGTGCCGCGACCCGAATCATAGCATGTAATATCAAAACAATGCATTAGGCCATCTGGTGACCGTTATTTGAAAAGAATCTTCTGAGTTTTGAATAAATGGCAAAACAAAAGCTCTGATTCAATTAAAACAAAAATATAGCAAATATATTAGGAATAATTATTCATATTTTTCCAAATAAAACGAAAGGAGAGAAGTAGATATTGAAATTTCTTAAAAATTATCTTTTTAAAATATTTCCAGGAATATACCATTGTTACGCGTTTTAGAAATCCTATGAGTATGGCAAAATCGCTTAACCGCCAGGTTACCGTTCGTCAAAAAAGCACGAGATTCTCGTTCGTTATTGGAGTTTCGGAGCAAAATGGTCGGAATACGCTTCCTTGCATTATTGCGAAATAATATTAATTTTTAAAAGTACTATAGGCAGTGGCGGCTCCACCGGGTGGGGCCAGGGAAGGGCCCGTGCCCCCTCCTATTGAGTGCCTGCCCCCTCCAGTGGCCCTCCCTGTTGGGACCCTATACTTAATGCTACATACATTAGACAACAAATGGTTGGCTACCCCATGATTAGAAGTTGCCACCCCAACGCGCCCCCCTCCACTTGCCAAATCCTAGAGCCGCCACTGACCATAGGCCAGGTTTTCCCAAACTTTTTGAAACTGTGCGACTCACGTCAGCGTCTTTGTAACATGCCGTGACCCTGCAAACTTATTGTCGACCAGTGTCCAGTGGCAGAATTACATTTTGGAGGCCCGGTACAAATATTTTCATGGTCCACATGGAGGCCACCGGCGTCCACTTAAAGAAGTAAAAATAAAACAAACATCACTGAAAAATGAAACAATTAAATGCCATTAATTTCAACTCAAAAAAACTTGCATTGAATTTGCAGTCATGCAGTCAGTGTACCAGAACTGGATACAGTATTCATGTAGGCCTATATCTCCGAAAATAAATTACTTTAAAGAAAGAAATAATTAAAGTCTTATTAAAAATTATTTTTAGAAAAGAAAGGCCCTTAACCCCTTAACTGGGGATCCCGGATATATCCGTCCATTTTACATTGAGTTACAGTTAAATACGCGGTTAAGGGGTTAAATTTGTATTTTGAAGGGAGGCCCGGTAACGATGTACCAGTTGGTACCGTGGCAAATCCGCCATTGTTGTCGACTAAAATTGGATAAAAGTTTCACAAAACACTAATCATTTTAATATCAAGTTATAAACTGTGTGTGAAAAATTGCAAGTATATAAATTTCTTAAAACCTAAGTCTACTAGGAACTTTCAACTTGAAAGTTCCATGGCTTGTGACATTGATGTATTGGTTAAAAATGACACTTTTGAATTTAATTTCGCGCTACCCCGCGACCCACTAGACTGAGCGTCTGAGCCCTGCGACCTACAGTTCGGGAAGCACTGAATTAGAGGAATACCATCTAGACAGTGTTTATTCTAGCCACCTTGACATTGGGGGGATTTTGAAATGATTGGGGGACAAGGTCTGAGTCTCCATACTTTGGGGGGATTTCCATCCGAAGCCAACATATTAAAAATTTGGGGGAATTTTAAAACATTTTTGGGGGGATTCCTTCCCAGAAAAGGCCTAGAATAAACACTGCCATCTAGACATGATGATATATGCGCATTAAGAGTCATATTAGAGGAATCGTAACTGACCTGGATCGGATGGGCACATGGTAAGGATCGAAGAGAAATTCTAAAGGCATGAAAATCACAACCCCCTAGCAAATTTGTAATGCTTGATTTGTGATACTTGAATGTTTAAAACAAATGAATGTTATCTATGGTTAAACCCAGTGGCGTAAATCTGGCGTCAACATTGGAGGATAAATAAATTTTTAAAAGTTGACCCCCATTAAACAACAAATGGTTGGCCCCCATGATTAGAAGTTGCCCCCAACGGCCCCCACTTGCCAAATCCTAGAGCTGCCACTGTATATCCCCATTCCCCATATATATATATATATATATATATATATATATATATATATATAATATAAGCTCTCAACAGGGGGCCACTGGGGCCAGTATCTCAGTAGGGGGGCACGGGACCCCTGGCCACCGGTGGAGCCGCCACTGCCGCCGGCCATTCTGCACAGGGCCCCGGAATTTCTCTCGGCGGGCCTGCCCATTTTTTATCCAAGTTTACGCCAATGCATCTGTTTAGCGGAAATTAGGCCTATATTCTAGACTGGTTGGAAAATTGTAAAAAGTGGATCATTGTCCGATAACAGTGTTCTGAGACGAATTAGCTTGCCCGACTGACCACCTGTTAATTGGTTCTAGGCCAAAGCTATTTGATATTAAGATTAAGCGTATAAGAATAAACAACTAATGCGATGTTACTCATGCAAGCGCTATAGAAATTCACAAATTTTAATTAGGCCTACTTACTTACCGTACGACAACGGTGGTCGAGCGAATGCGTTTACGCTTTGATTCGTCTGCAGTTGTTCATTTCGGTCTCATCAAGTAACGGCACAAGCGCTTTTTCATTGCTTTAGTAAGTTTAGTTGAATCGAAGGAAGTTAACCGGAGGTGAAGGGACGATGGATCTTTTCGAAGATGAATTGATTCAGTTGAGAAATAAAAACGAAGCGAACGAGAGGAATTTGCGCTGTCTTATGGTCCTGGGATACAGAGGTTAGACACGACAAAGCTCTTTTCATTAAGCGCCAATTGTTTGGAATTTGGTGGAACACTGTTTGAGTCTGTTTCTGCTGTTTTCTCAGATGTTTGCAGTCGTTATGCGTGTTTAAAGATCTCTGGAATTGATCCGATTTTGTGTGAATCGATTTGGTACCTTTTGAATATTAGAACTAAAGTTATAAGAATTATTTATCATCATCGTCGTCGTCCTCGTCGTAGACATGTTTTCAAGACTCAATTGTTCCAGTCAAGACCAAGACTGAGCGACTGAGGTGTCTCAAGACCGGTACCAAGAACAAGCCTTGAGCGTTTAATACCGAGACCGGGAACTAGTGGCGGCGCCAGGCATACACAAGGTGCCATGCCATTTTTGGCCAGGCCCTGCCACGACGGGCCCTGCCAGATAAACAGTGAAATAGACTTAATATGCTATAACTTTGCCGGTTGACATATTTCATTAAGTCTCCAAGGTCAATTAAGAGGAGGACATTAGGTCTGCAACAGTTCTCAGTCATTAACTCGTTCAGAGCTGTGGACTCGCCCAAGGACTTCTTCATGGTAATGTATCTAGAAGTCCGTGATTCTATCACCTATCTACCTTGCGATCTGATAATCAGCAGGTCATCCCAATGATCCCATCTATAACCACTTCCAGTTTCTAAGTTACAGTCCCGATTGTCTGATATGCGCTAGACGGTCAGGTCTGTGACAACCCACAACTTTAACTAAAGGTGTTGAAGTTGTTTGAAGCTGAAACTTCGTTGACAGTCTGATTTTTACAAGAGAGCAAATTGACGTTATAAATCGATGGCTTAGTTTTCTTAAATAATATTGAAATAGCATCATAGAACTCCTAGCAATTGCGCTTACAGAGAGCTTTGGGTTACTATCTCTATGCATTCAGTTATGCTATTTACGTGTGGCTTTTGCTTCATTAGACTGTACTAAACATAGGCTAGAATGACAGAAAAATGACAAAGACCTAATTCGCCAAAAATTGGAAAAATGGTACTTTATAGCTCAAATGCCATACTATCACTACTGTACAGCACATTGTCAGTTCAGATTGTATACTAGTGATACCGTTAATGTCACTCATGGTGTATTTATAATTTTTGGCATAAAAATGACTTGGCATGAATAGTTAATGATTTGTTCAGGCTTATTAACGCAATCAACAAATTTAATTGTGCATGTATTGTGTAAGGTACTGTCCAGTAATTATGTCAAAAAAATGGAGGGGAAAGGATTTGAAAAAGTTTGACAGTTGTTGACAGGGGAAGGGGTCAAGAGGAGTTGACGTCAACAATTTTATTATTTACAAATCATCATGTTGCTGCCTGACATTCCGGGCCCTCAATGATCCTGCCTGCCCAGTCTACCTAGCTGAACTTGTGCATAGGTCCCTGCTTACTGATTGTCGGCTGCAGCTTCATTCCTGTAATCGGCTCCAATTGGTTGTACCCCTTCCGTCTAAGACAGTGAAATATGGGGAGAGGTCTTTCACTTGGGGGAATCTCCTCCTCTGGAATTTGCTGCCCGACATTGTAACCAACGCGACTAGTCTTGAAATGTTCGCTACCAGACTAAAGACGCACTTGTTTAGCATCTCATTTAAGTGCAATGTGTAAAGCGCTCTTGATCTTGGCCTGCTATGACTATAGCGTGATATAAGTTGGCTTATTAACTAACTACGGTAACTATAAAAAAATAGGAAATTTCATGGAATAATATTTATCACTAAACCTGACAAGCAAACAAAAAGGTCAACTTTTTAGAGGGACCCATCACTGATCTTAGGGGAGGTCAAAGGATTTTGACATCATTATAGGTGTCACTGAAAGTTTGACAGTTGTTGACAAGGGAGAGCGGTCAAAAATTGTTCAAAAATTGTTGACGTAATTAATGGACAGCACCTAATTACACGATTGACCGAAAATTTCTCCAGTCAGGCTGGCCCCAGCAAAAAATTCAGGCCCTGCCGCAGGCCCTGCCTCAGATCACAACCTGGTTCCGCCACTGTGGCGGGAACTGAGACTCTAGCGCCATAGAAGTTGATTGATTTTTCAGTTTGCAGATGGAATAGGACCATCACTGATTGCCAATTGTTATATATATTTTTATAGTACCTTCAGTACTTAATTCTCGAGGGTCTTATAGAAGAAAAAAAATATAGGGCCTATATCTTGTAACAACTTTTTCAAGTGACATTTGTTAAGGTGCCCTTGATCTTGACCTTTGCCATACCCACTGCACTATAAAAATTGTCTCAATGATGATAATGATGATGATGATGGTGGTGGTGGTGGTGATGATGATGATGATGATGATGATGATGATGATGATGATGATCGTGGTGGTGGTGGTGGTGGTGGAACTATTTGTTGCTAGGTATGTAGTAGTAAGTATAGGGTCCCAACAGGGGGCACTGGGGGCAGGCATTCAATAAGGGGGCACAGGCCCCCATGTGGAGCCACCACTGCTGAAGATGCAAACTAACACCAAGACCCAGACCAAGAATGAGACTCTGACAACCCAACACCAAGACATTTTGAGACCAAGACTCAAGTCTTGAGAACCACAATCCTGCATCATCATCATGATGTAAGTAGTAAGTTTATTGCTTCCAACTCATAAAATGAATACAGATGCAATTATAACATATATGATAAAGTTATCAATAGCAGTTAAATTCTTGATTTCTTCAAAAAGCAAAAGCATCATAACTACCATAATATAACTGTCAATTTGAAGAACATGGAAGACAGTGGCATAGCTAGGATTTTCGGAAGGGGGGTTTCGTTTTGACCCTGACCCAACTTCAAAAAATCTCGAGAAGCAGAAAAGGTCATCACTGTCTTTTTTCCTTTTTTCTTTTTTCCAAATAGCTGACAACAAAAAAAGTCATCGCCTCTCATATCACTTAACAAATATTTTTTTGATCTACAGCCAAGGGGGTAGTTTTGACCCCCAAAACCATGTCCGAAGATTAAAAATGCATGGAAACACATTAAAAATTTTTTTTCTTCACCAGCCAAGGAGGGGAGTTTTAACCCCTCAAATTCCCCTTGGCTACGCCACTGATGAAAGATAGTAAATTAAGTTGCTATCAAGGAGAAAACAATCAACATTTTATCTTGTTAAGAAATTTAAATCTTATATTTTATTGAATGCATTACTTGGAATCAATAGGTACTAAAAGGGAAGCAATGTTCCCACAGTGAGGTACCCTGTGACTGCTTTTGATAGGAATCATCATTCATCAAACGAATTAGGGAAATTTCAACAGCATTAGCCAGCTGCTAACTAATGGCTTAGAATTATAATTGCAACAGTTTGCAGTTGGTCAGAAACAGGAGATATTAATTAGAGTCTTTTGTTACAAATGTCTGTCATGTGCTATTAATTGAAAATTTCATGTGATAATTGCTTTTGCAAGCTGGCAATTGTGATTAGCATTTGACAATTATAATAAATAACTTGATGACTATCAAAATAATTCAGTCAGTCGGTGACCACTTACTTGAACATGTTTACTTACTTCTTTGAGATACTTCATAGTGTAGTCAAAAGACCTGTGGTTGACTACTTGTAGTTAAATGCTTCAATCATTTAATGGTTGTTGTGACTTTAATTAAGGGGCTATCCATTAATTATGTCAACAATTTTGGGCAATTTTTGATCCCCTCCTCCCTTGTCAACAACTTTCAGTGAGTGACGCTTTATAATTATGTCAAAAACTTTTGACACCCCTCCCCACTAAGATCAGTGACGTGTTCTCTAGAAAGTTTAGAAGGTTATTATTTTTGCGGTGATGCCCTTTGTTCTCTTTCTTTTGTTCATCAAGTGTCTTAATGTGGTGGTGATAACCTTTTTTGCTTGTCAGGCTTTTTTCCATTGTAATAAATAGTATTCCATGAAATTTCCTATTTTTATCATGTGTAAAAAATGACATTTTTGATGTCAACTTCTCTTGACCCCCTCTCCTCTGTCAAACTTTTCAAACCGCCATATTTTGTTGATGTAATTAATGGACAGCCCCTAAGGCCTGACTTTAAATGCCTCTATGCCTTTCATTGTAGTACACTAAGACAGTTTGGTGTGAATTTTATAAGAAATGTTTATACTTTGCTACCGATGTTCACTTAGTGTAAAAATCTACAATGCTATCAAAAGCTGGCAAATAATGCTTACTAATTGAAAGTTTGAATGGTAATTAATTGGAGTACACTGTTTGTTTTTAGCATGTAGATGTCACATCGTGGAATTGATAAATAATTAATTATATATGTAATTAATGAATTTTTTCAAATCTTTATGTTTGCAAACATTTATTTATATATTTATGTTTATTGTGTTTATAAAATATGATGCTAAGATTGATTGAAGGATCATGAAATATTTTCCTTTCTGAGGCATGATGGTAATGATAATCACATTATGCATTGATCATGAGTCTACCATGTGGGCAGATATTTTCACTTTCAGTACTCAGTAATAGTATAGTAGTGTCGGTCATAGTATCTGCTATGATTATTACAGAATATTTATTGTAACTGAGGATTAGTTTTCTTCACTATCAAGGCCTTTTGAAATAAGTTCAATGTTTATTGAATTGAATATTTATTTATAATATATGAATTAAATATTTATTTATAATATATGAATTAAATATTTATTTATAATATAATAATGTATATAATATAATATAATTGAATATTTATTTATAAGCTCAATATTTAAGTTCAATATTTATGTTTTAGCATAGTGGGTAAACTATAGAGATAAACTGTACCATAAAGTTGAAAAATATTTTGAATGCAAAATTGAATAAATTAAAGACCAGCATGAGGGACTGAACCATAATGGGCATATGAAATACATGCATGCTCTGTCTCTGAAGGCTTCAGAGCCTGTGGGTTATTCAGCCATTGTTTTTTTATTTGAAGTTAAGGTAAAGGTAGGTCCTGTACTCAAATTCGAACATTGGGGTCTGGCACTTATCTCCAGTCTAAATAAAATTATGGCTGAAATAGAAATTAAATGCATTTGAAAACTGTAATTGAAAGCGAAAGTCAAATAAGGAAGCCAAAACTAAATTAAGAGTAAAAGTAGTAGTTATTTTTAGAAGTAATATATCACTGCAGTCTAGCAGTGGCGTAACCACGCCCGGGCAATTACGGGCAATGCCCGGGTTACTTTGCTTTCTGCCCGGGTTGAAAAATTTCTGCCCGGGTTGAATTTTTTTAAAATTATGCCTTTAGTATTTGGATAAACTTGCTTTTGCACTGCCGTGTACGTTATTGCAATACTATTCTAATAGTCTAAAACTAGTGTCTGAAAAACGTGTTTCACAGGTGACAGGTATCAGCTAGAATTAAGTGCAGTAATTACTACAGTCATTGTTTGGCATGTAAATGTATCTACGCGATATATCGAATTTCAGTTATGGCTGTAATCGCCTGCACCTATGGACCATTCAATCCATGGACAACTAGTAGTCTATGTTCAATCCCTCTGCATCTTCCTCTACCGAAGTGGACGCTAGGTACAGTGTAAGGTGATAATTGTTGCTCTGGCCGTGGCTGACTGATACCAGGGATAGCAGGCAGATGAAGTGGCTTTGACCTCTGCGCTCCAAAGACCCTCGTCGGGTCGGGTCCAATACTGTTTAATACTATATTTAATTGCCTTGGGTCGGGTCGACCCGCCTTAGAAGCAAATCGCCGCTGCTTTGAGATTTTTTTTTTTGACCCGAGAGGGTACTCCGATTTCCATGTGTATTTGGTCGGAAACGGGAAGGTCAGCACTGGGCAACAAGGTACATTGACATTAAGAGAGCATTCCTAAAATTCCTTTGTATGATATCAGAGCAGGTGGGGGTGTGCTTTAAGAGTTGACTCTTATTACAAGTTCGCGCCAAGAGTAAATTTATTGTTTTACTCACAATTTCGCGAATAGTCATATTTTTGAAATTGAAAGGCATAGGCCTAGTTTCACGGATACAGCGTCTGGATTGTAAAAGTTGCCTGCGTTTGGATTTCTCAAGAATTCTAAAGAGCTGAACATAACTGACTTATGCTTAGAAACATCAGATGAAGTATGCCAAACTATTTCTTCGTCGATTGCAGCTAGTCATAATTTGCCAGACAGTTAAAATATCGGCGTCGTTGCGAACTCTAGAAATGACCAGAATAAACAGTCTCAGCCTCTGAATAAGGTCCCAGAGGACATTTCCAGAGAACTAGATGAGCCTAAATTGCATACATAGGCCTACACATGGAAATATTTTGGAGCCAAGAAATTGAAATATTTTCAATCCAAGAAATCAGCCAAGCGTCGTTTCCAAAGTTACTATATTGCAGAATTTCCATGGTTGACTACTTCTGTCCAGCAAGATGCTGCGTATTGCTTCTGTTGTCGTTACCAGAGCAAGGAAAGCGCACCATTTGGTGTACCTGATTGGCAGCACGCAACGGATCAAAGGAAGGGGCCTATGGATTCACTCTTTGAAATTTATCTGTTGAGCACTTGCGTTGCCTCGTGGAATGGGATCAGTTTAAAATCCTCATGTTAATTTTTAAAAATATTTTTGTTGAGTGACTGTCCACAAATTACGTAAACAAAAGAGGAAGGAGTTTGAAAAGTGTGACAACTGCTGATAAGGGGGAGGGGTTAAAATTCGCCCAAAAATTGCTTGCGTAATTTATGGACAGCCCATGGTCAGCTGCCCGGGTTACATTTTGACTCTGGTTACGCCACTGCAGTCTAGGCAATAAACAACATAGGTGGTATAAGCCATTAATCTAGGGTAGGTTGCCATTATGGTACTTTACCCAGACCCAAGTTTTACCTTGCCACTTAGCACTACTCTTTATTTTTACCACCACTCTCCCAAAAGTAAGACTGAGTCGACCTTAGGACCTTAGGCCTGTTACCTCTCTGCCCCTTATTTGAAGTAAATCTGTATTAATGTCTTTGCACTTGCCTTTGATGAATGCTATGGTTTTAGAAATCTGCAGCTTTTGCCACTGTCAACAAGAAAGGTGAATTAGCTGATACAGGCTTATCTCCAAAATTGACTCCTAAGTCTTTCAGTACATTCCAATTCTCTTCATCTTTTGGGCTGATTGCTGTTGAGCAGTGAATCAAATATGAAATCTCTTTGTTGACAGATCTATAATTAACATGTTGAGTGCTAGGGACGTCTGAGGACTTCCTTATTTAGGTGCTACAAGGCGCTAGGGATATTGTATAACGCCTTTAACTTTTTTAACTTACGCAACATATTTTAGCGTATGCAGCTGTTATAATCATTCTTTTGCTTCATGTAGATGCCAGAATGTATGACCAATTAAAAAAATTTATTCCACAGAAATTTTATGATTATTTGGCCTAGTAAATTCACATTGAAAACCTCAATATATCAGCCTCAGCTTCTATGCTTTGTTAAACTTAGCTTGGTTTAAAGTGACCAGACTTGGAGTCCTCGAGGCCGTGGCCTTGGCCTCGAGGCGCCTCGAGGCCAAGTGACGCTGGCCTTGGCCTTGGCCTTGGCCTCGGGATACAAGTCCTCGGCCTTGGCCTTGGCCTCGGACCTGCTGGCCTTGGCCTTGGCCTTGGCCTCGGGTACAAGTCCTCGGCCTTGGCCTTGGCCTCGGGATACAAGTCCTCGGCCTTGTGTACTCGAGGCCAAGCCCTCACACCATGGAATTAAACATGAAAATCGCGCATTCAAAATGTTGGAAGTGACGAATAATATCTGAACAAAACGTTCTCTGTTCAATCCAAACGGTAGACCCTGAGAATTCCTGCTAAGTCTAATAGTTTGTAATTATGTTGCTTGCATTGACAAGGCTGACATTGTTTGAAGCGAACATTGCCTCAGGGATTGAAGTAGGCATTTGGACCAGATAATTGGGTTTCTTGCTAATAAAAGTATTAAAAGGCTTGAACATAAATGGATATATGGCGTCTATTTTAGAGCAGTTCTAGACTGCGGCGGCTTCACAGAGGGCCGGGGTTTATTGTCTCTAAAGTATAACAGAGACACCTGCGAGGCTGCATCTGCTTAGGCTAAGGAGGTTGTAGACTGATCGCACTTGGAAAAGAAACGGTGCCGTAGTGACAGCAATCTCTGCTGTAGGCCTACCTATTGCTATTAAAGTTTGTAAGTAAAAATACGCAAGCAAAGAATATGGCCACAAATGAGCCTAGCATTTTGAAGTTTGCTTTCACCGATTTCAAAATAATAAATGAAAGAAAGTGGTCCGTGAAATGCAAGCAATGTCGCGAAATAATAAGTGAAACTCGAGGAACTTCAAGTGGGTTCAAGAAACATCTGGATATAAAACACGAGACTGGCAAACAGCTACAAAACATCAAAAGGTATTTTAATTTTATTTTTAAAACATGGTTGGTAGTAGGTACTGGACCCTACTGCCATGGACGCCAATCCATAAGGAGCCAGGGCACCCAATAATTCGGGTAGGGGCCCAGCACTTGTTTGGCCCCAAAATTTCAATATTTTGACGTTTAATCTGCCCAAATCGAGTGTTGGCCCTGATCAGCGCGCGATTTGCAGGGAAAGGGGGATTTTACCCCACTGTCCATGTACATCCCTTCCACTGAGGTGGCTACTGCAGGGCCGTTTTAAGGTCTTCGTAGGCCTTGGGCACTCTCATATTCGTAGGCCCTCCTCAACTTAAACCTCCAAGTTGCCAACTACGCAACCAACTGTGGATTAAACTGTAGAGTTTAACACTTCTGGATTATTTCATGACTTCGTGTTTAACGGGGGCGTCATTTGGGGGCAGGGGCGTGGCTCCAAGGAAATGAAGAAATAATGTAACAAATAAATAAATAAATGTAAAATGTGCAAAAAATTTGTCAAAAATTTGGCAAAATGTACCTAAAAATTTGGCCAAAAACGCCAAATATCTGCTGGCCTTGGCCTTGGCCTTGACTTCGGACCTGCTGGCCTTGGCCTTGGCCTCGGACCTCCTGGCCTTGGCCTTGGCCTTGGCCTTGGCCTTGGCCTTGGCCTTGGCCTTGGCCTTGGCCTCGGACCTCCTGGCCTTGGCCTTGGCCTTGGCCTCGGACTTCCTGGCCTTGGCCTTGGCCTTGGCCTCGGACCTCCTGGCCTTGGCCTCGCCTTGGCCTCGACAGTTGTGGCCTCGACTCCAAGTCTGAAAGTGACTTAGACGGCATTACTGCATGTGTGAAAGCCAATAGGGGCACTAACGGGGCTTGAACCTGTTCCATCAGCCTGCCGCTCCAGTACCCATTCTGCCCCTTGCTGTCTATATGCCAGTCGCTTCCTATTGTATTATAGGCTAAATTATTGCCAAATTATGTGTGATATTGATATAGGATGGATGAACTTATTTCCTACCATGTGCCTTTTTGTGAAAGAATCTGAAATAGTACATTGAGATTATACTTCAATTTAATTTAGCAGTTGTCAATGTTTTCCTCATCTACAAGAAAGTGTAAACAAACACATTGTATGGTTTCCCAGGCCGGTCATTAGGCCTAGTTCATTATTAATGAGCAGCATCCGGCCAGATAAAGTTTCTTTCCATATTAGCTCATGTTTTCTTCATTAGATGATGTCAGATCTTCTTGGGCTGTCTGGGCAACATTGGGTAGACCGTAGACCTCATGCCAGCAGAGGAATCAAAATCTGCTCCCATAAGACAATGCAGTGTACTGTGTGTTACCAAAAGGGAAGATGCAGAAAAATAAGATACATTTGCAAGGTTTCTTTCTCAGAGCCAGGGCTGTGTGTGCTACCCTGTTTCAAAATCTACCAGAGCTCTCTGGGGTTTTAGATCTCAATTACACAGAATCACAAAGTGACTCTTTTCAGAACCACTAACTGTTACTACTGATTTCAAAGGAAAAGACCAGATCTGATGTCCAGAACTGCTGCCAGGAATTTACCCTCCCCTCTCCAATTTTAAATCCTAGTGCAACCAATGCACCTCACCTTACTGATTTTAGAATCAAATCAATCAACCAATCAATCGATCAATCAATCAATCAATCACTCAATCAATCAATCAGTCAATCAATCAATCAATCAATCAATCAATCAATCAACTTCTATAGCACCACTATCATAATGCCTCTACTTGCCTCTAAAATATGAAGTTCATGTATAGGGGTATATTTCTATGTACCCTACATTTCCAGCTACGTCTTCAGCTCAAGAAATTTGACCGTATCAACTAGAGCTACTAAACTTGGGGATTCAACTATTCCTGTAAGCACTTCTGCACAGGATCAAGGAGTGTTTTTTGATTTCTTTCACAAATCATGCAAATAGCATCTGCACTGCCATCATCATCATCATCTTCATCATCATCATCATCATCACCACCATCATCATCATCATCATCATCATCATCATCATCATCATCATCATCATCAGTCATGCATAGCCACAGTGGCATTGCGATTGCTCTCCATAATGTTGAGTCCTGAGCGCATGTGGCCTGGAGCCATTAGAAGTCAGCAATGTGGCCTGCGGCCGATAAACTTTGGAGATCCCTGATCTAGTATTTGATTTTAGTTAAATAAATCAGCAATGTTGGATTTATTGTGTTCCTTTTGTAGCTGCTGAAGATTATGACAGATTACATGAAATGTTTGAGGAAAATCACAAGCAGGTAATTTGTTGATGATTTTGAACATAAGAAGTTAACATGCTGTATTAAAGACAAGTATTAGTCAATTAGCAGGAGGTTTGATTCTAGGAAAGCTTGTGTCCTGTCAAATGCACGCCCGACAAAAGCGCGTTGACATTAGAGCGTCACAACATTAGCACAACGACAACTTAAATTTCTTCACTGACTTTCGTGGGGAAAATCTAAAATCTGTATCCGGTGGACGGCGGTGGTTGAGGGGCACCCGAGCCCCAGTGAGGGTAGGGTGGAGCGTGAGGAGTGGTAGGGGAATCAGGATGCGATTGGGTTGTTTATAATTAGATGCGAGCACCATGCGTCGAGGAATGAGGTGGGAAGTTGACTAAAAAGTGCATAAATAATCTGGAGAATTTTCTATTTATAGCGCTATTTTAAAATTTGAGCCTAGCCATGTTTTTGTCAAAACACGCGGCTTTGTTGTGCATTTGTTGGAAATCTTAGATACCGTAAGTTGATTGTTAATGTTGATTTTCACTTTGTGTGAATAAAATACTATTGATTCCTATTTTGTCAGAAATTCTAATCTAATCTAATCTAATTTTAAACTTCTATAGCGCCACTTTCATAATGCACAGGAGCATCAACCGATGGCACACCAAATCCAAATCACTAAAGATCCAGGTCAAACCCAGGGTATCCGGCCGGACAAACGGGTGATGACAGTCTATGGTGGATAAGCCCGGTCAAAAAGATGGGCTTTTAGTCTTGCTCTAAAAATTTGTAATGAATTTGCAATGCGAACATGCTGAGGCAATGAGTTCCAGAGTTTTGGGGCAGCCACTGAGAAAGCACGAGAACCAAGAACAGTCCGAGTATGGGGGATGGAGAGAACTATTGCAGACGAGGATCTGGTCGAGTATTTGTTTGCTTGTACAGAAAGATTTGAGAGAAGGTAACTGGGTTCCTTGTAGTAAAGTGTTTTGCATACCTGAAGGCAGATTTTAAAGTCTATCCTTTCTTTAATTGGAAGCCAGTCAAGACCCTTACGGACTGGGGTTATGTGCTCACGTTTTCGGGTTTTTGAAACTACCCGAGCCAATGAATTTTGAACTCGTTGGAGTTTAGCCAGGTTTGATTTAGAAATGCCAAAAAGAAGGGAGTTGCAATAATCAAGACGACTGGACACTAAGGCATTTGCCAAAAGCATTAATGCAGGTTTATTCAGAAATTTCCTAATACGATACAAATCACGAAGGTGGTAGTGAACTACTTTACAAATGCTATTTGTGTGAGCTGAGAAGGAAAGTGTGGAATCAAAAATTACTCCTAGATCCCGTGCAGAACTACTTACAGGAATTGTTGAATCGCCAAGTTTAATAGAGTTTATAGATTCAAATTTTTTGAGCTGGGGCTTTGTGCCTAAAAGTAAAAATTCAGTTTTAGCCGGGTTTAAAAGCAATTTGTTTGAATCCATCCAGGACTGAATATGAGAGAATGCTTGAGAAATAGTTTCCAAAGAAGATTCTGATGAAGACTTATCAAATGAAATAAAGATCTGAGTATCATCTGCATATGGGTGGTAATCTAGGTGATGGTTTGACAGTAATGAGCCAAGAGGAGTCGTGTATAAAGTGAACAAGAGAGGACCAAGAACAGAGCCTTGGGGGACCCCACAATTTAAATTAGCTGATGATGAAAAGGTGCCATTTGTGCAGACAGACTGAGTGCGAGGACTCAAATAAGTAGTGAACCAGTGCAGTGCTGAATCAGAAAGACCAAACCAGTGTTGGAGACGGTGTAGGAGGATGGAATGATCCACAGTATCAAAAGCTGCTGATAGATCAAGAAGTATTAATGCAGTGACCTTGCCATCATCCATTGCATTTATGATATGATCGTGGACAGAGAGCAGAGCAGTTTCAGTAGAATGATATTTACAGTATGCAGACTGAAAATTTGTATACATGGTTGTGAATGTTGATATCATGCTCATGAGTTGTTTTGATTTCAGAAGGTTTTGTGTTGAATTCTCTTTCATTTTTCATTTATAATGACAGCCAAAAATTCTGGATGATTAATTTTTGCAATATTCTGCAAATATAACATTAAAAATTAATTTCCTGCATGCATTGAAAAGTCAATTTATAAATGATAAGGAGTTTCCGGAAATAAATATATTGCAAGATTTCAAAGAATGTTTACTGAATGCCATCTTATTTAAATGCAAATATATGATTTGATAATTTCAAATCAAGTTTACAACATATATACTGTGCCAATTATTGCTAATGTAGGTACCAGTGGCATAGTCAGGATTTCCCAAAGGGGGGTTATGACCAACCATTCCCCGACTTGAGAAATCCTGAGAAGAAAAAAGGATGGTTGTCACCTATTATTTTGTTTTAACCCCAAACCCCACTATGGCTATGCCACTAGTAGGTTACTGTAGGTACTTTTAAACTTGAGCAGCCAGTGACTTATTGTCTTTAAGAATATTCTGGTAACTCTGTTCTTTCTTTGTGATTCAAACAGTGTTCATGTTTTTTTCCATATATTTCCTTTCTTGAGTGATCATCACAGTCATAGTCTGAGAATTGTTTCAAAATGAAGCATGGAATTTTAGTTTTTTGTTTAGTTTTAGTTTTTGATGCAAAGATTTTCAGATTCAAAACATGTCTGTGCCTCAAAACATAGTCCTTATCTTCTGGGGAGTTTCATTTAGAGCGGGGGTGTCAAACTCATTTCATATTAGGGGCCACATAAAAGTCTTTGTGGTTGTCACCAGCGTGATTTGTACATAACATTTAACACGAACTACAGTAGGCCTATTACACAAAACAGTTAAACAGTATATAAAAATTTACTGATAACTAACTTTTAGTATTCCATTTTTGTGATACTGTTAATGAAAAATTAAAGTATTTTGTAAATACCAGTGCAATGCGTCCTTGTTAAACTTTACATTTAGTAGTCATAATTATTTATCTCTGTTGATTTTCGTATATGTACTTTTTGAACATGCCTTAAATAAAGTTACTTTGCTTAAACATAGGCCCTAAAGTTCTTTATCGTATTCAGCCACATACATGCGGGATGGATGAAAAGCTTTTGCGGGCCGTATCCGGCCCGTGGGCCGTATGTTTTACACCCCTGATTTAGTGGCTTGCTGATCCTATTATGACATGGGAAATTCCCAGGGCCCCTTAAAGGAACTTTGAATAGGCTTTATGCGCTTATGAACTGCACATATAAACTGTATTAATGTTCTAGTAACTTCTCATAATAATAGAAATCTTTATTCACAAATGCAGATAACATAAGATAAACGCCATTCTTAACTAACAATTACACATTCTGCCATTATACAATTGACAAAATAAAGTGTTTATTTGGGCAACCGAAGTGTAAAAGAGTTTTGACGATTCTTAACAATATCATGTTTTGCATTCAATCCAAGCATTTTGCAAATACAGTCAATTGTTACTTTGTCATAAGCATGACAAATTTTGCATACAGCTAATAATATAATAATAATAACAAGGTTTAAAGTGGTTCAGTAAGGTCTGCCCTGTGTGAGATCGGTTAACTTTTTCTAATGAACTGCACCAAAACTGCTCCACTGCTTAATTGTCACCTGGAGCAGGAATGATGCAGCTGTGACCCATTGACCTCTGAGGTAAACAGTTTCCATTGTCCAATTTTGTGGCCCAGTCAGGGATATTTTTACACCCCCTAACACCTCCTAACATGGTAACACCCCCAATTTGAGGTCGACACCCCCCAAATTTGGTAATGTGACAATGGTATGCATACAAAATGTATACTAATTAGCCCTGAACACCCCTCCCCCCAAATGGAGAAGTACACCCCAACTTTTATTCTCGGATGACCTTTTTTGGCTTGTCAGCCTTTTTCAGCAGAGACTTCCAAATTCCGACCCCCCCAGATTTTCCTGACACCCCCAAATTCACAATCCTAGAAATAACCCTGGGCCCAGTTTGCCATTGGTGTCATTCATTTGACATTTCTGAGACTGCTTTATTTCCATGATAATATTCACTGACCAGTAAATTAATTATCTAGTTTGAAAGTTTGAAGAAACGATGTCAAGAGGCCGAAGCAAAGCTATTGCAATTGCAGAAAGGTTAGTGATGCATTCTGTAAGAGTGAATTGTGTCTTGTAAATTGAGTGCAGCTGTGTAGATTCTGAGATGAGCAGCATTTGAGTGTGGAAGTGAGGGCATTGTGAAATAAAAGCGCCTGTTGATAAATAAGTAAATGAGTAAGTAAAATCTCATGTATTTGTGTAGCACTTAATGTAATTTTGTGATTTTGTTAGAGAATGCAGTAGCTTACTTATTCTTTGGCATATATATATATACATATGCGTATATATGCATATATATATATATGCATATATATGCATATATATGCATATATATGCATATATATATATATATTGCACTTGGCTTCAATTTATGGATTTTTTCAAGTGAATTTATTGGTAAAAATTGCATCCATAGTAGTTTGGTGTCAAGAGTCAGATGAATTTACTGACCAGTCAGTTATGCGTAGAGTAAGGCAGTAAGTAGGCAGTGGAAACAGATTCTTTTAGAATCGGAATATACTAAGTGCTCTCTCTGTCTTGTACTTGATTGCTTGAGTAAGGAGATTTAGCATCAGATTTTTATGTTATGAACATGCAAATATTTTTTCAAAGATTTACAGCTTTATTTGAGATTGTTATTCGTTGAATGCCTTTCTACTGTTTAGCATAAAATCTGGTTTAATTTACTTGCAGCATTGGTTCCGGCATGTGAAGAATACAATCAACTCAACATGGACCTTCAGATTGAAACAGCTTGTAGAACAAAACTTGAAGTTATAACAGCAGAGGTATAGCAGCACAGCAATGTTTGAATACAACACACTTATAAAGTCAACTTCTCTCTACCAAAACCTTCAACCCTTTGGTAAGCCACTGCAACTCCAAAATAACCCTCTGTTCCTTACCCATTTACCTCACTCAATCCCAACCCCAGTGCCTTAACTCACCTCCCACCCAAGGCTCCATTTTCTCCAATCGTACCTCTCAACTCTACAGTATGCAAAGTTGCTTAATTTTCCAATCAATTCTCAGTGTTGCTGTGTATATTAACAAATTTAGTACTGCTAATTAAATTGGATATCAAAGAGTCATTATATAAACTGAAAATCATAAAGACATTTTGTTAATTAAATTTTGAATGAAATTTTATGCTTTGTGAAGATTACAGAGAGGACAGAGGAATCTGAGTGGAGTGCTTTCATGTGTGGGACTTACAACCCCCAGCAACCATTGATTGAATAATGCCTTGATTAAGAGCTCTGAAATAATCTGGTGCACTTAACCAGAACTTCAATTAGTGCTATAGGGGTATCCAGTGTTTACCAACAAGGTCCGGTTTCTCCGCCCACTGATGGGCAGAAACCATAGAAACCATTGTTGTCTATTAATAGACGCCAATGGCAGAAGCAGATTTCTTGCTGGTGGGCATAGATCAGTGACCATAGAGATTGTTCTGGATACTCCTATAGAAATTTTGTTTAATTGCTTTCTGCTCATTACATGCCAACTGGGTCAACTTCATGGGAATCGTGACTGTTATCTGTTTCCTAAAATTCCTCCAAAATCCACTATGATGCTAAAAGAGGAATTCCCAAGTATCATCTTCAATTCTTCATATCTTCACTTGATTTGAAATTGTGGCCTGTCAGACTTTGTGTCCCACTTTTCTATCTCAAATTTGCAGTTTGATTTTGGAACATTTTCAGGAAACTACATTTTATTACTTTTTGAGGAAGAAGACTGAAAATAACTAGCAGACATATTTCAGACATTGTCTGTCTAAATCTTGTTATGTCTGCATTGTGTCATACATGTATCACATGTATACACTTATCAATACTTTGAGACCTGAATTTGAATTATTGCAAAAATTTTTTCAGTGCTTATTGTTATGATCAGTTTTTGACCTTTTTATGATGAGATCTTTTTCAAGGAAGATATAGAAATTTGAATTATGTATAACTCAGAGATACCGTAGTTTAAAAAGAAACAATTTTACTTAGGATTTTGGAAAACGTCACATACATATTAAGATGATGAAAGAATTTAGTTTCCCATCAGCTTGAGAGTAAATGCTGAAACAATGGGCCATTTATTATGCATATTTTACTTATCTGCTCAAGGAATCATTAGTAAAATCACATAGTCTGGTATTTTGATGTTAGGTGACAAAAGAAAATAGAAAACTGAAGCATCAGAGCCGATCTCTGATCGACATGTTGAGGGAATCAAAATGTGATTTGAAGCTTCTAGAATCTATTGACGATGAGAGTTCGGCTGAAACCATTTCTTCTCTCGATGATCTAGATGCCTTGAATGAAAAAATAAAATGTATGTCTTTGTAGCTGTGATATGATTTTCACTGGAAATTTGTTCTTGTTTCTATGACATTGCTGGCATTTCTTGGTCCTGTCTACTTACAAAATTATAGAGGTTTTTTTTAATGTTATTCTTCATATTAAATCTGAGTGAACTGTGTATGTTGGTACTTTGCTAGAATGTGGAAGATTTATGAACTGAAAATGGGGTCCTTCATGGCATATCTAATGTTGTTATTTTGACTGTTAAATGCTTCTGCATGCAGTGTCCTGGGAATTCCCCCAAGTTTTAAAATCCCCCCAAAATTTTTTATATGTTGGCTGGGGGATGGAAATTTCCCCCTCAAAAATGTGGAGGCTCAGACCTTGTCCCATCCAAACATTTCAAAATCCCCCCATTGTCAAGGTGGCTAGAATAAACACTGTTCTGCATGGGATCAATTAATTATTGTTTTAGGTTAACTGCTATTTGGCATCTTTATTTTATTGAAGCTCTTGAAGATGATGTTCAAGTTTTACAAGAGAAACTACAATCGGCTGAAGCAGAGACGGAAGCTGCAAGAAAAAGTGAAAACGAAATTAGAATTAGAGTGAGCTTTTTAATGTTTGTTTTGTTGAATGTTTTGTTTATTTAAGACAATTTTAAAAACTAGTTTTGCCTATTGTTTTATTGCTCATGTTGTTTTAGCTGGACATATTACATTTTCGTTCTTATGTTTGGTTTTTATTCAGAAAATTAATTAATCAACAAATTTTTATACCATGACTGCCCCTTTTAACTGCAGTATTTTAATAGCCAAATGGTCCATTCTGTAATACTGTGTTTCCCAAACTGTGGGTCGTGACCCAAAAGTCTAGTGGGTCGCAGGTAGCACAAAATTGGATTCAAAAGAGTAAGCAATACCTCAATGTCACAAGCCTTGAAAGTTGCAAGTAGGCTTAGGTTTTTGGCAATTTATATGCCTGCCATGCTCCATACACACATTACACAGCTTATATTAAAATGATTATTGTTTTATCCAATTTTAGTGGACAATAAGTTTGCAGGATCGCGGCATGTTACAAAGCCGCTGAATTTGGTCACAGTCCCAAAAAGATTTGGAAACCTGGCCAATAGTATTTGTAAAAAATAATCTTAATTTGTCAATAACGCAAGGAAAGCGTATTCCGACCATTTTGCTCTGAAACTCCGCTAACAACAGAGAATCTCTGTATTGAGTTGGAGATACCTGACAGCTAAGCGATTTTGCCATACTCACAGATTTTTAAGACGCGTAACAAAAGTAAGTACCTGGCAAAATTTACAAAATAATTTTCAAGAAACTTAAATATCGAATTCTCTCCTTTTGTCTTATTTTTGGCAAAAATATAAATCTGTCTAATACATTTGCCATATTTTCATTCAAATTGAATCAGAGCTTTTGTTTTGCCATTTATTCAAAACTCAGAAGATTCTTTTCTACTAACGTTTGCCAGATAGCCTAATGCATTAAAAAAAAAAATCACATGCTATGATTAGGGTGGAGGCACGTTACAAAACCACTGAAGTGGGCTGCAGTTCCAAAATGTTTGGGAAACCCTGCTGTAATATAACATAGCATGAATGTAAGCATGGAAAACAACTTTAAAAAGACTTGACTACACATTATTGACATCTATGCTAAACATGTAAGCAGTTATATCCATGTACAGTGTGCTATTGCATTAAGTCCACATTGACTTGAGAGATTAATCTTTATTTACCAGTGCTTACACACTTACCACGGTTAAGTGTGATTACTGATTAAAAGTTACAGTTGCATACGAACATTTTTTGCAGCTCTTTAACTGTATTGGTTCTAGATTGGCTGAATGTCTTTAAATATCAAATGAATTTTGAATATTGACCATGTATGTAATTCAGAATAAAAAGTTAGAAGCTGAGTTGTTGAAAATCTGCCAGAGGAATGTCGAACATGAACAACTGATTTCAAATTTGAAACGATGTGAGTTAATAACTGTTCACGTTCTTTACATTTTATTGGCATTGCTTCTAAAACACAAGCCCCTCATCCTTATACACACTTAAAGTGAGAGTAGTGGTCAGTTTGACTGCTCATATATAATCTTTGATTTCTTAGGAATTCTTAAGAGTTTAATGTCATCTTGTTCCTTAAAATCTACATGAAATTTGCAGCTGAATGATTTCTATGATCATATCCTAGATCTACTAAGAGCATGACAACAAATTGTGCCACAGTTTGCTAGATGATTGCATAAATAATTAAGTGACACTAAATTAGAAAATGTTTGAAATTTCAAAAGTTATATATAAAGCAGTCAGCATTATGTGGTACTATGATTCCTGGTTGGAGAAGATAGTGACACATCTATGTTGAAAATAACTCTAGAGTTATTAGTTGTCTGTTACAGTAGTCCTGTCACTATCATCGTATAATCGAAAGGCTTCAGCGATTGCACTGATTTCATATTCACCAATTAGCATTAGCAGATGAATCTGATAAAATAAAATAACTCTATGATCAGAGGCAATAGCGAGAGTATCCGACGCCCGGGGGCAAAGTGTACCATTGGCGCCCCAACAGGGCTGATGAGCGAAAAAAGAAAGGTTGTCACATTGTTCTCGGCGCCTCTCAAGTCTTACGGGCGCCCCTCTTTATAGTGGTGCTGACGAACGAGCAAAAAAAGGTCGCCGCACATGTTTCTTCTTTTTTATTATGCATTTCACTTACCCATATACCCAATTTTCGTACCCCCCCCCATCTCGGCACCCGGGGGCATATGCCCCCCCCTGCCCCCTCGCTACACCTCTGCATATGATATTGATATTAAGAAGTTTAGTGCAGTTTTGTATTAAATATATTGCAGACCTTGGCCTGCAGGTCAAGCGTGGTGTTTGAAGTTGTCCACAGAATCATTTTTCTTTAATAAAATTTTGGAAAATGCTTTTGTTGAGATTGGCACATTCATGCGCTTTCCATATTCCATCATTTTTGTTTGTCAACTACAAACACTAACAGTCATTGTTATTGCTCACTTTTATTTTTCATCTAATTTCTGTAAGTGGTGAGGTTGCAAATGATTTAAGCTATTTTGCACAAAAGTACTACAATTACTTGATACTTAAACTTAATTGTCATATGTGGTCGGTAGCATTTACTATGACACTATGACCCATGTAAAGAAAATGCATCAGAATTTGGCTCTTATGGGAAAAGTTTGGGGATTTCTGATATTTAGGATTTAATGGAAGACTTAATGGGTTTTGTTTGGTCAAATCCAGTTTTGACGCATAACGGATTTGGTGTCATTCAGTTTGATATTTGGGGCTGAATTTTTGTCATTTTGTTTAAAGAAAAAAAGGTTGACATACATGTCGAGGGTTTGTTTTAAGCCTTCAGCTATGCAAAGATTTTCAGGTTAAAAGCTTGAATTTGACAAATGTCATTAAAATTAATAATAATATTGATATTGATATAAGGGTCATTTGGGTGGTAGCACTACTTATTTAAATTGGAAATTTAAATTCTCTCTGGATAAAACATTCTGATCACTGTTTCTAAAATTGCACTTAATTTTTCTGAACTCTTTGTTTGCTTTAGCTTCAGTTATGGCACTTGAAGAATTTGATCACATGAGAGATGTTCTTGAGGAGGAGATTCTATTGAAAGAAAGGGCCGAAGAGTATGCACATGAGGTAATCTGTTTTTCATATTGTTAGTACATTTCTTGAAGAAGATTTTAATGCTTTGTCTGAATATTTGTCTCTTAGGCATGTGCCTTACTTTTAGAAAATAAAGTGATATTGCATTTTAGTGTGTGCAAACTGACAATCATAACAGACTGCATTAATGATAAACAGAGTTGTGTACAGTTTAAAACATACTTTGAATTGTTAATGTTTATATTTTTATTAGTTAAGAAAATAAAAAAAGTTGGGTCATGTAAACTTTTACATTAATGAAATTTGTTTTTAAGATTTATTGGCTTATTGACTTAATTTGACAATGAAATATTTGTGATGCTTGCCTCTCAACATCTGAAAGTCTTCATTTAATCTCTTGATTCTTTTTGACTTTGTGGTCATCATTATTTCTTCATCTGAGAAAATAGTTTGTCATTTGGATAGCAGCTTAAATTGTAATTACCAAATAGCAGGCCTCGTAAGTATGCAGCAAAGGATAAAGTCTGGTAGCAATGGTATGCATAGTGACTGTCATGTTATCAGAGAGAAAGAACTCAATCACTTGAATAGACATTTGTTGTACATTATTATTATTATTATTATTATTATTATTATTATTATTATTATTATTTATTATATTATTATTACTAAGACAATTTTTATAGTGCTGTAACATGGTTAAGTACCAAAATCAAAAGCGCTTTGACAACGCTGACATGTCAATGGTGGACAGAAGATGGCAATGTTGAAGTTGAAGTCCGCTCGGATGAAGAAAATCAAAACTCGCGACCGAGAAGTCCGGTGCAGTCGTAAGAAGCGGTCTTTCACTGGAGAACTGCAACCACCACGATGTTGTCAGCGCAGAACGGAAGATGTTGATGGTCCGCGAGATTGGTAGAAGAATTCCCCGCAAGGAGACCGACGGCGATGGGCGGACCCGAAGACGGACGCCCCAGCCAGTCAGAAGTATTCCCCGTCAGCGAAATCCAAGAGTGGTCTTCCGAGAGAATGTTTCGTCGCCGATATCAGCGAATCCGACGAAGATCGACTCAACGAAGTCCGAAAAACGTCCCTTCACGGTCGCGCTGTACCACGCGGCAGCCATTAGCGGCTGACCTTGGCGAGCTTTATACGAACGACGACCGATTCGAAACGTTCAGAACGACGTTAAAAAGCGAAGAACTGCAGAAGACCCTCGAAAAACCGACGAGTCGATGCAAAAGTCCGCTCGTAGAACATCGGATAAAACCAAAACGGCGATGAAATCCGAAGCGCACACAAACATGCGCGGGCCGGCCATGATGGCGCCCACCGGAAGTGGGCGCTGTCATTGTGGGCCATGTTATTATGTGGGCTGTGGGACTATTGTGTGGACTGTGGGCCATGTTATTATTATTATTATTATTATTATTATTATTATTATTATTATTATTATTATTATTATTATTGTTGTTGTTGTTGTTGTTGTTGTTGTTGTTGTTTGTTGTTATCTGACAATTTATATAGCCCTATAACAAGGCCTAAGCCTCAGTCAAGAGTGCTTTACAGCATAAGATGTACATATCTGTACATCTGCTTAACATCTTTCAGTTGTTAATATCTGTGGCTATCATTGACAAGCCAGTGAGTTACTTTGCCTTCAAATATCAAATCTGTTCTTTGCTGTTTCTGCTGTTAATTAATTAACTGTGATTTTTTTTGCATTGCATTGCTGCAGATAACCATCTATCTGAAACATTTTATCTTGAAACATTTTGTCTAAGAGAAGATGGATGTGCATGTTTATATATGTATATAGGTATGTATGTGTGTGTGTGTTTGTGTGTGTGTGTGTACGTACTGCTACTGCTTATGTTAGTTATTGCCGTTTGTAGATGTTGGTACAGCGAGACACAATTGTCAGACAAAGCACCATCCTCCTGACATCAGCCATGTCTGACAGTCGTGTCATGCATGCGCTGAATGAAATTGAACAGCTCAACAAAGAGCTTGAAACTGTGAAAAAGGAACACCTAGAAAAGGTAGGAGTTTGTACACCAGGGCTATTCAATTAGGGGCCTGTGGGCCAAAAGTGGCCAACGAAAGCCTACCTAGTGGCCAGCGGGTCATTTCCAAAATAGTGAACTGCTTAGCGCTCAATAATCCTAAAATTCCAATCAGACACATCTATTCTTGTTAAAATACGTAAGCGACAAGTGACGTCCTTAGTGCTGTTAATATTATTAATCTGTGAATCTAATGCACCAGTGGTCATGCTTACTTAAAACTCGTGCAATATAAGAAACCCATAATTATATTACATAACATTAAATACTTGAACTGGTGCTATTAAATTCAGGATTATATTTATTACTTGTATAATGCATTATTTATGGCTTTGTGTGACCTATTTGGCTGGCATTGGTCTGCTTGGTGTTGTGTGACTGGTTCCCATCAGAACACCAAAGGTAAGCAACATTGAGTGCGGTTAGTACTTGGATGGGTGACTGTCCCGTGATCAAGTTGTGGTGCTGGCAGCCAACCAAGCCATTTATTGCTTGGGCATTGATAGATTGGTAGCAGTGTTAAGCTGCAAAGGTAAAATATGGGTCTAGAGAAAGTAATGGCAACCTACTCTAGATTAATGGCATATGCCACCTGCATTGCTGCTTGCCTAGTAACTGGAGATCAGCATAAATAAACATGTGCTCCAGTTATAAATGCAATGCTGATTCATTGTGCATAAAAATAAATTAATTTGATAAACTAGAATTGAAGTCGACCAAAGAAAATGATATAATTTTATAAGGTTAAAATCCTCGAGGAACAAATCTCATCATCAGAGGACATCAAGAAGATAAAATATCTAGAAGCAGAGTATGAAATTGCTTCAAGTGAAATCACTCATTTGCATCAAACTGTCCAGGAGCTGGAAGAATGGAAGCTGACTGCACTGGAAGAAAGTATTGTTATCATGAGCACCATTATTTTTAGCGATTGATTTGGAATATCATGTGGCAGACCTTCTGTTATTAATTTATTTCATATAGTGATGTTATCAGACATCTGAAGCTTCTGTATATTGAAATTAAGTTATGCCAGCAAGTACATAATATATTAATGCCAGGAAATTGAAATAATCTTCAGTGAAAGAATTGCGAGAAAGAATCCATCATAAAGCAGAAGAGACATTACTTCCACCGCCTTCTCCTCCTCCACCACCTCCTCTTCCACTCCCTACTCCATTTTTGGGGTTAGTACTGACACTTTAGAAATATTTTGGTAGTACAAACAGTAGGTCACCTGATTTGCTAATTGATATACAGAAAATGTTGTGAAATGTGATCCCTCAGGCCTAGGCCTAGTGTCAGTCTATTCAAAATATGCTTTTGCAGTTGATTAGTTATTATTAAAGTGATCATTGTATGTAACATTGTTTTCATTTCTTGAAACCCTATATATGTTATGGATGCCCATTATACTCTGAATATAGTATCGTGTAGTTGTTCAAAAGATTTGTCTGGTTCATATGCACAGGCAGGTATCATGTGATGATTTCAAATGTACTCGGTTGCATATGTTGAATTTCTAAGATATTTGGCATTTAGACATTTAGCAAGAAATAGATTTTTCTTTGGTTTGAGCAAAACTGTATGTTGTCCACTCCAAATTGCACAGAGTCAAAATACACATGGATTGGCCTCTACCTAAACTGTACATGTAAATTGACCTAAGTTACTCCCAGGTGCATCCTGTGGTCAAGGCATAAGATTTTGTGGCAGATAGAACAATTGCATAGAAGACATGTACCAGAATCAGCAACTCATCTTTGACTCATCTTGTCTTCTAATAACTAATGACTTGATTATTTAATGCACATATTTTTTTTCTGACCAACTTTTTACAAATTTTCTTTGTTTTCTAAATGTAGAAATGTTCTTCCTGTACAAACACACATACATTTCAGTGCCTCATTTTTCTGTTGATGATGGCTTTCAAACAATAGACTCCATACTTTGAACTGTATGTTAAAGTATCCGCAAGAATTTCAAACCTAAAATGAAGGACTCGAAGGATGTACCGGTAATGCTATTTATGTGGTTCTCAAACAGGGCAGACCCTACTGAACCACTTTAAACCATATTATTATTATTATTATTATTATTATTATTATTATTATTATTATTATTATTATTATGCCTGAATTTATTCCAATTGATGTTTATTTTGGTTCTGGCTGCTGTTCTCTTTTGTCTTAGCCTCTGCTACAATGCTTAATGCTTATACTGCAAAATTTTGTTGAATAAATGTACTGTTGATGTGTCATTTTATTTATTTCCAGAATTGTTTCATTCTGGAGTCTGTATATACACGTTGCGATATAATTGACTGCTGTCTCACATGCTTTTACTGATGGTACTACTGACTTTACTGCTTGTAATTTCACTATAGGCCAAAGTTGTTGATAGTGAAGAAAAGCTCTGAGATCAAAACTAATTCTGCCAAAATGGAACAACTAACCAGAAGTGAGAATCATGGGTGTTCCCATCTTCAGATGGTAACACCCATGATTGTATTGAAACATAGAAGTAATTATTGTGCATTTAGTGCATCTGCAGATGCAGGATATGCCAATGTACAGGAAATGTGTATTACCTTGGACAATATGTCATTTACAATACAAATATAATATAACCTAATGTACACTTAAAATATTGTACTGTTACCAACCAATATTTTGAAATGTTCTGCTATTGTGATGATTATGATTATGGCTAAACTTCTTTAATTGCCAACTTTACTTTTGGCAAGTATTCCTTGAAAATTTTGATTCTAGGTTATATACTGATTTTATTTACTTTTTTGTAATGATTGTGTAACTGATTGAATCTGAGCTTGAATTTGAAGATTCAGTGTTTCAAAATCCATTGCAGATAGAGATGCGCATCTGGTTGATGCTATGAACGAAATGATTACCAGAATCAAATCCGGAGTTGTACTGAAAAAGGGTGTTGGAAATTCAGTGAAGGCGAGTGAAATTTTAGTTACTGTAGTTGGCTTGATGGGATAGCCTTTAACTTTGACAAATATCTATCGTTAATTGGTGATTATTGGTACTTATCAGAATCTAGTTGGCCGTAGATTTGTATGGAGAATTGATTGCATTGTGAATTTTAGTCATATTGACATTTTTAGCATGTTTCTTCATAAATACCTGGTAATTTACATTTTAGTTGATAATGTGAAATAATTATGACAGTATATCTTGGTTCATTTTGTTGACAAGCTAAAAACCATTGTCATGTCATCCCCAGCGCTTTAAACGTAAATAAAACACTACAATAAAAGAGTAATTAATTAATTTTATCGCTTTGTCTCTGCAGTTGTAAAAAAATTAATATTTTTACAGCATTTTGCAGCAATAAAATTATTCCAGTGCAAAGTATGAAATTCATTAGCAGTAATTTCCTAACTCAAAGCTTCAGATCTATTCACCTTATGTTTGTTAACAATGTTTTAAGAATATGTAGCAGACAGTCTTATTTTGAATTTTTAACAATGAATCTGTCTATACTTTTCACTTTCTATAAATAGTCAATGTATTCTGTGTAATTTTAGTAACTAATAGCTCATCAATTAATGCTGCTTAATTATCAATCTACATTCTACTTTATTACATGTTCTTGTGCCTATGTCTATGTTTATTGAGTTGAAAAAATAAACTTCACTTCACTTCACTAATTTGGTAAACATGACATTTTTTGGACCTCACTGCGGTCCGTTCAGTAAGCCCCCGTGGTCCCAACTGCGGACTGCGGTCCACCATTTTGATAGCCCTGTTATAAAGTGTTGCAGTTACAATAATGAGGTGACAGTGGACTTAATGTGATCAGTATTTATGTGGCCAGTAATACTAATGATTCATTTGACCAAATGCTATTTGAATATCGAATCTGATGATCAAATGACCTACAAGTATTGTTGGCAGTTTCCACAAATATAGTTAACACTCTTAATACTATTTAGTAATGTTTATATGAATACTAGGAAACTATTACTGAATGTTATTTTGCATTATAGCAATGATGTACAGCACTAATGATATTTGATATCTATTGAAGTCTTGTGGCTGATTGTCGCTGTTTGTTAGAAATTCAGTTGTGATTGATCAGTGTTCTCCATTTGTTTGCTTATTTTTATTTTATTGTTTACAGACTAAAGCAGAACCCCCAAAAGCTATCCACGAACTACAAAATATTCTGGTAATTTGTCAAGTTTTTATGAATCACTGTTGAACTGAGCTTTCTAATTGCTCTTTTGCATTTTGTTCTTGTTCGTAGTGACATTTGAACAGTACTGAGATGCTGGAAAAAGTAAGCAAGCAAGTTTTATTAATTGTTTGATGTTATTAAGTATTAATAAATTTACCTCTACTGTGGAGTTTTTATTTATATAACTTCCATAAGTTTTATGGTTATTTGATAATTTTGATGAATTATTTTGAGACAATAGAGTTTTATTTACCAGTAGTTATTTTTCAAATAAGTTTTTTGTCAGATATTTCTGCCTGTTGTTTTGGGTTCATATTAAAAGGAGAACTAGATCCATTATGCCACCAGTCTGCAGTGGTTACTACTGTTCTTTTTATATTTGTAGAAAACCATAAACATTACAACAAAATCTGATGATGGTATGGAAGACAGCACTGCTGAACTAAGGAGTTCTTCCAAATCCAAAGTTCCTCCCTCTGTACTCCCAAAGCCACGAAAATTTGCGGCCATTAGAACCCTTGTGAAGCCGCCTGAAGCCAAGGCAGAGTCTGAGCTGGAGAAAGTCTTTTCAAAGAGGAAAGCTTGCTTAATTGGTCATAATGGCAGGTAAATAATGTCACTCTGTCATGTTGGTATTTTGTTATTGTTCTCTGAAGGAAAGAGCAACTAGGCAATCACTTTTGGATAACCCTATGGTTGTATTGCTTTTAACTTGTTTTTTCATTTTTTACATTGGACACAAGATTCTTTGTCATTCTGTAATTTATGCCTTGCTTTGTTGGGAAGGCTTGCAGAACAAGGGAGATGTATCACGAGGTAATAAGGCACAGTGTAACAAAAGAGGATGCATTGGTGTGCTGTATGAGACAGAGGAGAATGCAAGAAAGTTGAAAGCACCATAGGATGGAACTCATGGAAGCACTACAAGATGGAAAGTTTTTTTGCTTGTCAAGACTTTTAGACTTTTTGACTATCTTCTCAAAAACTGTTGATGTGCCCCCCATTCTGAAATCCTGGCTACGCCACTGTATGACTACAATTTCTTAGCCTGTGATGTATCAAGTCTGCCAGAATTCATAACAGTAAAAGAAAACTTGTCTTCAATCCAAAGTGATGAGCTGTGCTAACAACTGATTAAGTGTTCTTATTAGGTTAATAAAGGCTTTATCCATTACCAATCCATTACCAGTACTCAGCTCAGCTCAACTGTAGATGAGCTGAGCCGAGTACTGTAACAGAGTAATTAAGTACTGATTTGTTTAACAGTATGGCTGTATTGCTTTGATGCGAAGAGTTTGAATTAGGTGTGATACTTTGTGACAGGAAGAGGTTAAATTCATTGATGCAATATGGCAGTAATGTATGTATATATGTATATGTATGTATACTGGACTATTTATATTGCGCCATAAGCATAGCGGGGCCAAAGACAAAGGCGCTTTACAAAGGGTATGACTCCCGAAATAGATGGTTTTTCAGTCTGTTTTTAAAAATGGGTTGGTCTTTGATCCTTCTGATTTCCGGTGGAATAGTATTCCATAGAATACAGTGTGGAAATCCAGCCCTGTGGAACTTGTTGCCGAGCGATGTGATTAATGCGAAGTCCATCGGCTGTTTTGAGAAGCTCCTAAAGACACACTTATTTAACATCTCTTATAAGTGGCTCCTTTGTAAAGTGCTCTTGACTTTAGCTCCAGTTATGTTACTGCGCTATATAAATTGTTGTAGATAATAATAATAATAATAATAATAATAATAATAATAACAGAAGTGGTCCGAAATATGAATGGCCAATTTGAAAGTAAAGCGATCTCCTAGGGTAGGGATCTTGAGCGGCCTCGGGACAACAAGGTCTAGAGAGGACGATGATCGTAGTGTCGACCGTCTGAGAGTGTCACTGGAGGGTATTACAGGTCGCGCTAGGTACTCTGGACTGGCTTGGCCGGTGATGATGCCATGAATTATGAGGCACCTCTTAAAGATAATGCATTCTGTAATGTTGTAATACTGGTAAATTACCCTAGCTAAAATATGTAATTCCATGAGGATTTAGTGACTGACTTTCTGCAAGTAAATGAAGCTTTTTGGCAGAATGACTGTTGAAATTTAAAGGCAGAATTCATACAATTTATCATTTGATTCTTCTTCACTTTGAAAAGTCAGAATGACTTAAATCAACACAGATATAATTGATATACTGGGCAGATGAGCAGTTATTGATCGATGATTTAGCATATTAGGACTGATGTTATCAAATTGCATATCTATAATATTAGAGTAATCATGACTTTTGCTAAAATATGTTATGTTCTTAACTCTTTTGAGGCAGATGTCAACAAAAGTCGACGTCAACGTCATAGTGTTTAAATAATTTTGCCTCAAAAGAGTTAATATATTTCTCCGATAATGCTTATAAACATTTTTATTTCAGTTTTTACAATTTAATATTGTTTTTTCTTTCAGTCCAAAGGTTTAAAACATGTGTCACTTGATTCCAATATTCTGCAATGATGCTATTCCGAAACGACATGAATTGCAGCTGGATTGTACTACCTGGATCCCAGAAATAATTCTATTCTGATTATAATTTAAGTTACTGAAGTATGTGAACATGAAATATGAATGGCCAATTTGTGTAAAGTAAAGTCCTCCCAAACATTATGGGTTCTTGCAAACCGCCAGACTCGTAGGATGGCACTGATCTCCATTTCAAGGCCTTCAGCCAGGCAACTGGTGCAGATGACACGATACGGGCCAGTGCTCTTATGCAATGCGCCTGTTTACTTCGCGGATTGATCCGCTACTCAGTTGAAACTGCCAGCTGGCAAGTGAAGGCTGAGTCGACCATAGGGACTCCAGTGGACTTGAACCTCGTTTCTTCAGCATGCCTCTTCGATATCTGACCATTTCTGCCTTCTTCCTGTCCCTCTGCAATTTATGCAGTACCTTTATGATAATTCAGTAGTCATCCGCCTAAATTGCTATGCAATCCATAGACATTAGCGTAGCCATGAGGGTCTGGCTGGGAGGGGGCGAGCCTCCCTGTTTGGGCTGGAATCAGTTGTGGCAGTGTTTTATACAGGCCTGTTAGGGGAAAGATTCACCCCCCAAAACTCAAAATTCCCCCCAAAATTATGGCACTGACACACATTTTTGCATTGAACTTTCCCTCCAGCAAAGTCAATTTTCCCCCAAAGGCCTGGCATCTGCATAAAACACTTAGTTGTGGGATTAGCACAAAAATGTTGAGAAATTTGGGGATAATGGAGTGATTGTCAATAGAATTGATATATGTAGTTGTATTACAGCCTTTGACCACTCAGTATTGTATCATTACATCGTCTAATTCTATCATCCTCTAATTCCAATATTATTCTAAATTTCTGCTCATGACTCCCTCAAACCCCCTAGTTGGACTCAGGCCCGCCGAGAGAAATTCCGGGCCCCTGTGCAGAATAAAATTTCTTGACGACCTTTTTTTTGGCTTGTCAACCTTTTCACGCCGGGCCCTCCTTTTGCTCGCCAGGCCCCCTCTACTTTAGTGTTATTAGCCATACTATTGTTAATTATACGTATTCATCATGGGCCCGGGCCCTCACCAGACCGCCGGGCTCCTGTGCAGTTGCCCCCTCTTGGCGGCCCTGGTTGGACTAAGTGGGATGTGCACGTCTTTCTTGATGTTCGTTAGTGCATGGACTACTAGATACTTGGACAGCTAACTTTTACTGAGGCTAGCAGAATTTGACCGCTTTACCTCAGGGGCTGATGTGTACAGGGTTGTGCAGGTTTAAGGTGACTGATATCGCCAGTATTTCTTAGTCGTACTTACTGGTACTACCGGTAGATATTGTGAATAAAACTTAATTTCTTTAAGAAGAAGGTTTTGTGGACTTAATCATTCATGTTTCTGTGGATTTATTTATTCTTAATTTTCTTCAAGTGTATTATGCCTTCAATTCAGTTGTGTGTTGTTTGTCATTGCTTTCATCATCTGGATTAATATTCAAAGTGGGAAAGAAGTGCTAGCCTGTTAGGCGCACCAACTATTCAGGACTTAAACTAAGGTGACTTTTTAGATAATTACTGTGAAGTTTTTATTTAGATTGAACCTAAAATTTAATTGAAATTTTTAATACTTAAATTTTTATTGATTGTCATTTCTGTAATTTTGCTACAATATGCTTAAGTATTTAACAGCTATTAAGTTTCAACTGTGCATTATATGCTTTCATGCTTGAAGGGTTCTATAAATGAGTCCTGACAACACAATCCAAATTTTGTATTATTTTTTGTATTGCAAGTCATTTAGCTCTTTAAATCCACTTGTGATCAGGTATTGCACAAAAGTATCTTGCAAACCAGATTTTGTTAGCTTCATCTAAGAAATTCACTTTTTGCAAAAAAAATTTAAGGTTTCTACATGAATCTTATTTGACTAAGCATAAAGTAATCCATACAGTATAAACCAACATCAAAAACTAATTAACTTAATTACAAATGTGCAAATGAGATTTATAATAATAAATAATAGCATGGTTTAACCGTTTAAAGTGGTTCAGGTGGGTCTGTCCTGTGTTGGAACTAGTGTTTATTCTAGCCATCTTGACGTTGGGGGGATTTTGAAATGTTTGGGGGGGAACAAGGTCTGAGTCTCCAAAAACTTTGACAAGCAAAAAAGTCATCCTTCCAACCTCCCTAATATTTTTTACCCTTCTCAAATGCCCTGGCAAACAAAAAATTGTCATTCTTACATTTTTCCCCTCTCCAAAAAATTAAAAACCTCCGTCGTCACACTGGGGGGGATTTTCATCCCCCATGCATGCAATATATAAATTTTTGGGGGGATTTTAAAACTTGGGGATTCCCCCAGAGAAGGCCTAGAATAAACTGGTTGCAAACTAGCACTCTAAAATAGTTAACTAAACTAAAAAAATGTAGTTAAACCTTTTGTAAGGGGCTGTCCATTAATTATGTCAACAATTTTTGGGCAATTTTTGACCCCATCCCTCCCCTTGTCAACAACTGTCAACTTTCACTTACCCCTTCATAATTACGTCAAAAACTTTTGACCCATGATTTTTTCCATTGTAATAAGTAGTATTCCATGAATTTTCCTATTTTTTGATTATTTGTAAAAAGTGAAATTGTTGACGTCATGAGCTTCTCTTGATCTCCCCTCCCCTGTCAACAACTATCAAACTTTTTCAAACCCCTCCCGCCCCTAAATTATTGACGTAATTAATGGACAGCCCAAACTAATTTTACAACTATTTCCTAGATATCAGGTATGTGTTCATGAAAACATACACGATATGCTCGAAACATGAACATATCAGCCAATGAACCATTGAAATTAATCTATTTAAGTCTTAGTTTAGACTGCAGGAACACAAATTTGTCAAGTTTGTTTGGAAAAATGACCCAAAAAATAGTTTGAAAAGGGACTATTATTGAGAATTCGGGACACCAACTAAAAAGTTTTAGTTAAACTATTTAGTTACTAACTAAAATTTTCAGTTAAACTAGCACTTTAACTAAACTATTCATATTTAATTAAACAATAAAGATAACTACAAAAATTTAGTTAAACTTTTAGTTAGTAACTAATTAGTTATAGTTGCCCATCACTGGAAGTGTGGTTAGCTTTTGGACAAGTGCTTAAGCAGCTACTAGCGTACTTGAAAATAAAGCGCTATAGAAATTCACGAAATTTTTATATATGTTTCCATGCGTCCAGCATAAGTCTTTATGTTGAAGCCAGCTGTGGACGCCATATTTGTAAACGCACATGAATATTCATGAGACTTTTTCCATTGGTCGTCGCTATTTTTGGAATATGAAATTCGACCGTTTTCAAATCCGGGCTTTTCTGCGCTTTTTTAAAAACGCAATCTCGGCTTTTTCCTATGTTTTGCGTAAAAACATATGGCGGATAGGCTCCGCCCACATGCCCATAGTTGGCTTCAGCCGTTAAGCAGGCCTGTATAGGCTTATATTCTCTCCTGTGTATTATTGCTCCAAGTATGTTTCTGTTTTTCTGATCATAGTATTTTTAATAATAATAATATTTAAAGAAAGAAACAGTTTTATTTATTTCAATTTTAAACACAAACACAAAAATGAACATGAACATGAAAGAAACCAAATGAGATATTCCATATTAATTAAATCGTAAACAGAAAGATACTTACTTGTTTGCTCTGCTTCGTTGATGTAGCGCTATACACGCGGGAAGGTCTTTTATATCGCTCAGAAACAAATTCTGTTCAACAGTTGTTGTACTTGAAAGTTTCGAAACTGCATATTTGTTATCGTCGCTGTAGGGAAATAGGGAAGCATTAACGATAAATGGAGTCGGGAGATTTCGACAACAGGAACAATCATCGGGTGGAAAGCTTCGTCCCGTCAACCGCCAGAGATGAGCAATGCTGTCTCGGCATCGACGAAGCCGGACGAGGACCAGTCTTAGGTACCCTCCATCGAGAGCCTATCATATCTATGTCATCGATCAGTAAAAAATGTTGGCCTTTTCCACTGGAAAATTCTCGTACAGTCATTGGCACTAGGGGCTGTTCATTTATTATGTCAACAAAATTAGCCGGCTGCAGAGAAAACCTGTGTGCTAAAGCAGCTTTTGAATGATAATGCATTAGTTGGCATGCAGGATTGCTTTGTTACCTAGAAATACTTGAATTTAAAAATAGAGATTTTGTTTTAGTTATGTATTCTTTCAGTTGACTTTTGTGAATTTTATTGTAGGCCCAATGGTTTATGGTGCTTGTTATTGTCCTTTGTCATCAAAGGATTTGTTAACCACTATAGGATTTGCAGGTGATATCTTCATTATGAACATTTTCCACAAATAAAAGTTTTGCAGTGTTATTTGTTTAAAAAATGTTGACTCTGGGAAATGCAGTATTCAGGTACATCACGCCCCCAAACAACTCGCCCCAGTAACTCACCCGACGGCAAAGTTTAAAACCAATGTACGAACGCCAACATTTTAAACCAATGTACGCTTAATGCTATCTAGAGATCCAAAGCTAGATAAGGTCAACATTTAAAGTCAATGTAGGCCTGGTACTTATAATTGATATTTAACTGTAGTGAAAGTTGTGTTACATCATGTTTATGTAGTAGGCCTCTAAGCTGGCCAAGCCATAAAGGCTCGTGGTGTCTACAGTTAGGCCTACTGCTTTAATCCAGTTTAAGCCAGTTCTTAACAGCTCGATGTGACTTCTGGATTAAAACCTCAAATCACCACAGACAAGATAACGACTATGATTATTTACTGAAGCGACCATCGACTGGTGCTGATATACTAATACAATGGCACTAAAGAAGTCTACTGCTGCTGCTGCTACTACTACTACTACTACTACTACTACTACTACATAACGACTGAGACAATTGCATATTGATATTGAAATTTGAACTTGAACCTGATTTGTTAGAGAGCTGTTGAATCGGGGAAAAAATTGCTGGGGACAAAATTTCCACAAAACGTTTTAATTCAGGGGATGAATTTTCGGGAGCGAGTTACTGGGGCAAGTTTAGGGGGGCAATTTGTTCATATCCCAATAACAGTAATGTGAAACTATGGTTTAATTAAGTATTTACATCTGTTAAAGATTCAAAAACCCTGTCTGAGGAGCAGAGAGATGAACTATTCTCAAAACTGAATGCTGCCGGTGATTGTCTGGGATGGATTGTCAATATTTTATCTCCGAATTACATCTCTAACAGTATGCTCAGGCGGTATGCATTACTGCTGTTATCATCTTTAAATATGATCTTTAATTTACTAGAGTCATGTTGTGTTTTTAACTCTTACTTTATTCTTGACTCGATTTGGGTAACTTGTTCTTTTCTGTTACTTTTACCAAGTAATAAGCAATTTTATCAGGTTTGCTATTGATTGGCTGGGCTAACTTCAAATGTGTGAAAATGTTTGTTAATGCACACACAATTGTACTGATTTATATTATCTAGATTTTCACCAGGTCACCAGATAAATTTTTTAGGATTATTTCTTATATTCCTTAAATAATGACGATTATGCCTGGAATTTTTATAGATGACTATTTCTAGACAGGTTTGAGGCTGCTAAGATTTGAATATTGATCCTAGATGCTCAGAGTTGTTAACAATGCCTGTTAAAATATTGGCAGCATCAAAATTTCTAATGGCAGTGCCAATGCATAATTTGAAAAGTGTTGCATTACTAATACTAGTTCTTCAGTAATGACAACAAAAGATGTCTTTTTGCAGATGTTATATTTTTGTCTTTAGTTTTCCAATTACTGTTTCAGAAGACAAAAGTGCGATTTATGAATGTTGTTTTCATTGTATTAAAATTTCATTCAAGAGATAAACAATCTTTCTGCAGCAATACTTTGTGTGGTGTGGTTATGTTATAAAAAATCTGGTTAAACATGATAAAGTACTGGTAATCATAATTCAAATTAAGATATATTTGACACTGGAATGTGAGTTCCTATGTCATTGCAGTGACATTCGTGTCTGAAATTGCAATAGTTTTGTTTCAGTTTACATCTAGACCAACATATCTGCAGCCATTTTAATATTATGGAACCTTTACATTTACTCACAAGTGCATACAGTTTGCGGCTTAGAATTAGGGCTGGGCCAAAATAGGGGTTTTGAACTATTCGAACGAATACCAATAGTCGGGCTCACTATTCGGTGAATACAAATAGTGTATATGATATCCTCCCGCTGCAAGTCACCAATTGAATGCTGGCCAATAGAAACAAACATATTTGCTGGCACTTGAATTTATGAGGCTGAAGAATTAGTCTTTAAACAAATACAACATACACAGACTGTATGCTAATTTAACCATCGTGTGACCTCTATTCGTATTCATTTTCATCAGCTTAGTCATGTTAATATTTTATAACAAAAGTCAGGCTAAGATGTTGTTGGCTATTTATCATTGGAATTGCATATTTCTCATATTAAATAGTTGTTTAATTGCAATTTTGTAGAAGCAAATACAACCTGAATCAGTTATCACATGATACAGCTGCTGGACTTATTGAACGAGCATTGGAGCAAGGAATTAACATCAAGGAGGTAATATTTTGTCTGTTTTGTGGCCTTAATTTACATGTGCAGCTGCATCTTATTGGTGTTGGTCAGGTGTGTATATTTATTTATGTGTAAGTGTGAAGGATTTTGAGCAATAAGTTGCTGCTCAGATGAGCATCTAGATGCTGCTTTGTGCTAAAACAATGGCACCTTTGTGTTCATTTGTCAAGAGAATTATGGTAAACTTTCGGTTTTGAACTCTTTCTTCTAAGATTCAAATTACGAGGTTTTGTTAACTGCATGCACGATGAATTGAGGTATCCACAATTTTATTCTGATTTTGATTTTGTCTATGTTTTCAGGTCTATGTTGATACCGTTGGTGATCCGGCATTCTATGAAAACAAGCTAAAGTCCATCTTTCCTCATCTTGAAATAACTGTCTCTAAAAAGGCAGATTCATTATATCCAATTGTTAGTGCTGCCAGCATTTGTGCAAAGGTACTACAGGAATTAGTTCCATTTTTAATTCTTATAAGTAATTGCATCAAATTTCTGTAATTTTAAAGATATAATAAAAATGTGCATTTGATTTAATTGGTTAATTAAAAAATTTAAGCATGCAAATATCTGTAATAAGTAGTTTTCATACTGAGGTTGAATGATTCATTCAGGTTACTCGTGATAAAGTAGTGAGAGAATGGAAGTTCATTGAAGACCTGTCTTGGGAAGGAAACGAATATGGATCTGGATACCCTGGAGGTGAATCAGTGAACTTTTGATTTCTGATGAAAACTATGTCTTGTTGACACTTAGATTGTTTTGATGCTTTTGAGAACTGTGCAGTTTCTCTTGAAAAGTTGCAGTTTATTTTTGTAGTTTGTGATCAAGTCTGTCTAGATCCACCCAGTGCAGATATATTAGTGCAAGTTGACATTATGATTATGAACTTAGACATGCCATAGGGAATGGACGACATTGGACGTGCTAGGAGAAAATGTCCGCAGACAAAATGTCCACAGACAAAATGTCCGCAGACAAAATGTCAGCGGACAAAATTTCATGAACAAAATGTAATCCTAAACTGTGACATTTTGTCCGGCCACAGGAATGGAGGGTATAGGCCGACCACTGGTTGGAGATAATCTCCTGTGGATACTGAAAATATTGTATGAAACAGTTCAACCCTGCTGATTTTTCAACAGCAAAAATTGACCACTAACTTAGGCGAAGCTCTAGAGCAATTAATCAGTTTAGATTTGAATCTCTTGATTCCAGTGCCATAACAGAAGAATGAACACTCATTATTTTTTCTTCAGTAGCCTTGTGGCCTGTGGGAATATCTGACATTATTATGGTGAAATTCACATATTTGCTCTTATATGTATGTGTTGATGCCATGATCTGTTAATTCCATTATGTAGTCACATATAGTAATTGATGAATTTTTAGATCCGAAAACAAAGAATTTTTTGACGGCTTCGATGGACTCTGTGTTTGGATTTAGCCAATTTGTTCGGTTTGGTTGGTCGACGGCTTCAGTTATATTGGACAAAAGCACAGTTCCAGTTTGTTGGTTGGTAGTTTAATCTGTTTTACTACTGTTATTACGATTTAAGAGAACCAAAATCAGAGCCTATTTTATTTTGGAATGTTTATTAGAGAGTATGATATTAAAAAGTTTGAATGCTCTTAGCTACCGGTAATAATGACTGTCACATTTATTGGCTATAATTAGAAATCTTGATGAATTTTGTTATAGGTTGTCATATTCAGTTACAGTGCACTTATGCTTCAAGTAACACCAGTTGATTTTTTTCATTCTCTAATAATAATTATTAGATTAGAGATTTCAGCTTTGAACTTTTCTAATGTAAATTACTTTCGTATGTTACAGGGATGATGATGATGCTGATATTAAAGAAATTAAAGCCAAGGATGGTCTAAAAAATGTTCCAGCCATTACCTCGTTTTTTCAATCCTCTCGCTTGGAGTCCTTGCCAACAATAGTGCCTTTGTCACATCGATATTTTACTGACCGTTGCTTAAAACAGGTGTCTGGCTTGTGAACTCTGCACATTTCTGTTATGTTTCAATTTATGTTGGTTACACATGGTTTTGTGTGTCGACAATAATGAAATAAATTCACTTATTGGCATATAGTGAAAGACATTGAGACTTTGAGACACTGGTTGATATGCCTATGTTCACAGTGCTCTCAGGTTTAAAAGTTCCCCTATCATTTTTGACAGGCAAACAGCTAATAAGTTTGTGTTGAAATTGATTTTCGGAAAATTTCAAACTGACTACTGTAATGTGTGTATGTAAGCATACATCAAATTGCCAGCAATTCTAAATTGATTTGTCTTTAAACAGACATCAGCGTCTTGCGTGGCGAACAAAATGTCACGGGTTAGGCTTAGGGTTACTTAAGGTTACATTTTATCACCATTATATCTTGTTCGTGACATTTTGTCCTAGCACCACTTCTTGATGTGTCTAGTTATGGAGAGAGCTGTACTGGGATCAATAGAGGTGATTTTCATAAATACGTGTATTTAGAGATAACACCATCATTATCAATAAAACTGCTTACAGTATATTGTGTAGACTTTAAATGAATTGGCCATAAAGTTTTTAAGTACACAGTTCTTTTCTAATTTAGAGCATTTAGCACCGTTGACACATTCTATACCAAAACTGCCTCTACAGTTGCCACTTCTATAGTCTGCTCCAAATTAGATTATTGTAACTTGCACTATAACCTTCCCAAAGCCTCCATCAATAAATTGCAATCAATTAAAAATGCACTGGCTCGTGCTGTTACTAAGTCACCAAAGTTCTCCCATATTTCACCCTTAACTAAAATCATTACACTGGCTTAAAATAACCGAATGTATCCAAAATAAGATAACATAGCTCACTTCGGTCATCAAAACCTATCTGCTTAACACTATTAACACCGCAGCCTCCTCCAGCGGCTTCTATCCTCCCTTGCAGCCTGGCTCAATTCCCCCAAAAATTACAAATTCCCCTCCCCCAAATTACAAATTCCCCTGTTAATTTGCTCCCTTGTAGATTTAGTATTATATTCAGCTTTTTATCCTTTGTATTAGGCAAAGCTATCATTGATTACGTCACGGTCAGTGTTATTTTGAATCAATGTCAGCTACGGTTCAGTTGAGGTTAGTAGCAAAATATTCCCCCTTCCTTTTTTCCGGGCGCAGCCGCGCCCGCCTTAAATAGGGATAGAAGCCCCTGGCCTCCTCGGCCCATACGATCGTCATCTCACTCATGCCCGCGGAATCAGTCATCCCTGAAAATCTGCAACCATGCCTCTTCATATGAGCACATAAACTACTTTGGAACTCAACCCCAGCTTCCCTCCGTAGCCTAATACACTGTCAATTTGTCAAACAATAAAAGATGAATCTTCATTTTCCATTATTCCTGCATTATCATTATATCTTCGGATCTAAGAGACTAAGCTTATTTCGTTTCTTTTTCTAAAATCATTTCCTTCATAGCTACAGTATAACAACCTAATCTCACTGCCATTCGGACCATTGCCTGGCTGATCATTCACCTTTCCCATTGATATTTTAAGAAAGGCTAAGCACCTAAGATTTAGCAACTACTGTTGTGCTACTTTAAAAACGCTACACAAATCCACGATATTTTACTTTTTACTACTTACTTGCATGATGATAGTGAATCAGTGATTTACTTACTGGCTAATGCTTGGCGTGCATTCATGTTGAAAGTTCTTCGTCGTTCTTTTGTTAATTAATGACTACGGGATAGAGATTTGATGGATTAAAACGGGTTTCCCATTTATTCTGACTGAATAATTGCGATTATTTGCACATTTTGATGCCAGAGTTAGCTTACGTTAGTCGCACATTAATGTTTCGCGGCATATAATGAGCCTTAATGTATCAACTAGTCGTATTGCTAGACGTGCACATTGGGCCATCTGTATGAATGAGAGTGATTATTTGCGCTCGGAGAGCGAATAAGATACATGCCGAGCGCGAATAACTATTCAGAACAATTCGCGCTCCGAGCGCGAATATCACCGACCGCTTGCATCACAGTATCATAGGGTTAGTGTTAGGTTTAGGTTTTTGCTGAGGGTAATGACTGACCCATTGTCCATTGACAGCGCGGCTGTCCGTTGGTAGCGGATAACCGATAAGTACCTTAATCGCTTCCTCTTTGTTTCCGAGCGCGAATAACTATTCAGAGCAATTCGCGCTCCGAGCGCGAATAACGCCAGCCTGTATGAATAGGTTTTTGCTTGGGCCATTTTAAACACCCACATAGTAAAGTAAAGTAAAATCTCGTGGATTTCTATAGCGCCTTGGAAAACAACACAACAGTAGCTGTATAGTTGTAAAATCAAACTGAAGTTGACCTGAATTCAGAGTAAAGCCAGACAGAGTTTAGAGGACTGGGTTCTCGGGCTGAGGACGATGCCCCGGGCGTTGGCCGAGCCTTAATAAGCAACCGGTACTCTAACCTGATAACTAAGCTCCCGGTAGCTGGGACTCTATCCATATAGCTGAAGTCACGGCTCCCAGAACTCTGAATTTATCCAGGCTACAGTCCAGCCCGGGACTCTAGCTATATGGATTAGAGATGGCAAATAAATATTCATTCATATTCATTCTAACGAATATTGAGTAGAGGTAAAGACGAGCAGCGTAACTGAAAGTAGTCCGTAAACACTGATTGAAGTTCCCTTGAAAGGGTCAGGGTTAGGGTCAGGGTTATGGTTAGGATTAACTTTAACTCTAACCCAAACCTAAACACTAACCCTAAACCCTACCGAAACCCTAACCCTAACCCATACTGATTGTCACAGTGATATTTTACTGACCGTCTTTACCCCTACCGAATATTGGGCTCCAATGAATATTAACGACTAAGACTTATTCAAAACATTCGTTATTTCTAACGATTTGTAGTGCCACCTATAGGAGACTACGAACATAGGATTGCTTGCTGCTGTTCGCACGTAAGGCAATTGGTTCCCACGTTTTGGTGGCGTTTTATGCCAGGCCTGGACCACCAACGGCCAGAAGCTGTCCCAGTTCCCTCCCACCTGCTGCTGCTAGCTGGCATGCATGCATCTCCATTATCTACTATACTGAATAATAATGAATCTAACGACTTGCGCAGACTAACGAATTAGCTGAATTATTCATTAACGGTTCAGACTAACAATTTGCTGAAGTTTGAATACTAGTCAACTGCTACTGCATCCAATATACTGTAGCTGTCGAACATCTTTTGTGTCGTTCACTATAGGGCCTAATAATACTGCTACGTAGTGTTATTGTATGTTTTAATAATTAATAATAATTATTAAAGCATATAAATTATGTACTGAAACTGTACTATTTTGCATGTTAATAGTGTATACTGTAGATTCGTCAAGTTTATATAGTTATATAGTTAGCGTCCGTGGCGGTTCCACGTGACGTGGGAGATGAGTGGGGTGAGTGGGGATGCATCCCCAACCGGACTTTTCTGCTTGTGAAACCGATTTTTTGGCAAAAAGTCAAGTAAAATTACGGGGAAAACTGTGGATGACCTTTTTTGCTTGTTGACCTATCTTTTTCGTGAAAGTCTAGTAAAATTAGAGAAAAAATTGTAAAATTAGGGAGAAAAATTGCCTTTTTGTCTGCCTTTTTGGCAACGTTTATTGATTTTTTTCTTTTTTCATCCCCACCAACTTCCTATAGATTCATTTCACCCCCACTAAGAAATCCTAGGACCGGCTAATGAATGTTTTCTAATGAATATTTTCTAATGAATATTTGAAATGAATATATTCAGATTAACGAATATTAATTTCTAACGATAGTTGCCATCTCTAATATGGATAGAGTCCCGGCACTGTCACGTGGCCCACGTGACATAAACCGGGTCAATCATAAAACTCACTGGACTATAGCTCCATGGATAAAATCATGGTTACCTTGACTCTATCCATGACCTATAAAATTCCAATTTATAATAATAATAATAATGTGATTTTAAATGGTTTAGGAGGCTAAGTAAGCCTGTGTGAAAACCACTGCTGTAACTATCCGCATTCATTAACCTAGTTTATCGAGATAGCCTTTGAATCCGTTTACTGTTTCAACTGTCACTCCCACCTCATCCAAACTGTTACATTTGTCCATAACTCTTGCACTAAAAAAATTTTTCTTTTTTGGACCCACCCTCTGCTTAAACAAGTTGCATTTGCGGCCTCTTGTCATAAGTGTGAAGTAATTTCATTGTGATTATGCAAATATGCTATTCTAACTGGATGGCTACAGAAAAAAGATAAATAATAACTGATTCTTTTTGCTATTTTATTATAATTATGGTCTAGCAGTTAGGACTTCAGCCTTTCACGTTGGCAGCCCTGGTTTGATTCCTGGTGTGGGAACCAAATCTGCCTATTTGACATTGTGCAACCGGTTCTCGTCAGAACACCGAAGTTAAGCAACGTAGAGCGCGGTTAGTACTTGGATGGGTGACCATTCCGGGATCTAGTCGTGCTGTCTGTGTCCAACAAAGCTGTTCATCGCTTAGGCAGGCTTTGTTACATTGGTAGCAGCGCTAAGCTGTGAAGGTAAAACGCAGGTCTAGATAAAGTAATGGCAGCCTACCCTAGATTAATGATATAAGCCACCTGGGTTGCTGCTTGCCTAGTATCCGGAGATCAGTGCTGGACGCTCGTTCGAGTATGGGACTACCTTTATCTTTATTATTATTTTAGCAATGAGTGTGCACTGTTTGCACATAGATTAGTTGTGAGATTTGTGCAAGGTAGATGAGAAAAATAAGGTGCCGTCCATAAAGTACGTCACTCTAGAAGGGGAGGGGTCTAGAAAAGTGACAGTTTGTGACAGGGGAGGGGCAAAGATCACTGACGTCACGATTGATGTATTCTAATTTCTAACAGGATGTCACTGGTGCATAGGAAATATATTATGCTGGGAACCTGGAATTTTTAATCTTGGTTGCATTCGTCATCATTTTCATCTGCAAGAAGTATGTTTGCCAATTTGAACACGATCTGGACAAGTAAAAACATCAGCACAGGCACTAAATTAAGAATTTTGGACATGTGTGATATCCACCTTACTGTATGAGTGTGAGACACGGACCATGAAGAAACAAGACAGATTGAAACTGAATACATTTGAAGTGAATGTTATAGAAAAATTATGAAAATAAGTTATACAGATATGATTAGAAATGATACCATTTGCAAAAACCTGACACGAACAAAGACTTATGGACAAGATCAAAGGCAGTGAAATATCAATATTTGGACACATTTGCAGAGTGAAAGATGAAAGACTAATATAAACAGTAATGATGGGAAGATCAGATGGCGTGCGAGAAAGAAGGAGACCAGAGAGAAGATGGATTGACAGTATTATCTGTTTTATTACTGAAAATTAAACGAGAAACTCGAATTTATTATTTAATAAATGGCATGATGTAATTTATGGACAACACTTTAGAGGGGCCAGAGATTAGTGGCATACTTTAAGAGGGGTCTGAGATTCGTGACAGGTTATGACAAGGAGGAAGGGTCGAAAACTGTCAAAAATGGTGTGATGTACTTTATGGACGGCCCCTGAGGTGAGGCGTGCTATGGTGATTGCCAATAAGTTGTCATATATATATATATATAGTATGCAGATTTTCCCCAAATCTCAATATTTTAGTCTGATTTTATCCGAAGTTTTAAGGGACTCCGAATTCTCCAGTAAATTCAGAGCATATTGTCCTGTGTAAATGATGATCCTCTATTCTGGAGTCCTGAATATGCTACTAATGATATTAGCCTATGATCTGAATGACAAAATTCTTTCTCTGTATCTTTCAAATCCATCTGTATATAACATTGGTTTAACCTCCTTGAGGTTACATTCTCTGGCACTTTTCCATGCAGAAAGCGCTCCATGCATTCTTGCATTGCTTCCGAAGGACTGTCCCATATGTCACACTATTCAGCGGAGAACAATGGTTCGCTCCTTTGGCCGAAGGGCATTGGATATTGGAATGCAATAATTGGCTCAGAGTGTCCACTAAGAATACCTCGAGTGCCAAAGACCGCGGCTCCATTTGGTTGGGCGTGTCACCAAAGCATTTAAGTGGGTGGTCACCTCCTGCTCCTGCAGCTGCACCTGCTCCACTGGAGATGTAGACAATAGACGACAGTGAGCCGTCCTTAACCCTCTTGGTTTCAGAATTCTCCGACGACCGTGAGCCGTCGTTGACGCTAGGAAGGTTAAGGAGCTAAAAGTAGCAATAAGCCAACAGAGACTGGGATGCGTGTGTTCATGAGAATACTAGTACACTGAAAATGTAGAGAGAGGACCTCTATTCCTCATTTCCTCCATTTTATTCTCTCTGCCTACTTAGCTTTTCATAACTGAAACTTGAATGGGCAATTTGCCCAGTGTTGTCTTCGAGGAACATTGATTCCTAACACCACTGTCAAAATTACATCCCCTTCAACTCTTAAGAGTGTGGGTCATTGATCCAAAGACCTACATGAATCCGTCTCTTGTATGTGTGTATTTGGGTAAATAAGGTGTGTAGACAAATAGGTTAAAGACCTGATTGCACATGAAAAGTGTCATGTGCTTCATATGGAAATACATTGCAGGCCATCAGAACCACATTTGAGGGGCAGGGTTTGTGGATTGCTGTTGTACATGCTATTGGGTTATTAAAGTTGGATTTATTTATGAATTTATTAAATTATATTGTTTTATTATATGCACTTTTGTTTTGTCCGTACACTATCTTTCATGGTTTTTTGCTATCATCTGATCACATAGACTCACCTTGTGTTCATGATGCACATAGTAATTTTATGTGATGACTTTTCTTCCCTTACTGTAACTCATTTGAAGCCTTTGACATACATTCAATCTGGGAGAATAGAGGTCAGATTAATTATTCCTCAACCCAGAGGAATAAGAATCTTATTGACTGACAACATTTAAATGTATAGATTTGAATCCATCCTTTGTGTTAAGAACTTGGGACTAGTACTATTACTATCAATGTAAAACTCTAGGGCCATGCATCTTTTGACTCTTCTGGTTTCTATACTACTATACTAGCCATTTGATTGATAATCTGCAAACAGTTTCCACTTGAACATTGACCTGTGAGCTGAGGTGAGTCTGAGCACAGTTTGTTGCTTGGCTGGGTTAGAAGGGTTGGAGTTGTGCTGGCAGCCAACCCAACTGTTCATAGCCTGGACCAAGGACCCTGCCTGGGCACAGATAAATGAGTAGCAGTGTGAAAGGTACCTAGGTGCATGCATGTCTGGAGAAAGCCATTGCAAACCACTTTAGATAAATAGCTGTATCTGCATCACTGGGAGATCAGTGCCAGTCTTGAAGATGAAATTTGATTATTGGATTAAATTTTATCTTTTTATATAAATTGTAAAAGGACTTTTCAGCATCAGGACATTTTTATTTAGCATGGATGATTCATCCTTAAGGCGTTGGTACTGGAGATGTTTTGCTCTTGGTGTGGGTGTTTCATTCTGCTGTTATTGTAACATTGAAAGCTGATAACATGACATTTGGTATATTGGTAGAAGATAAAAAATACTTATGAAATATCAAAATATCATAATCCTTTAATATTTTGTTAACAGACTAAAAATCATCTGCTTTTTAAGTTGGTAGAATACATTGGGGTGAATGACTTGATTGCCCATGCTGGATATAAAATGCCTTTGTGGGAAAGCATCTTAAGGGCAGATGGTCTTAACTGAGGCAGAAACATCTGGAGGGCAACTCTGTCAACACGTTCTATTGCCTCTCATGTCAGTGTAAATGTGTGATTATCAGGTTCAGTTGACCTCAACATTAGGTCTACTTGTATATAAATATTATCTGGTGTTATAGCAATGGGGGTTTGAAACATACAGATTACAGACTATGCAAAACATTTTAGTGGGAAGCTAACTGGGCTGTGTCTACAAATTTATGAGCTGTCACATCTTTGCAATTCTGCTGCTAATAATTTGGAAATTGCTACTGGAGTCTTATTACATGAGAAAGTTAGAGGTAGACATAAACATTTGTTTGATGATATTCATTTGCCATTCACTCAACTGTAGAAATGACTAATCTTGATTTGCCAGGATTGGCAGTTGAAATTGTGAAATTGTTTTATATCTGTAGATAGAAAATGCCTCCTAAAAGGACTATGAGACAGCTGCATGAAAGTTGCAAAGGAGGAGAAATGCCGCAAACTGTAAAAGGTTATTAGCAGATAAAATTATTTAAGAAATAAATACAAACTTCTAAGTGCTTTGATATGGAAAATATTTCATTCAGATCATATTACCAGTACTACTATATTGCAGATTATAGAATACAAAAGTGTGTGCACTGTGCAGTTACTAATTTTTATTGTAATCATTCAGCTTTGATTATGAGTTAGTTGGTTGAGTGAGCAGCACTGAACATAATGATTTGAAATGGATTTAATTACCGACAGCTTTTGACAGAATCTGAAGTAAGCATATGAAACAGTTATTTAAGATAGCAAACATGTTTATCAATCTGCTGAACTGTTTTTATTATTTATTCATTGTAAATTATAAGTTTACACATATCCATGTTAAGACAAAATGCACCAGACATTTCATTACCAAACATCTGAATTTAAATGACTAAATTTTCTCAGGAATTAGGGATCAACTGGGTAGACTTTTTTCTGGTTACCAAAGCCTAGTATTTTGATGCAAATATTTGCAAACCAGTACAAATCCTACCACTTGTCCCATATGTGTAATTGTTCCAATTTGTCAGACAGTCTTAACCACTTAAAATCAGAAGTAGAGGGGGACAGAGAGAGAGGAGAGACAATTTGCATAGACTTGGAACTGCATTAGTGGCTCTATTGACAGTTTAGCCTATTGTTGGTACAATAAAACAAGAGAAAATTGTCTACTGACAGAGGTAGAGAGATAGTAACACAGAGGGACAATTTGCAGGGAGAGGGAGAGGGAAAAGAGAGGAAGAGGATAGGAGACCTGGACTTGGAGCTGCATTAGTTACTCAATTGACAGGGGTTTTGCCTATTGTTGGTACTAGGCCAGTACTGTGTCTGCTGCCAGAGGTAGAGGAAGAGAGATGGAGAGAGACAATTTTTAGGGAGAGGAGAGATAGAGATAAGAGAGGAGAGAGAGGGGAGGAGAGGAAGAGATAAACAGAGACAAGGACTTGAAGCCACAATGTTGGGTGGTCTTAAGGATTTAATGCTGGCTACCAGCTCAGTTAAACAAAGCCAGGTATCACTCCAGCCCTGCTCTGTTTATGATTATTGGTAACTATTTGCATCCAACTATTTGCCTCCCATGCCAAGTATTTGCCAGGGGAATACTTGCAAAAAACGTGATATTCAAATGTGATATTCAGATGTCGGAGTCGATTTCCAGTTGATCACTATCAGTAATGCACCAAATCCTCATTCTAGAATCCATTTGATTTTTGGATACACTTGATCAGCATTACTAGTACTACTGTTATATAGGATGTGTTTGCACATATTGCTATGTATTAAGCATGTGTTCTTATGACTATAGAATGAATAGGTAAGAGCATAATATGGCCAAATTGTACAGTAGGGCCACGAAATATCACATTTTTTCTGACACATACAAGCAGCAGAATTTAGAAAATGTTCTCTTTTGCACTTATTGCAGTGGTGCAAAGCCTTTTGGATCTGATGTTTAATTCCAGATCCAACTGGAGTCTTAGTCCCAGCAATCCTTATAACCAGTGTGTAATGAAACTAAATATTGGATTACCAGTATATGGGTTAACTTGAATTTGATGCAAACAAGTATCAGAAATGAGTGGATGAGTGAAGAACAAGATGTGTTTGAATACTGAAAATGAATGTTTAATAAATATGAAACTTGTTATTGACTTTTTGCATTTATGTATTGCAACTATTCTGTAGATATTGCTGTCAAAGAACCCACCAGTGTGCCAATTAATAGTGGACGAGGAAAAGGAAGGTTTCAAATTCTTTGCTGGAAGCAAATGCACAATCTCCAGGTTTTGAAATTTTTCTGATATACTTTATTTCAAACCGTCTATTATGTAATTTGAGAAACACTGTTTTTCATATATGTCATATCTATCAGCTTCATGTAGATCATTATCATATGCTACTAAATGTACTGATTTCCATTTTCAAATAACATGTGAAAGACTTCATGGCCTTTTCTAAATTTGATGTTCAAGAAATTGAACCAGAAACCTAATCTGTTTAAAGAAGTACTCATACATATTGAAGTAAATTAGACTACCATATATACTTGCAGATAAGTCGAGAAATTTATTTCTTAAAATTCACTTTAAAACGCCGAATTGACTTATCTGTGAGTCAATGCAATTTCCTAAAGAATTTTTGTAAAGGAACACATTGCCTAATGCATTACCATGATCTTTGGCCTGTAAACAGCTTGGAGGCATTGGGTTGGGGAGAGGCTGTCTGTTTGAACTGGTAGCTGACCTTGACCTCTGTGTACTGCAAATACCTTTGACCTGTAGGCAGCTTAGATAGGTAGGGTTGGGGGAGAGGAGCAGCCGCCTGTTGACTCAATTTCAGTGTAGATTGGCCATTATTAGGCAATTCAAGAAATCTGTAAGCTCCTAAACTTCCTTGTCGACTTATATGCGGGTCATTGCAAATTACATAATTTTTGGCCAAAAAACGGGGTTGACCTATCTGTGAGGTCGACTTGTCCACGAGTATGAACGGTAATTGCAATTGTTGTACAATATTACTTTATACTCATAATGTGTGTAAAGAAATTAGCTTTAAAGTAAACATTAGAACAAATTTGATCTTCTTTTCAATCCTTTTGATTTGTTTTGGTAATGAAAAATGTGTTTGTGATAAAACTTTAGAATCATTCCTTTGTCATGCAGTTGCTTGGCAAACATTTCCATTATTATTATTATTATTATTATTATTATTATTATTATTATTATTATTATTATTATTATTATTATTAAACTGAGATTTTCTTAATGTTACCAAAATGTATGTTAGGAAAGATCACTTGTAAAATGATCTTGATCAAAGATTAGAGAGGAATTGATAAGATCAAGATCAAAGATCACTAGAGTATAAATGATCTAAGATCAAGATCACTTTAAAAGTGATCTAAGATCAAAGATCATACAAATTGTTATTATGATGAAAATACAATTAAATGTTTACGATGCATGTAAACTTTTGTAAACTAAGTTACTGACACAACTGAAGCCAGTTTAGAATCATTTTAGCAACTAACTGTTAGTTCACAGTCAGTGTTGAACACGGCAGTTCATTTTTGCTCAAATGTTTGTAGCTATCAAACAATACTAAAAAGTCTTTGACCTCTATCTTGACTTATTTTTTATTACTTAGCCTCTTGAGTTGGGAGTGCCAGTACTAATGTTATTAATCCTCATCATCTGCACCGGCTGCACTAACATGATCATTGAGGTATGCTTGATTTATTTTTATTATTATTGAACTGGGAGAATGTTAATTTGATCTTTGATCTTCTGTTGATAATAAAGATCAAAAAACCTAAAAAGTGATTTAAAATCAGAGTCAAAGATCACTAGTAAAAGCGATCTAGATCAAAGATCAAAGATCATTGTGATCTTAGATCGTGATCTTTGATCTTTTGATCTAAGATCACTCCTAACACTGGTCACGAGCAAGGGCACTTTACAGAGTCCAATAAAAATAAATAACAGTCATAAAAGAAATTAATGGAAAACAATCGAAGACAGAAGAGAATAAGAGTTTTTAGATTTTTCTTAAAGGATGTTGGAGAACAGGATGATTTCACAATTATCGGTAGATCGTTCCATGTCTTTGGCCCTGACACTGCAAATGACCTGGAACTGAGTGATGTTTTACAGAGAGGTATCTTCATAAGACTTTGAGCATCGGACTGCAGGGACATTGTCAGAGCAATTCACTTTCTCAGTACATGTCACTCAATATGATCCTTCAACTAATATATTCCATCAAAAATAATTTTTAATTACAAATGATCCATCATTTAATTGAATACAGTTTCAAGATAAGCATGTGATGACCACATTTTGGGTTAGATGCAGATTTTGATAACCTCTATGATACAAATATTTCTTCTTAATTAAGGCTCAGGGGACCACATGATGTGAATAATAATTCGGTACTAGTGGTTCCTTGAGTTTCTAAGGTAAAAATGAGAGCCTTGTTATATAGGAAGCTGTAGATCTTTTATTATTATTTTATTGAGACAATTTTTATAGCACATGGGCAGAGGTGTTGTGAGGGGTGGCAGGGGCAGCCACCCCGGGGCACTTAGGTAGGGGTTGGGGCACCAAAATTGGGTTTTGAGTTAATGTAGCAAAAAAGAAGTAAACAGAAAAAGATATGGTAAATACATCATAATCACTTGATTCCTAGTGAAATAAATAAGTGACAACCTTTTTTTGTCATTAGGGGCTTTTTGTCGCAGATTGAGGGGGTGCCGAAGGAAAATAAGCGGACTTTTTTTGCTCAAGATTTTTTGGAAGTTGAAGAGGGGCACCATCAGTATGTTTTGCCCCTGGGCGCCGGATACCCTTGCTACGCCTCGTGGCAGTGGGCATGGCGAAGGCCATAGTCAAGGTCACTTTAAGAAATTTCACTTGTAGATGTTAAACAAGTGAGACATTAGGCATTTTGTTCATGATTGTACTTATTAGTGATGATTATGACATTGTTAATGTCACACCAGCCACCAACAACAGTTATTTTGTGACATAGGACCCTTTAAGTCAGGGGTGTGCACTGTGCAACCTGCGGCCAGTGGGCCGTGTGTGGCCCGCTGGACCTTTTATGTGGCCCTTCAGGTTTGTTTAAATTCATGAAAAATAATTATGGATTAAATCGACCATTCAGATCTTTTCTTGAAGATATGGAATGTCCTCATGCTTATGTACTTTATCATGCAAATGTATGTTGCTCAAGTCTAGGAAAAGTTTTGAAGAGAGCGTGGAATCTTAAAAATGAAATTGTGTTGTTTCTAGAGATGAAAGATATCACAACACAGATGGCAACTCTTGATGAAATGTTTCAGTTACAATGACTGAACAATTTTGCATTTGCAGTTGATGTTCTTGACCAATTTAATGAACTTAATTTGAAGTTAAAAGGATATGATGGCTGTATTTTGTTGCTCATTCCAGAGATACAGTTTGTGTCTTCGGTGTTGGAAAATGAGTAAAGTTCTTTGAGAAGTTTAGAAAACAACTGGAGCTCACTTGAAAGACTTGACCTCTGCAAATAGTTCATGTGCAAAAACACCTTTCTCTTTTAACTTCAAATTAAGGTTTCCTAGACTTAGCCAACATTAATGCCCAATCACTTTCAGATTTTACAGGAATATTTATATCTAATTTTTCCGATTCCCTTCTTTGATACATTGCAAAATGCATGACTCTGTGTAAAATGCAGAGAATTGAAAAGATCATTAGCTCATCCTACTCTAAGCCTTTGGCATTGGAAAATTCGTATATTCACTGGCATATACTTAGACATGTAAGGACTCGGGTTCCAGAGGTGCTCGCATTGGAGAACCCCCTTAGTATTTATTCATCATGGTGTGCCTGTTTAAACAGATTTCCTGACTAACAGTCACTAATGCTATGATGCTGATTTCAGAAGGGCTTCACATATGACATCCTGATATGTAAATCTTAAAATTTATTGAATTGTTTTTCCAGACTATGAAGTGAAGTTGGTTGTTGAGGAAAAACCAAGCGTGGAGTTTTCATACAAAAGAATGCTTCGTAGTAGCTCAGTTAAGGATACAAATATTGACATTTGTAGTAGTGTTTTGCAACCAAAGAAACGACGATCGTATTCCATAAAATCAAAGAACTTGGATTCTGTTAAAGAAGGCTCATTACCATCGGAATCGTTAACTTCTTCAAATCAAGAGGCAGAGGACAAAGCCAAAATGCCACCTTTAAAAGAAGATGGCTTTGGGTCGTCAATGAAGAAAGAGGGATTTGAATATACTGAAGTAACTCTGACCACTAATTCTTTGACTAAGCGAAGGCAAAGATACTGTCCACCATCATGCACAGTGACAGCAGATACGTCTTTGACAAATCTGGACAAAGAAAGTTTATCAAAGGATAAAACAGTTAGTGATAAGAGCAGTGTTGACACAACAAATGTGACAGAACAGTATTATTCGGCTTTGGAAAAAATTGACTCGTATGATTTAAGTCTCAAAACGAACACTGAGCTAGAACCAGCTTGTTTCTTTGTTAAAGACAGTGTGTGTAAAAATATGTCGGATCAGAACATTACAACTGTTGGTCTTAAAGAAGATTCAGATTCTCGTTTACTTCAGTCTGGAGCTACTGATGAGAAACATGTGTCTGAGTTAACAACATTGAATAATCCCAGAACTCGTGACTTAGTGCATAATATTGAACGAATGTGTAGTAAAAATAAAACTGACTGTTTGATGTTTGAATTGGAAGAAGATTTCAAGCCTGACTATGATGAAGATGACAAGCCCGCTGTGTCGGGCAAAGTCTCAAAGCCGATCAAGGATTGTGAAGATTTTCAAAATTCGAATAGTCCTTATCGCACTATTCATTCCAGTAAATGTAGTATTAACCTGCCATCACCATCTTTACATGACTTTTACACTTCTGGATTAAATTTATCCTCCTCAGAAACTGTCCACGTGAAAGTTTTTGATGAGCAAATGAAAAGTCCTACGACTGTAAAACCACATCCTGACAATTCACTACCTTCTACAGTTGAATCCACAACTGTGGAAATTGAAAATATTACTGGGGTGGATGTTAGTCACATAATGCCATGTCATTTACTGGAGTCACAGTTCTCCACGACTAAAATTTCTGGTAATCATGCGATCAGAAAATATAAATCTGGTTCAGATTCTCAGATTTCAAGGCTCCTTGTTAAGAAATCACAAGATGCTGGTGAGAAGGTAAGTCATGGAGAAGATTTGAAAGCAGTGCAAGCACAGACCAGTCCTGGCATGTCAGTTGTGTGTGATTCTTCAAAATTTAATTTGGCTGAAATTGCCGTTGAAAGTGAATTGTCAGAAAAGCATGGATTAAATGTTGGGGTGAATGATGCATTAAAGAGAAACATAAAGAATCTAGATATTAAATCAGAAAAGCAAAGCACTTCAGAAAGAGAAGTTACCCAGTTGCTAACAGACAACTTATTGACAGGCCAGACCAGAGAGGCTCAGATTTTTCAGGAGTTGTCTGTCCCTCAAGCAAAGGAAGAATCTGTTGAAATACCATTTTCATCAGTAGCCTGTGGTTATAGAAAAATTGGTGACAAAGCTTTGTTACTATCTAAGAGTGCAGTTTGTCCTACTTTAACAGTCACTGAAACTACTTTACAGAGAGCACTTCAGCCGACCACTTCAGTGAATGCCGAAGTCTCCCGCCCCAGGATACGCCTGAAAAGACCATGGAAGGTTAATGCCGTTCAATCGTCTGTGATTTCAAATGAAGTATTGGATCAATCTGCGACTGTTAGCACTTCTGAACCAACACTTGTTGAAGCAGTCTCACTGGTTGAAAATAATTCTGAGTCAGTGGAAGCAGTCTCTACAATTCAAAATAGTCCTGTGTTATCCGTGGCTTCAGTGAATTTGAACCCAATTGAAGATATGGTTGCAGAAGTACTGGAGGGCGATGCGTAAGTTGTCATTTGTGGCTATAACACAATTCTGTTTACTGATCATGTTTTAATACTTGTATTTTTTGCCTTCTTATCAGTTTTATATGTTTTTATATAACTGCTTATTTGTATTTACAGTGCTTTATATTGAAATATTGAGTCATGTTAAACAGAATAAATGACACAGTGGATGAAACTCTCAGGGAAAACCAGTGTGGATTCAGGAAAGGAAGAGGATGCGCTGACCAAATCTTCATCCTTCGACAACTCATTGAAAAAAAACTAGAATTTAATGAAGATTTGGTTATGTGCTTCATTGATTTTGCCCAAGCTTATGACTCAATCTGGAGAGAAGGGGCATGGAAACTCTTGAAAATGGCATTCACCAAAATAATGCTAATTGAAAATTTATATAGCACAGTTTTCATGTATCAGAATTGATGGAGAAGAAACTGAGTGGTTCAAAATTAAAACAGGATTTAGACAAGGATGTATTCTATCACCAATACTCTTCAACATTATATTAGATTACATCATGAGACGGATTGAAAACACGAATGGGTTAGGAACATCTCTAAAACCAGGAAACATAGATGATGCAGAATATGCTGATGATACATGTCTAATAGCAGAATGCCTCTCAAGGATTGTAGAGTTAACACTGGCCTTAATAACGGAGAGTGGAAAATTTGGACTAAAAATAAACACTAATAAAACAAAAATTATGCCAATTACAAAAACAGTTGGGGAATGGCCAATAGTATCACACAACGGAAAAGAAATTGAAATAGTGAAGAATTTCGTTTACTTGGGAAGTGAATTGGAAGCAAAAGGAGGCTCGGACTTGGAGATTAAACGAAGAATAGCAATGGCAGGATCAACCTTCAACAGGCTACATACCAATATTTTCAAAAGACATGACATTGGGATGAAAACAAAATTAAGAATTTATTGTGTAATACCAATACTAATTTATGGATGTGAATCTTGGACCATAAAAAGGAATTTGAGAAAAACTAGTAGCAACAGAAAATAAATTTTTTTGGATACAAAGAACATATAACAAATGAAAGAAGTTAGAGAGAGAACACTGCAACCGAGCATCGTGGAAGTTATCAGAAAAATATGTTTGAAATGGACTGGACACATACTCAGAATGGAAGAAATAAGAAACCCAAAACGAATTTTCAACTACAAACCAGAGGGGAGAAGATCTAAAGGAAGACCTTACATGGGTGGACGGTTTGGAAGAGGATCTATTTCAGGGATGAACCTCAATGGAAAAACTGATGGAAGACATCGAATGACTTTGGAAGAAATAGCAAAGGACAGAGAACTTTGGAGAGATGTCATGGAGAAGTCAATAGCTGGACACAGCTGGAGGACGAAGACCTGACCTGATATTGAAATAAATTGATTTTAATACTTGTTTTCAGACTGGCTTCTGCCTAATTTCTTTCCAAGCATAGTTTGTTTCTTTCTATAGTTCTGTGATTATATCATTTCATATTCTGTTTACAATGGCCTATACAAAATATTTCAATGCTGTTTTGTTGGCTTTGTTTCATAGTATTGACTGAAAAAATGTACTTGTGGTGTTGATTTGTATGCATTGCCTGGGCTTGATCTGCAGAGCTTGGATGTTTAGTTCTTTTGTCACTAATTGACAAACCTTTTATAAAAGTCTTTTGTTATGATTGCACAAACATTTAAATTACTAATAAATATCTTTAAATGTTTTTTATGATGAAATTTGTGGACAGTTTTAAAAGATAATTGTTATAAGGCTTTTATGGTGTTCATCTGAAGTTTGCTTCATTTCCCACTGATTATTTAGGTGTCCTTAATATAAGTTAATGATTGATGCATAGTAACATGCTATTTTGCTGTGTTTTTTTAATGCATGCAGTTCTCCAAGTGAGGACAGCTGCTATGAAGACTTGAGATCAAGCATTTCTGTGGCATCTGGTGCTGGAACTGATTTAAGCTTGTCTTCCTTAGTTCAGCCCCAATCTGATCAGCAGTGTAAAGTCTTAAGCACAATGTCTGAATCTACCTGTTCCAATAGTACAGCAACAGTTTCATCATCAAATGTTAAAAAGGTTGCAGAGGGTGTTAGCAGAAAAGAACTGAACACTTCACGTGACTCAGAAGAATCTGATTTCAGAACGTCAGATTTGGTTGAGCTTGTTGTTGATGACTATGCTAATGAATTTGATGACGATATTTGTCTGCCTTACGAATCATCCACATGTATAGAGGAATCTCCTGCTTCTGAATCACATGTGACATCTGCAGTGGCAGAAGCAAATACAGGAAGTAATGATGGAGAGCCAAAGGTTGCAGTTCAGAGACCAAAGCAGGGCCAAAGGCTTTGTAGTCAAAAGCATGGAAACCAATCACATACTCAAGTGCCATCTTCTGGTGAAGTTTGGCTTCCAGCTGCTTTCAAAAGTCAAAGTTCTAATATAGGAGGCGGAGCAGGACGTGGAGCAAAAGCTGGTAGAGTTGATAATGAAGATAAAAGCCTAAAGAAGGGAAGACTTGCTAATCGATCAGTTAGGCAAACAGGATCTTCGACTGTTGTTTCTTTGCTTGACATCAAACTAAAAAATATTCCTAAATCGCGGCCTTCAGGACTTTCAGCTCCACAGTGCAATGCTAATAAGAATTTGAGGTTCTCAAAGCCTTTTGATTCAGGAGCTTCAGATAAAAGAAATTTTCATATGATTAAGGTTGGTTTAATTGATTTTAGTTACATACTATTAGTGAAGTATATTTATGTAAGTTGTTGTATGAAATACAATATTCATAACAAAACCAGTTTTGTAGATTGTACCTTTGGGACATTGTATCCCTTCAGCTTTATGCATTTTTTTGGTTCCTTTTTTATTAGAGATGGACACTTCACGTGTTTTCAGTCTTATATCACTGCAAAAATTCCTTTTAATACTTGATATTAAAAAGCAAGAATGGAAATTTTAGCAATTTAAATCGTTTGCACTGTCCCCAGGATTTTAATTTGATGAATTTTGCTTTTGACTTGTGATAGAAATGTATTGTTAAATGATTTTGAGAAGCTGAATTTAAGAAAAATATGGAAAGTCTATATGAGACCAAAAGTCTAGTGGATAAGTACCTGCCAAAGTAGTTATATGCCTCTGAGTAATTTATATGATTCAAGATAGAGAAAGCCTTGTGAGCATAGACTCAAATAGCATGGACCCTTGGTTAAAAGAGGCTGCTTTGTTTGACCTATCTGAGGCTCTGTTGGTGCTTTAACACTGACTGCTGAAGAACCATGCAAATACATAGAAAACAGACTGTTGGCTGACAATGTCCTGGCAACTAATGTTTTAACTTTTTTGCTACTAAACCCTTCAGCCTGAAGGGTTCCTAAGCTGTAGCTTTTTTCCTTGACCCTTTGGGCCAAAGGGCTGTATATATCAGTATTAATAATACATGGCAGTCCAGAATGTAGCAGCAATGGTATGTAAACATTCTGATAGATGGTTCTGTGTTATTTTACTTTGCCTATGCCAGTATGGGGAGGGGTAGGGTTGCCACAGAATGAAAGGGTTTTAAGACTGCTGACATTTTGGTCTTGTGGGCCATTTTGGTTTACCATAAGCTCCATATTAGCAGCATTTTATTGTACTTGCACAGGGTCTTTGTATTCAGCATTCATCAAAAGACAGTTGAATATGTCCTGAGTAAAAAATTGACCATTTAGTCTTTTTTGCAGCTCTTAACTATTTGTATTACTACAGATTCAGTCATTTAAAATTGCTTTGACTTGGCAACCCTGATTTTAGTCATGTTGTAGTTGCTAATGGTGAATAGTTATTGTTTTATCCAGAATCAGACCAAGTGAATGCTGGCAGCAGAACATTGTTTTATCAAAATGATCCTTACTTGCTCCTGCTGTATTGAAATTAATAGATGAAAATTGTATTATGTCTTTCTGTTGTGAATTTTAAGGATTTTGCAGAGAAAAAGGACTGGAAAAGTCTGGCAGTTTTGTTGTTGTCAACAAATCTAAGGCGATTTGACATCCTGTCATTTGCAACGTGCTTAATTAATTGCAACATTGACATTGCCCAGTGCTTTGAAAAACTGATGATAAATTTGCTGGCATCAACTTTACCAGGTAAATAACTGCATGGTTTTATGTGGTTTATTGCCATCACTTGGCTACAATTGCAGATCTTATGCCATTTTAAAGTTATCATTGTGTATATTTATGTGTTCTATTTTTATTTTCAATTTGTTTGCAATTATTTGCTTTTGCCATCTTTTATTATTTTGCTGTGCAGAATTTGATGTTTCTTATTGAATCTGCAATTAATTTGTAGTCTTTTGTAGTTCTGAGATTTGGATTTCATCCCCTATTTGATATTTTTCTGGATCATCTATCGAACTTATTATATTTCCTTTTCAATATATTTCAAAAGAGAAATAATTGACACACCCTTTATTCCAGCTTGGTTAATGCTGTTCTTTCTGATCCTCGTGATCCAATGTTTATGGCCTCTAGCATGCAGCAGTGCATGTGGCATGATTAACTATTGAGTTGGCCATTATCAAGTAGGCTTGGGGCTGGGATGGTTGCCTATTGATGAACTATTCACTCTCACTGTTGCTTCACTTTGGTGTCCTTACAGAAACTCATTGCACAGTGTTATATTGATGATTAATTTTTACTCTCTGTAGTGATGTTGGTTTAAATATTTTAGTTTGAAATATTTCATGTGGTTGTGAAATTTTTGAAAAATTTTGAGGGCATGCAATTTGAAATATTTCAAGCACTAAATCTACTGTGCTGATGCTATTAACTGAGTACTGAGTTTATATTATGACTTACCAGTTGTAACTTGAATATCTCAAGTTTTGAAACAGCTAATAACACAAATCAGAACCCTAGCACAGACTAGCAGTAACTTTACTTGGCATTAAAATGCTACACACTGATAATTCTAGAAGGTAGATACTTAAGAGTAACAGAAATAAAACGTTTTTTATTTAGAAAGTTTCATAAATTTCTTAAATATTTCTAAAAAATTTCATTAAAAATTTTACGTAACAAAAATTTCACGAAAATGAACATCTCTAACTGTCTGGCAATACTGTTCAGCAATTGAGGTTATTTCTTAATGAGTACAAAGAAAATCAAATAAGTCTGAATAAATTTGTCTTGATTTTATCAAGTAGTCATGTTCTTAATGTCATTGAGCAGATAACTTCACAACATTTTACATTAAAGATGGTATTCATGTTATTTCAATTGCAAACAGTTGATACCTGGGTCATATAATTGAAAAATGACAGGGCGTATTGATGGATATGCTTATCTCTTTTGACAGCATGGCATTCAATTAGGCTATAATAGGAAAATTGTGTGTAACATTCATGTTTGTATGGATTGTAATCTTTGAGTGATAATGATTTGAAACTATAATCTAGAAAGAATATTTTCAAAATATGACAAAGAAGTTGGACATGAGCATACTACTGTTGACGTGCATGCGTGTAACATAATAAAAGTAGATATATAAAAATTAGATTAATATGTATTATGACAAGTCAGTGAAATGTCTTCTTTTTAGGGAAATACCACAGGTAGCCATTTTATATTATTATATGTGCTGTTTCATAAATTTTTTAAAGATTTTGGTTTGTACAGTAGGACAGTATGCAAAAGTAACAGCAGGCTGTGAATGCATTAACGTAAGTGTTTGTTAAAATTATTTCTAGACATCCAGCTGAACAAAAAGGATATAATAGGTGCTATTGGAATAAATTTTATTGAGAAGTGCCTGGCTTCTGGAAAGTTGGAGACTGCATTTGAAGTTCTGAATAAAATGTTGGAGAGAAAAATACACTTCTATCTCTTGTCATCACACTCCGACTCAGCTGGTAGTGGAAGTATTGTGCAAACTGCTGTTAATGTAAGTCTACATGATACTGTGAAGCAGAGATTTTTTTATGTTTTGGGATTAATGAATGTCATGATTTCACAATCTTGACATTTGTCATAAATTTGGTCCCTTTATATGTTAATTGTTATGATTTCTATTATGATTTCATTTTCCTGAATTTTGTTTTTAAGATTAGCAGACAAACTAATGTTAAGTGAGTCAGTAATATGCATTCTTTTACATTAATTATTGTTCCACACATCAGAATGAGTAACTTACTTTGACTTCTATTTTGTTTGACTTCTTGAAAGTTATCAAAAACAAGATAAAGTCTTATTCAGCTAAATATGCTGAATGAAAATTGTCTTATATAGAAATTATATTTTCAGTTTTTGCATCACAATCTTACAAGAAGCACTAGGCTTATTCTGCTTGCTAGTTGGTACTCTTACCAGTACTTGTACTTGGATTGTAATTGGGTTCAGTAACAGGAGTGTAATTGGCAATACTGAAAACAGAGAAATGTGAGTGTGCGCGTGCACACACACCCACATTGACAGACGTGTGCTCTGAGTGAAGTTTGATTTTAAAAAGTATTGGTGCATTTAATTGGTTCAATTTAAATGCATGCAGTATTTATTTTATGGAGTATTTATTTTATTCTGAGGAACAGACATCTATCTTCGGTTAGCCAATGTATAAAATTGAAATACTTTGGACACATTGTGATAACATAATGATACTACATGGCAGAATTAACGGCTGTTGGAAGAGAGGCCGGTGGACATGTGGGCGATGGATGAATGATATCGTGACATGGCTGATCAAACCAATTAATTGTTTGTTGTCGACCTTCGTAGTCTCCTACCCTCAGCAATAAGGATGGATGACCATACCATTTGTTCTAAATATTGAATATCTTATGACTGCCTGAACTTTATTTATTGATATATATTTACAGACAGTATTGTTCCGATGTTGCTTTTATAGGTTTTTCTGAGTCTAAAGCGCTACGATATGGTTTCATGCCTGTTAACGGAGTTTAACTACTTCAGATGTCATTCTGAAATTAAGAGAGGAAATGTTGCTATGGCAATTGAGAGAAAATATTGCTGCCTCAATGCAGTTCTTGTGGAAGTGCATAGGCACCTGACGATTGTAGATACGGTGACCATAGACAAAGCTAAAGTTTCTTTAAGCAAAACTGGCATTGCAGCACTTACTGAAATACTTGAAGACTGGGATAATGGTAGGCTATTTTACAGTTTGTGATGATCTTGTGGAATTGAAATATTTGTTATAATATTTTTCTCTTATTCGCTTTGCAGTTCTTGTTTGAAATTCTTTAAATGTGTCAAAATTCAGTGCTCGCAGTATGAGTAGCTGTTTGGAGTTTTTGATAATTTGTTTTTTTTATTTAGATGTCAAATTGCAGCCTAGAATCACACAGCTTATGGGTGAGTTTTTAAAAATAAATATACATAGTATTAAATCAAACTCTGGAAACCGTTAAGTTGAATGAAGTTCTGCATGAATGGCATTGACACATATCTGTTCAATTTTGGATTTGACAAGAAACATTGGTAATTTGGTATTATGGTATATTGTATATCTGTTGATGAAATAGCTGCCTTCATTGTACACATATCGTATGCATATCATGTAGGTAATGCAATTGAATCAGGGATGCAATTTATTCAGATAAGCTGTTATATTTTGATCTGGATTTCTTATTTGATTTTCTCAATTTTTTGCATGATTTTTTGAATTTAAATGTGTTAAATTGTGGTAAATTTTTTCTTCAATTTTTGTGACTACAGTTTCTACAGTTAGGACAGTTTTGTCAATAGACAAAGTTTTTCTCTTGTTTTATAAAATACTACTAGTAGTGAATAAGTTAAGAATGTTTCAAGCCTCTAGCTATGATATTGCTGAAGTTGTAGAGGCCTGAAGTTGTAAAAATATTTAAGCACCTGCTGCGAAATGCCAAAAAACGGTCCTAGGTGCAATAAAAGTCAAATATCTGAAAACTATTCAAGAAAGCTAAATTTTTTGCAAACTTTCACTTGGATGTTTGTGGAACATTTCTAATAAATTTCAGAATTTCTGAGATTGTCAAACGGGGAACATTGGTTGAACTGACACGGAATGACTCTTATGTAATGTAGAATATTAAATGCATATTCATTGAGCCACCAGTGACAGCGTGTTTAGAGACAGAAGTCTGTTGTGCCTAAGAGTTGTTATGTTTCATATAATTTGGTTGTGGTTTCAAATGGATAAAGTGGCTTATCTTTGAGGATGTTGGTAGATTCCTAAGTTACTGAAATGGCCTATTAATTGTGCATTCAATGCTGTGCATTTTCAGGATTGCTATGCATTTACTGGGTAACAATGAGTTAGTTATGCTGTTATTGCTGTTATAAATTGGTTATGGTTGACAGCTTGAAAGATTGCTTTTCCAACTTTAAGTTTTAATACAGTAAAGTGTGCAGGTAGCTTAGAATTGAAAGTGTGTACTAGTGTGCCTGTTTTATGACAGCGGATTTTTGTGCCATGTGCTTAGTGTGGACTTTTAGTTCTAAGTGTAGTTTGCATGCGAGTGTGGCTCTTACTTGGATGGGTAACTGGGATCAAATCATGGCGTTGGTGGTCAACCAAGCTGTTCATCGCTTAGACATGGATAAATTGGTAGCAGCATTAAGCTGTGAAGCTAAACATGGTCTGGATGAAGCAATGGCAAACTACTCTAGATTAATTATGTGTGCTATCTATGTCATTGCTTGCCTAGTACATGGATATCAGTACTGGACCCTGTGCTCATTCGAATACGGGACTAACTATTTTTTTTTGTGTATTATGTGGAGAGTTTCATGTTTTGAATAGAGATTGAAATAAAAGATTTGATTGGCATGAGCTTATGAGTGCTATCTTCTGTGTGATATAGTGAAAGCAGCATAGTGCTTGGAGTCTTTACATCATTTGAAACCCCCCACAAGATGACATATAATGGATGAAACAATGTTCAGGCACACGTCTGTACAAGTGACAATAGCCACTTTTTTTCTCTATAGATCTTCGCTTCTTCAGGTGTCGTGTATTTCTACGTTGACGACTATGGCTTTCCATTTTTTTGTTATTCATAGATTGTATGAGTTCTAATTCAAGCTACTCGTTTACATCAGCCAGTAAACTACTGATATGCATCATTCTTTGTCTTCCTCTTGATCTTTTGCCTTCAACTTTTCCAATGGTAGCCAGGTTTTCTATTCTGTTCTTCTTCATTATATGACTAAAAAATTGAGGTTGTCTTTTATGTATTACAGACAGCAATTTCCTTTGTGTGCCAGCCATTTCACGTACTAATTATCTTTAGATTTACTGAATCTGTATTTGGACAAGTACTGAAGATTGCTGATGGACCAAGTACCAGAACAAACAGTGAATTCAATTTTAGCATCAACCCCTGACTGATTCATGTAATTGATGGACTGCCTGTTCAGGCTAGTGTGTGTGTGTGTGTGTGTGTGTGTGTGTGTGTGTGTGTGTGTGTGTGTGTGTGTGTGTGTGTGTGTGTGTGTGTGTGTGTGTGTGTACACACTTCACAATATAAAAACAATCAGAGAATAATGGCTTGTAAAATTGATTTATAAAGAGACTGGCATGGCTGAGTTATCTGTGATTTCTTTGTAGAATTGTCTAGTGTACTTGATTTACTGGTGTCTGGGTGCATTTGCCAGGGATATTCATCTGGTTTGATCCATCTTTCTGTGCTGCAGGAAAGGTACCCTCATTACTTGGATTGGAAGACACCTACCATTCATGCAGTACTTGAATTTTTCCTAAGGCAGAACATGGTGAACGTCTTACTTTCAGATGAGCAGCCAACATCATTTGCTAAGTTGGCAGTTGAACGTAACTTGATAACTTTCTCTGAATATATTCCATACAGTGAAGGCATTCTTACTTTGTCGCCAAAGCTTTCCAGTCCAGAAATGAAATTGATCATATGTGCTTATATGAAATCAATTCTTATTAAAGCTCGTGGTTATGATTTATCAGCCATTCAGTGGGGCATTCATTTAGAAGACAGTGCACAGTTAGCTAGATCAACATTTAGTACTGCAAGCAGTATGGTTACATTGCAGAATGTTCTTAGTAGCATGAAACCACCTTTACGGTGGAGATCACTATCTCCATCACGTTTGTGCTTTGACTCGTGCTCTGTTGCTGATATGAGTAACATTTTATCCAATTTTGGAGTTGTCTTGAAACCTGGTGATATTGATATGCGTCAGTTAGTTTGGAGTAGAGGGCAAAGCATTGCTGAGCCAGAGGCTGGTCCTTCTAATTTATTTTCTTTATCGAGCATGGCATCCAAACACAGATATATGCCAAATTCTTCAATTATGTGCAGATCTGTCGAATCTGGTTTGCCAAATATTAAGTCAGATAGCTACGTGCATCAAGAATATTCACAGGAAGTTCTGTCAGGGACTTTGGAATCTGCGTCAAAGTCATCACAGAGCTGTACTATTACAAACATGAAAAGTGAGGGTGCAAGTGAACGTAGTAGAAATCCATTACATGGAGCATTGTATCAAACACCACAGTCTTCACCTCAAGCTTCTATTACTCCAGGCCGCAAGGTTCTGCTGAAAACACCCGAGACAATTGAGGAATCTCCTCAGCTTCTGAAAGCGGACATACCAATGGAAAAGAAAAGTTCTTATTTGAATGTTTCTTTTCCACCTATACCACGTTCTTATGGCCCATCATCTTTTTCTGTGGATATAAGACCATCTTTATCAGTTGCACCATCAAATCAGAGGATGCATATGAATACATTAACTGTTGGGAAGACTCGTCCATATCGTTTTGAGTCTTCGCCATCCTCTTTACGAATGAATGTAAGTGCTTTCAATGAGCAGCATTCCTGCGATCTGAGGAACAAGAATTTGCGCCAATCCATACCTCGCAAAGGCCAGTCGTTTAGATGAAGTCATGTAGTCAGGTCTTGTTGCAAAAGTTCAGCGAGGTATGATATTTTTCATCATTTATCTATTTTATATTACAGAAGTGTTTGTTTTAATAATTTTAAGGCGTTATTGCAATTTTTAATTACCATTTTTATTGTGGGCATATAATAAGAAATGATGCATTCTAGCTTGTAAATATATTTGATAGCTCAAATCTATTTACAAGCAGAATCAAAGTTAAGAACTAGTTAAAAACTATGAAATAGGATGTGATGCAATATCCACCAAGGATATATTGCAGTAACCTATTCCGGTTTTGATGGCACAGAGTAGACTTTCTTTGCATATGTTGAAATCTTTACCTAAATAGATTAAGCCAGCCAAAGCTGTTATACTTTATGGGGCTGAATTCCTCACTGAGCTTTAGGAAATTAATTTTAATGGCTTTGATAAAATGTTTGATTATTGTGGATACTTAATGAAATCAGTAAATATTTAAACCAGGATGCATTAATAGTCTTTTAATTCTATAGGTTTTTTTGTGAGGTAGTAATTCATTTGAGGCCACGGTGATGCTTGATATTCTGGAGAAATAATGTGTTCATGAATTTCTAGTCTAGTGATTTTTCTATCCACTCTGTCTGTTATTATTGTTATTGAAATGCAACTGAGCAATTATAATTTTATATAGCACCTATTCTATGCAAGCACTAAGAACTCCCATTATGATTACTTTGAATGGGAAGCTGGATTAATGTGTGGGAAGTAAATTATTTGACTGAAGTATGAAAGTAGCATAATGGTGACAACCTTCTCTACTTCGGGACAGATTACACTGGCTCCGCATTTCAGAGCGGATAATCTACAAGAGGTGCTGGTTCACATTTAGAGCACTCTACGACCCGTTCTGCCCAGACTACATATCGGTGCTTCTTCGTAAGCCTGCATCCACAGAAGGTCGCTTGCGGCTCCGCTCTTCCAGTCGGGTCCGACTGTCGGTGCCTCCTCCCTCGAAGACAGCCAAACTCGGGGAGCGTTCCATTACTCAAGGAAACCCGGTTCTCTGAAACGCGCTATCAGACAGTGTCACCAACGCGACCCACTTGGAAGCATTCACTAATAGACTAAAACGCACTTGTTTGGACACTCCTTTAATTCAATATTAAGCACTCTTGACTCTAGCCCGCTAGGAAAATAGCGCTATATAAATCAGCCTCTAACTAACTAACTATCTAAGTGTTTGGAGAGGAAGGTAATGTTTGAAATGGGACAGTGCTTATGCTACCCTAAAATTATGTTAATATATGTTTAATGGAACTACTCATGCCACTGTGTTAAAGTGAGTCAAAATAAAATGAAACCCAGTATATTACTTATTTTCCTCTCAACATATCATTGTAAAGTCTGCAAGTAGTTTAATCATTCTTATCTAATGAGATGGCTGCGACTGAATTAATTACTCTTTCGTTGTTTGGTCCTGGTTCAGTTGTTACAACCATTAAAACGGAAGTTAAGTTTGATCGCCAATTAGTCTTATTCAGGTTCAAGATTGAGAAAGTGTGCTCACACAAAGTATTTACTCCCAAACACTGATATTGGATCTTTGCTGAACTTGCATGTTCTTTTCCTGGACATATTTCTGTGCAGATGAAGAGACATTCACGAACAAGTTCCTGTCTGAGAAAGGTCGTGGAGACTTGGCAATTATCTGGACCACTTTGTAGTTGGCCTCTTTGAAACACTTAGATTCTTCGGTTTTCTTGTTGAAAAAACTTTGCTCAACCGACAGTCTTTTTTAACTGCTCAATTTTAAAAAATTCTCAATTCAACTTGCAGGTCATTATAAGTATTATTATTATTATTATTATTATTATTATTATTATTATTATTAAGACAACTTAAGGCGCCGTAAGCATAGTGGACCAAAGTCAAGGGCTCTTCGACATGTGTGACCCAATGGACAGATGGAACAAATGGGTCTTGAGGTTTTTTGCAAACAATGGTTAAGATTGTAACATTCAGTTTCAACTTGCTTAGACGGTCAATAACGTTTCTGATCATTTTATTGACCAAGCGGATATTCACGAGACCAACTCAGAACGAAAGTGAACGGTCATCTTGGTGACAACATATCCTAGGATAGATGAGCTGTGACCGTTGCTCCGTTGTCCGAGGTGCAATGCAGGACTGCGTCCACTCAGCAGTGAGCACGTTTCCTTCTGTTGTGGGGTAATTCATTGCCACCGTTGGATTCATAGGAACTTGTTCGGCATTTATAGAGACTTTCCCGCTCCCTGACCTCAGTGACCAATCCTATAACTGACGTACGCAGAGAAGAGATGGTTGAGATGACGATGCGTATGCCCTGGGACGGGGATCCGGCACCTGTTGTGTATCGAAGATGGACGAGTTCAACCTGAGAGTAGCTTTGAATGTCCATTGATCCGCGTACCCTGTTGCCCTATACCTGGGGCTGGTGACAAGGTGGCACCTGTTCAACCCTGTCAGCCCAGGAAAATGGCGGCACCGCAATCACCCACTCCGTCTCTCGACCGTGAATGAACCGCCCAACCTTCCAAATAGATAGAAGACCGTTCCTACCGTCCTGCTCAATGGAATGCGGCGATGTCCATGCAGGGTCATCTCAGGTAGATAGCCAAAAAATTCCAGAAATGTCCCCGCAACATCCCAACGATCGCCGACGATGCCATAGTCCCAACAGTGTTTCATGAAGGTTGATCTCTTGCCCCCCAAAAAGGGGCCCTGAAAAGGGCCGTTTAGGGGCCTTAAAAGGGGCCTTTTAGTTCGATGTCAGTAATTTGCCGTGGTGTTGTAGATTTCAAAGCATGGGGATGGGCACCTGGTCGCACCATAGTTGCTGCAGAAGAATCTGGTCTTCCTTATCTTCTTCCCATTGGTTCCTGCATGGGAACAGCAGACCTTGCAGTGCTTTGTTGGTGCCTACTTAACTTCATTGGGGAGGGTGGTGTTATTTGGGGAAGTGCCGTGCATTAAGCCTCAGGCGGTTGGATACATCCAGTGATGGTCAACCCCTTTTTTGGAATGTGATGGTCTGGAAGGCGATGGTCCTCTAGAAGCCTTTCCATCAATTCGATCCTGAATTTGTGATGATCAATCTTGGATGCTGCATTGTCCTTTTTGAAGAGGATGTAGGAATTAAAGACAGTCTGACTGATCAGATGGCAAAATTGCTTTTTATACGAGAGCATCCATCTTTTTCGTTCCGCTGGGTATTTGGTCAGCATCAGATCAGCAAGATCCACAGCCCCCACGTTCTGATTGTAGGTGACGACAGCCGTAAGCTTGTCGTTCACCACAGTAGCTGTGGACTATTGACATGTTCAGTGGTATAGCAAGGTTTATGGAGGCCCTTGTGTAGAGCTTTGGTGGTGAGCCCCACGAACTCCCGGTAATACTGGTATAAGACAGCTGTGCAAAAAACGCTGGACAATTTTGCAATATTTGCATATTTTTCCCAATGAAACAATATACTATTAAAATCAATTATTTTCTCCAATTAATTTTTATAAAAGTCTTTGTATTTCTTCAGACTAGAAAGGAAAATTTAACTAAACAGTTTAAACAAAATTAATATAATGCTTTATTTTTTCAGCTAAAATAAAATCATATACCCTGAAATTCTGTCTGTCTGGTTGGGTTATTAAAAAAAACAGTGTAACAACTAACAAATTATTAAACAAGTGTCAAGTCAGACTGTTGTGTAGTACTGTACAGTGGCATAGCCAGGATTTTATGAAGGAGGGTTATGACCATTCGCAACTTTGAAAAATCCTGAAAAAAGGTCATCATCTATTATTTTGCTTGATTAAGTTAGTTATATAGCTTTATGTAGCGTGCGGACAGCGCTAGCCTATACAACTATTGATATTTTTCTTTGCTTCATTTTTTCTTTTTCGCTACCTTAAACCTGATTTTGGCACCCTCCACCCACAGTTGTCAAGCTGTTAATTTTGTGTTGATAACATTGCCAGGTTGCGCAGTCGCTCTTCTGACATGGTACTTTGCAGATAAATTTTGATGGGCTTCAATTTTGAAGATGATTGTTTGCATGTCGCAACAGTCACTGGCAATGTCAACAACATATAGACAATACAGATATCACTGTATGTAAATGACAGAGTATGATAGCCAACGAGTAACAGTTGAGCAATTCTAAGATGGTTGAACTAATTGACAACATCAAACAAAGCTTGAGTGAAATGACAACAGCTGAGTTGGAAAAGTAGGTGAGATGTCGGTATCATTCTGTTTAGCTAACAGTTCTGCTGCTGCATACAGTTGTCAGAGATATGCAGCAGTGTTAAAGGCAACAAAACGTTGAACGTTGAAATCAACAAATCAGGACTGAGAAATCTCTGTTTTATTTGTGCACATGCTCTATTAATCGTATCCAGAACACACATTAACTCTGAAACGTTTCTTGGTTGATGCAGGAAATTTGTTGCGACGTGTTTCATCAAACAGTTGTTTTACCTTTTTTATATGCTGGTCTTCAAAGTGATCTTTAATATTCCAAGCTTTTGCCATGCATACAGCATTATCACAGATAGAATTGCACTCATTTCGCATGCTCTGAAATTTCTCATGGGATGATTTTATCAGATTGCATTGCAGAGATTGCAGTAATTTTGAGATGCCATGTGTTGATTCCAGAATTTTTAAATTACAGGAATAAAATCAAAACATTCAATGTTTAAAAATTGCCCTTGCATTTTCCAAATTGACTACTACACTGGGTTACTTCTGGGCCTTCCCGACTGTCAGTTCACCCGGCTCCAGTCAATCCTCAGCGCCTTGCCTTTGCTCGGTTGATCCTCAGGGTGTGTTGGCATGACCACATGACCTCCCTACTTCGGGGCAAATTCCACTGGCTACGAGTCACAGAGCATATTGTGTTCAAGCGCTGTTTGTTGACTTTCCGGGCTCTACACGATCCATCCTGCCCGGAATACCTTGCGATGCTCGTTAGAAGGCCAGCGTGGAGCGATCAACGGCTCCACCTTCATTGACTGTCAAGTTCGGAGAACGTTCATTCTTGCGCAGAAATCCCCTCCTCAGTAATTCATTGCTGGATAGCGTGTCGTCTGTCACCTTGTTTGGAGAGTTTGCGAGCAAATTAAAGCAAGTATCTATTCAACATATCGTTTCCACGTTCCTTGTAAAGTGCCCTTGACTTTGGCCCTTGCTATGTTGCAGCGCTATATAACTTGTCATGAACAAAACAATAACAATTTCCAGTTTCGTCTTGCCTTTTACTGGTAAGAATAATCATTGTGAGGACTTTAAGAACATCCAAGAAGCGATAACGTAAGCAACTAGGCAGTCATATCTTGACGACCATTTAGTTGGACACAATCACTTTGGCATGAGACTTGATTTCTATTTGCACTGTAATGAAAGCATAGACCATTGGTGTATACTTTGACCAGATCCTTTCGAGAATGTCAATTAAATTTTTGACTTCGATAATATCTGAAACTGGGTAATTCAAAACAAGGTTTAAATTGTGAGCTGTGCAGTGCATATAAACAGCTTTTGGCTGCTTTGCAACAATCCGACTATCGCCCTGAGCAACAGTTGAAATAGCTGAGAAGCCTGATATGCCTTCGTTCTCGTTGCCCAAATCCATTGTTGATGCAACTATTCCCCTAATCTCCAAAGTGATATTATTTTCAGTGCCAATAGCCATATCCGCTGCAAACAGACTGCATCCCAAAAATCCACTTTTTTACATATAATCCATTAAATCACAGGGTGCAAAGGAGATTGCCATCAGTAAATGACCATGATCTTGACAGTGCAGTCAGGCGACCCAGTGACTAGAATATCAACAAGAGTGTTGAAGTCAACACAGAGGACTAACTTTGTGTGACCAACAAAGGATTAAGTCTTGTTCCGTTAGTCATGACCTAACAAGCAGCACCATGATCATCTGGAGCAGTGACGATAAAGTTAGGGAAGCGGCGGAACAGCAAACAGATTGGAGGTGACCCCTGCGGGAACAATTGAAGCAAATCTTGTCCCTCGCTGGACAATAATAGTGGCGAGAGTGCTTACCACTGCAATTCGTGCAGCGCTGAGGTGGAGTTGATCCTTGGTTTGTCTCCCTCTGCTGGAAGGGTCGATTCGAACCACGCCACTGGTAGGATGGAAAACGATGTGGTGGAACCGAGGATTGCGACGGTGAACGCTGGCCAACTTCTTGGAATTGTACGCACTTCTGTGGAATGACAGCTTCGAGAAAAGGAGACGTCGAGCTTGCCACAGGTTGAATGGAGCTGATGCGAAGTTTCTTGATTTCTTCCTTGAGCTCGGCAAGTTCACGAGCTGTTGCTTCGAGAGGCGCTTCCTCCAAGGGGCTGTCACGCAGAGACAACCCGGTCAAGCGTCCCCAATGATGAAGGTCCTCCAGCGATTCGAGCTTGTGCTGTATAACATGCTGACGGATCGCTGGCCTGAGTCCATTTAGTGAGATGAGAAAGAGTTGATTCGCCTCAACTCCAATTTTCTGTCCTGCTTTTATCATGGTTGTAATGTAATCATCGATGGACTGACGAAAATGCTTCAACGACCAGAGATCAGCCATCAATTTCCAGGCATGTGCTGCCTGCGGTCCATATCTCTCTACCAAAACGTGACGAAGCGCACTGTAAGACTCCTTGGTTTGGTCAGATTGGGTATGATATAGCAAGATGACACCCCTTCCTTCAATAGTAAAGGAAGAGCGCTTCGCTTAGCCTCTCGATCGGCGCGTCTGTAGGTAGCCCACAATTGAAAATTGTTAATGAATTCGATGATGTCTTCGTGCGGCTTACCGAAAAATGGACTTGGTAGAAGCGAATTTGCGTTTTCTGCCATTGTGAAAGAATCAAGAGTATTCTGAGGATCAAGCTCTAATAATGGTGATAAACAACAAGTTCAAATAGACTCAGGATCGTATATTGACAATGATTGACGCAGTTTTTGATGTGGAGGATTGACTGCAAGTGCCGTTTCTGGTAGGTCGATGTGAAAGTCGCTGGCAGTTTCTTGTAGATGAAGTGGTTGTCGCTGAAGAGATGGAATGGTGTGGTCCGTGTGGATACTGGTTTCTGCGTATGATGTTGACTGAGAATCCTGGCTCGACGATTCTGTGAGTTGAAATTTCTGGTCCTGAAGGTGTAGAATTTTCTTGATGAAGTACTCAACCGCTCTGAAGTTGACGATGTCTAGTTATATTACTGTCCGGATTTAACATGAGTAACCTGATGAGGTTGAATGACGAACGAAGACTTGCTGTGGCACAGTCCGATTGCGATTTTGAGCAGAATTTTTCTTCTTTTATTGTTCAATGCACGATAAAGTAACCTTTTTAGCGAGAGGTGTATCGCTAATTAAATCGTTCGTACAAACTAAAATTTTAAAGACCAGTTGAGCCACCAATTTTAGTAGCAAACACTATTGCCCTATTACTTTTTTAAATGAATAAGACCATTCTCGAGATGTTAAATGTTTAACGATCATCGGCCGACTGCGCTGAGCAATCGTCAACCCAGTATATTTAATTTAACTCATCAGGCTGCAAAAGATGAAAAGCCCTGATGTCACACAGTTAGGCAACAGGATGCATGCAAGACCACACATAATATGATTAATTAGTTTTCATTGTTTGCCATCTTATAATAGCATTGGCTTAGGAAATTAGGAATGGGAGGAAGAGGAGGAGCAAAGGGAAGAAGACCACCCAAGTATAGACATAATCCCAGTTACTTCAAATGCTATCCACTATAATAAAGTTATGCAGATACAGACATTTAGAAAGTGAAGCGTCAGACAACTGCTCCGGCACAAGGGCCTCCAGAGTCTCTGCTTTCCACTTATGATGGAATTCCATGTTTGACTAACCTGGCATGCTGTTATACACTTGTGAAACCCATTTTTTGGTTTCTTTGGCTTATGCCTTTTCTGACAACCTTTGAAATACACTATACCACCATCTACTGCAATAGTCTATCTTGATATAAAATTATCCAAGCATTTTGACTGAAGACACATCACAACTTTCTAACTTTTGATGCCCTTGTTTCAATGGTAACTTCTGAGGCACTAGATTAAGGATTTAGATAAAACATCCAGTGTATCTGCATAAATCTTGATCTAGACATAATGTCAAAAAAATGGCCTTCAATCTATCCACTTCTCCAAAAATGGCCTTCAGCCTATCCACTTCTATGAAATATAATCTTTTATTCTGGTCTTTCATTTATAGCTGTGTTCGAAACAAGACCCAAGTAGGATTTCAGAGAATGCTTGGCAGGCTTCCACTTAAACTAAATGAAGGGCTCCATGCAAAAAGGGTACTAAGTGCCACCAACGAAGAATGTAGAAAAACGACAAAATGCAAACATTATAAATTTTTGAAAAAACCTTATTGATATTTAACTTTTATTGATTGCTATCCATAATATACAGCTAAACAAAGAATCTGAAACTATTTGAGCACATTACATCAACTATTATGTATTCCATCATTTCTTGAAAATTACAAATCTTTGAAAAAATCGTAATACATGAGTCATATTCCAGTTCCATGAGGTCATCCATTAAGAAAGCAAATACTTAAAAAACATAAACAAACTGGTGACCATAAAGCATTGAATGAGTTTCTTAGTCACTGTCATAACCACTGATATCGCTTGCATATACATCCATGTCAGATTCATTGTCCTCAAGTGCTACATCATCAGGCGTTGATTTTAATCCAGTATAAAAACTATGACAGCGACGAGGTATGTATTCCATTAACTTCTTCAGATCGTTAAGTTTTGCACTTTTTATGGGCTCTGATTTGGTGTATTTGTTTTTCAAAGTAATATTAGTTTCCTTTCCTTTTTTATGGAGGCTGATGATTTTCCAACTTTCAAGCTCATTATGAGTATAACACACCATCACTGTGTAAGGTTTATCCTTGTCAATGTGGATCCAGTGAATATTTCTGATTTCTACCTTTTGACCATCAGCATACTTGGTGGATTTGTTGATTTTTTTTGCCGAGAGTTTCTTTGAAGTCTTTGAAATCCTCTTTTTATCTCTTCAACATAAAATGGTCTATTTGGCCGAGCTGTTTTCATCATATCATGGTAATCACTTGGTAGAAATAAACTGTCATGTCTCCTTTTTGCCTTCTCTATTAGGGCAAAGTCTCTGTCAGATGGTAAGTAGCTGTGACCACTTACCATAAACTTATGGTCAACAGATTTATAAAATCCTTTCTTAATGACAAAATGCCAAAACATTATTAAAGTCCAGTTTTTGTTCTGTCCACCACATCCATCACTATATGCAATAAGATTGTCTGAGCGTTCCAGTTGTTCAAAAGCTTTCAACAAACATGAACATACCTCGTCTGATCCACGCCTGTCTTGTCCCTCTACCCAGGTCATCATGTAAGCATAATCTGTCTTGCAGATGTGTATACCAAGGTTGTAAAGCCAAAGTTGACGACAGTAAAACGCAATTCCAGTTGAGATGTTTGGAAGAGGAAGTGTTTGTTGCAGATCAAATGTTATGACATCTGCATTACTTTCTCCAAGTTTACTGTTTGCAGTGTCATGCTTTAAAGAGGCAAATCCATTTTCTGCTTTTCTTACATGAAGATCTCTCTCCTGAGTCAATAAAGTCCTTTGTCGTTCACTGTCTGTGCTCTGGATCTGAGCAAGGAATTTATCACATTTGTCGCAAGTGTCACTGCGAGGGAAATGAAAACGGATGTTATATTCAGATACAAATATATCATGATATGTTTTCCGAGTCACTGGCTGTTCTTTGTTTTCTTCGCATTGTTTTACATGAAGTTCATACATTTTTCGTATACTCAGCATTGGAGACAAATATGTCACATTTGGATTATTCTTTGTAGAGTACAGTAATGTGAAGTATACCTTGGAAATGATTCAATATGCTTCTTCAATGATTCTACTTTGGATGGATCTCGTCTGTTTGCACGATTTGTGTGTCTGCCACGTTTATCCAGTGGAGCTATTGACTGACCACCCACACATGATTTTTGCAACCTTTTAAGGTTCTTGATAGGTATACCATGAATAGATATGAAAGCTTTCTGACAGACAGTGACAGTTCTACCTTTTACCTTAATGCTGTAAATGAACGTGCAAGTGCGTCTTGATTTCTCATTAGTCGTTCTCTTACGCTTGACATCAGTTGCTGATATTAATGAATAGAGATGAACATTTTGCATGTCATAGTTTCCAAGCTCATTGAACTCCTTCAACAGAACAGCCAATTCTTCTGCACCAACATTCTCAAAACAAGCTTTTGGACACATGCAGCTTTCTCCTGTCTTTCTTGCAGCCACCTTCTTCCCTGATATTAAAAAAAATATATGATTTAAGTAGTAATATATTTATAAAAAATATAATAGTTTTAAGATAAGAAATTGAAATCAATTAAACAAAAAACAAAAATTTAAATTGAAGTTATTATGCAATGCATCCCAAACATGCTAAGGCCGTTCTGCAAAGTAGCATCGCACCCTCTTCAACTATGCTACATCTATTAGAAAGAGCATTTTGGTTCTCTTTTTATAACATTAGACATTAGGATTTAGTTTCTTAAGCCAAAATATTATTTATATAAAGCATTTAGTTAGTCCGAAAATCTGTGTGGTACTGTAAATAACTTACCTCGCGTTGTTGTATACGCGTGTCCTTCAGCTCAACACAGTTTTCTCTTGTTTCGCTGCCACTCAGATGGTGTCCTACTCCGTTTTCTACTTAATTTCTGCTCGTTGGTATCCATTTTCACTATTTTAACCTACTATACGTGCAAAGAAACTTCACTTTTAACGCTTAAAATGAGTTGTTGTTATGCTGTTGTCAGCCAGTTAAAGGTCCGTCACGTGACAGAATGCGACATTCCTATTGGTCTATTGGCGCTTAGGTACCTTTTTGCAGGGATAAACAGCCCTTTCCGAAATTCATTATTGAACTACATTAAAAAAACATGAGCGCTATCTGGCAAATACAAACAAAACAACTTCTGCATATCAAAGATATGTCACTTAGGAGTTAAGTTAGGACCCTTTTTGCACGGAAAATCAAATATTTTTTAAAATGTTGCTTAGGTCCATTTTTGCATGAAGCCATTCAAATGGAATACTGCTGAAGTGTGACAATGCTGAACTTTTCCACTGCATATGTTGGTCTCCGCTATTATTTCTGTAAGTCATTCGTGAAAAACAAGTGAAAGAAGCCGAGCTTGTTGTGCTGAGATCCACCAGAACACCGGGGACCTGAATTCTTTGTTGTAAATGGATTGTGTTGAAACTGAGGAACTGATACAGACCATATCTTACAGGTGACGGGGACATCTTCATTGCTGCTTTCATCGTCGGGTGACTCCGAACTTTCATCTTCCCACTTTTTACGCAGTGTTTGACTCACCATGTCGAATGGTTTTTAACAAGACATGTGCTCCCCTTTCTCTCATTCCTACCCAAATAACCACAGTAACTGAGCATAGATGTTAGAACATGGTTGTTATAGATACAAGGAAAGCCATTACTGATAGCATTGACTTACCTGGTTGGACAGTGGACTTGCAAAGAAGTGTTCGACTGACATGTCCAACTGGACAGGACATAGGACCTCAACAGGAAATTTCAAATGTCTAACCGTACTGGAGGGTGGACTTCAAAAGGTTAAAGATGACATACAGCAGCCACTTTGTGCTGAGTGCCATGTAACCTAGCGTAGCGTGTCGAGTGTCATGCATGCCTGAGTGACCATGAAATGAGACTTATCATGCCCTGTGACCAGTGTTGTAATAAATACTTGCCATGAAGTATTTAAATACTTTCATAAATACTTGGTTCTCAGGTAGTATTTAAATAGTATTTAAATACCCAAATACCAGGGTAAGTATTTAAATACTGGCCAATAAAGTTTGAATACTTTTTAAATACTTGATAAATTATTTGACACGATTTGCCACAACCGAATTTTTGTGTAAAGAAATGTTAGTTAAAATTATTTCTAACATTGTTAATGTAGACCTACTTAACTGTTCAACTGTCTAAAACCATCAGTAAAGAAAATGTAAAAATGAACAGTCTATAAGAAACGTTATAATTATGCATCAGTTGTATCAGAAGACCACAAATCTGCCGTGGTGCACACATACTGGATTGAATTTAAGTCGTCAACTATCTTATGTTTCATTTGGTCGTATGGTGCATTAATACGTTCCTGTAATGTTTGTCTGCACATTACAACAGCCGAAGAACACAGACCTGTGACAAGGGCTCTAAACGAATCAGTCTCAACTGTTCGAAGTGGTTTCATTTCTGAAACAATATAAGCCATTATCATGTTATCCACGTGTTGCTGTGACACAGCTGACCTATTCATAATGACAGCTTAGGTTGTTTGAGACAAAGTGCTCCTGTGGTACTGTCATCAGCTTCATCTCGTGGTCTTTTGACAGCAATCTTCAATGGAGAGGTTGGAATCAGGAGGTGCATACAACAGCCAACGTTCATTGAGATGGCGCAACAATGGCCGAACTTTTGCGAACTTGTCGTTTTGCTCCAGGTTATGATTGTCTGATAAGTGAAGAAAGCGAAGCATTTCTTCAAAAGAATTTCTGGACATAGCAGTCGAAAACGCTTCCAGTAAAGTCGTCTTTTAGGCAAAGGAACGTAGCCACTTGCTAGAAGCAGTCCAATGAAGAGGCGTAATTTATCAACATTCATTTGGATAGAGTGACCATGTCTTTATTATTATTATTAGTTATTATTAAAATTTGATTTTATGTGACTACATTTTGGATATAACCAGGTTTTAAGTCTCTCTTTAAAAGTATTCAAGGTCAACGGTAGACATCATCATCAAAAATAACTCAAACAAGTCAACAAGGACTCAAATCCTTTTCTATAAGTCTTGGAATCTTAGAAGTTGCTCGCCTAAAAGATTCATCGATTATGTAGGTATTTCTTGATGTCTAATTTCCAGTGCAAAGACCAGTGTTTTGACACTGATCTCTTTCCATCTTCTGTGATAACGTACTGTCAAGATATTACCTAAATTCCGACGATCGACACCGGTTGCACTTCCGTTTCTTTGATGTCCAGTGTTTTGGCATGAGATCTTGCATTGAGCTGCAGTCTGACTGGTCATCTCAGCTAAACACATCGCGTTGTTGAAGCTGCTGGATTTCAGGTATCACCAAGACACTTTCTTCTTCAGATTCATTAGAATATTCATCAATTGAATCATTTTCAGTGGTGCCAATTCTGACTAATGAGCCATCAATTCTCCTCAAATTACACGACTATTTGTGCAAAAATTCAGGCAACTAGTTGTTGCAAAGATCCCTTGAGAGATGATTTGATGTCTTGGCTGAGGTTCACTTTCTTCTTCAGATTCATCATCATCACTGTCACATTCAGAATCAACCAAGCCACTTGGTGGAGTAATAAATATATCGGCAGATGATAGGTTATCATTTTCTTCTTCCAGAATTGAGAGAACTTCGTTTACATTGAATCTATTAGGAAAAATACCATATGTATTACAATTGCTGTATACGTACCCATTCGTGCCCAGAGTCCTTTTAAAAAGACGACTAGGTTTGGATGAATATTTTCCATGGAAGATATTTAGTAAATTCATAAACAACAACCATTTTATTAATCTCAAACCCAGTACATTCTAAGCCACAAAACAGTTATTTTAGTAAAAACATTTTTACGTGGAAGATACTTACGATTTCTTGGTGACCCGAGACATTGTAGAAATTAAAATTTTTCGCTAACTTAGAAACTGTCAAATGCCATGTGCTGCTAAAAATGGAGGAAAGAAATACTTTAACACAAGAAAGAAACATACTAAGAACCTAAAGAAACTAAATAGAGCAAGATTTACATCATGCATTTATGTAGAGCAAGAATGAAACTCAGTGTCCTTTTAAAAGGACGCTGGGCATTAACGGGTTAAACGTATTTCAGCCTTGTTTAAGCTATGCAGATTCCTAAGCCTTTGCTCACGAGAATCTGCCGCCCATTTCAGTAGCTCGGCTTCCATTTCTGGAAAGGCTGATGGCAAATCACTGAATGCCTTCTTATTATGCAGCATGCTTTATAGGTGCTGCTTTTGTCTATGCCACAGATCCAAGCATGATTCATTACTTCCATGAAATTGTTGACTCATTGCTCGATTACCATGGACTTTGGCATAAAGAATAAAGTTGTGATGAGACTTGGCGTAAAGGATAACGTTCAGTTTTTGTGCTGCAGTATAGACTGCCATTTTTGTGGAACACATTGTTGCCAATTGTGGTAAAAGGCTTAAACAGTTTGAACAAATCCTGCTTTAAAATTCTTATGTTTTCGTATGTTACCTTAGCTAGATTACTAGTACATCCTTTGGTGTGTTGTTGGAACATTGGAATGACAGTGCAGGTGGCACTAACAACTCTACGTTCAACCAAATATAAGCCTAATTATTATTATTGTCCTGTTGCATTTCTAAGACCAATATTTATGCCATTAAGTATCTGATAACTAATGGCAATGAAATTGTTAGGAAAGATGAATGTATTTTTTGAACACATCTGCATTTGAAAATGGTTAAAGTTTTTTTATAGCTGTGTTGCATTGTGCCTCCCCAAACAGCTTTAAATCTCATGTACGTCTATATATTTGTCCGTGAAAGACTGCTAAGTTTGGAGAGAGATTCTTCACTCAGGGTAACCCTACCTTGTGGAACTCTCTTCCCGATGACGTCACCATGGCTAACACTGCTGAGCACTTCATCAAGAGCCTAAAGACTGTTTAGGATGGGGTATAGTCATTGAGATGTCAAAGCGCTTTTGTTGTGGGCCTCAGCCTTGTTACAGCGCTATAGAAATTGTCCATGAATGAATGAATGGATGAATTTGGCAAACACAGCACAGACTGAAGGCCTTTGTCGTGCTATGAAGACCCTACTATGAGATTGCTGGGCTGTGTTTTGATGAACTTTTCATGAACAATGATGGAATTATTTGTGTATATCATCTACACAAAATAATCAGTCTTGTAGATTTATTATGTTCTGAATTTTTAGCCCGCTTTGCTTTTAGCCAATCATTTTAATTATTTTCTTCTTTCAATCAATATTTGATTGTTTCCTACAACTTTTTGCATAAACTTTGTTCTGTTTTTACAGTGGTCATTTTACCTCCTTTAACACTTTGCTGCTGTGATATTGCTATAGTGAGGTGACCATATAATCGTTTTCCACAAATTCCCGCAATAGCGGGATGAGCATATATTAGGTCTCAGGGATCCAGGGGTATCGGTTTTTACGTACAGGCTTACAGGGTTCAAAGAGTTCAGTGTGTATAATTTATATTTTGTATTATTTGGAAATTGCTAGCTAATTATGCTTTTCTGTTGCATAAGTTGTCACATATATTCGCAGGTGATGTTATTCCATTTTGTCCTTTTGTACTCTTGTAAATTATCTCCTTGTCTCTTGTGTCACTTAACCATTTGTATATTTTCAGGATGTTCATTTGATTAGTTAATGTTGTGCCTTTATATGATGTGATAGACCAGAGACTGCATTTCGAGAACAAGATGGAACCAAATTTAGTTAGATCGTATGCACATCGCAGATCATTTGCAGGACTGAAAAGGCTTTTGCAATTCAATTAGACAATTGTTGCCATGGAGATGATTAAACTGTCAGCTATATGTTTCAGTAAGGCAACAATGCCATTTTTGGCTTTCATTATAATTTCTAAGTTGGTTATTTCGCACATCATGTATAAATTATTTGTATAGCTGGCTGATTGATATGCTGCCAGTCTTCACATTGTGTGACTTTTGTTTCTGCTCTATGTACAGAAATACCTAACAGAAATGTTTTTAAACATAATTTACAGAATGGTGAAGTGACATTTAAAATGTAGTTAGATATCTGCCCATCAGTTATGCTTTGTACTTCTGTTTAGTTTTAAAATATCATGGTACCTTTTCTAAAGCTGTCTTGTCTCAAATACCAGTCATGTGAATCGTGTTGTTCTTTAATCAAGTGTAATAGTAACTGCGACAGATCTTGCCTTCTCTGGTACCCATGTTTCACATTCTTCAGACTTTGGCATTGACAAATAGTATTGTTTTGGGTGAGAGTGATCTGATATAATTTACAGTAATCATATGGCAAATTGTTAACTTATAATGACACTGCAAAAATCTGGCAGACAAATACAAGCCACCAAAGTTGGTCTGCATAATTTCATAAATGCCTCAACAGTTTAAAACTAACTTTCTCAGCCCAAGAGTCAAGAATTATCAAGATATTCATGTATGTACTTTGAAAGATCTATGCAAGAGAAAATCAAATTCCTTTCTCAGTACGTTGTACCTATCCGTCGTCTCCAAAAATCTCGAACCAAATGAAACAAATCACTAGATGTTTCAACTAGTGTATTGTACCGGTCCACTATTCCTAAACTATTCCACTATGACCTTGTCACAAGAACATCAGAGTCATTGATTCTTCGTATATATAGGTATATAATATATATATTCAACAACTTTAGCGCTCTCTCGCTATATGTATATGTGTATATGTATATATACATATATATATATATAATTAGGGACATTGTTTTATGCAGGCAGGGCAATATTAAGGCATATACATCTAATATATATTGCAGGGGTGGCCAGACCTGTAGTAACCAAGAGGCATTTTTGCAAATGCTCCAAATCTTGAGAGCCGCATTGACTCACTATGGGTCGCGACCCAACTCACAATGGAAAATTATTTTATTCATATATTTTTAAAAAATATTCTCAATTATTTAAAGTTTAGTATATGAAATTTATTAATAAAATTCAATCCCATATAAAATTCATAATGTTGGTGAACATTAATTGTTGTGTTTCTGCTGAGAAGCCTTAGAACAGGCAAGTTTCTTTAGATCTGGTTTGTAGCTTGCATAGTTGTGATGCGAAGAAGTTCAGTCAGATGTTGGTTACTACTTACTAGTTATACAGCTCAATGTTTTGATTTGATGAACTTCATTGTGGGATACAAGGATTCACAGCAGTATGTTTTTCCAACAACTAGCTTTCTTAAGCTGAGGATACTTGCCTTCCGGCACGAGTTTCCAGAAATCTGTTACAGCATGTGACTTGTGTATCATGGCCAAAACCTGATCTTCCTGAAGGCCTAGCTCCAACAGTTCAATTTCTGCAGCAGATGTTTCCATAACAATGTTCTTGGAAAGCTGAAAACCATCTTATGCCCAATTTTTAAAAAAATTAAATCAAGCCAAACATTATTTTCAGCCCAGATAGGTAAGGAAAAATTTACAACCATTAATTTTTTTAAAATTTGTTGAGAGCCGCAATTTGAACACAGAAGAGCCGCACACACCAACACACACATCAACAACTTATTAGCAAATATAAACAAATATACACTACTTATCTCCTTACTCACTAACTAATATATTACCATTACACTATCATTACAATATATACGACACATTGTTCGAACTATATATATATATATATATATATATATATATATATATTATATCAAATGTACACAAAATTTTATATATTTTATTAGTGCTTTTTGCTTAAACTGTTATAATAAAAATATATACCAATTTGGCATATATAGGCCCTTATTAACCACTGTCACACTTATTGAAAATTACAAACAGGGTCTTTGACAATGCAGCCAGTATTTAGACAATTGTTCAATATTCAGATCTTATCCATATCATTAGTAAATCTTGAAACCATTTTAATACGGGGCTAATCCATCCGCTACGTGTTATGTTTTCGATTTTTCAGTTTTATCTTGGCAGATATCAGGCTGAAATTTGCGGTCCATCACACTTTTCCCAGCTTTTGGTGCAAGGCTAAAAATGTCAAAACACATTTACACCGATATTTCTAACCATGAATCTGCAAAACGTTAGACTATGTTGAGATGTTATTATAAGATTTGATAATTGGTAATCAATTTATACTGCATATGCTACCCGTTGCGGTCGGCCCAGGAAGTCAGCCACCAGACCATTAACTGATCATACACTCATTGAAGTTACGTTTCCTGAACTTCTTCTGAGAGAAAACTTTCTGCATTATGATTGTGTTTGACATGAGAAAAAGTTTTCTTCAGTGATGAAAGCACAACACTGATAGTACAGCTTTGGGAGTTTTAAACGTTTGATGCAGAAACAGGAGGAGGTATTGTTGACTATTATTTCATCTAGAGATATTCTAGAGAAAAACCACTAAACAGCTGCTGTCATTTTGTTTCAGGACTGCTGCACCCTGTCTCAGGGCTCTGTTGCTTGTAGGAAGAAGAAAACTGGAGTTGTCTGCTTCTGATCTTGACACTATTGAGAACTTTTAGTAGTAGTGTTTCTGATGTACGATGACTGCCGAGAGATTACCAAGAATCATTCGGCTGCAGATCACATCATAACACATGAGCACCTTGTCAAATTGGTCCGGCAGATGTGATTAAGTATTTGCCCATAATGACAAAATCGCTTCTTATTTCAATACTAGTTTTCTTAGTTAGAACGCGCACGTATATTTCGAACTTGTCATTTTGGTTGGTCCCAGGTAAAAGTCTGGGAAAAGGTAATCAAGTGACATCACACAGAATTAAAATTGATACAAAACAATATATAATAACCACCAATTCTACAAAAATCTGATAATAATATCAAAAATTTATTAAAAATGAGATGGTACCAGGGTGAGTACTAAAATTATTTTTCCCAATTTGTTTTTATCCAGGAAAATCCTTTGAAAAAGTATAACTTTGAAACAAAATTGGATTCAAGATTTAGATGGTAGATTTTAGTAATTAAAGTTTTCTGATACCCTATACTATAGACCAAAAATCCCTTCTCATTTGATGCTCTCCATCAAGCATAACATTTTTTATATGATATTATTAAAATTTTTCACATATAATAGCATGTTAATATAATTTAACATCAAACAATCATAATCAAAAAGTTCGTAATAATAATAAAACAATGAAATAATAAATGCTGATCAAAAACTACTCGGCTCGAGTCGAAACTGGAGTGTCTGCTTCTGCAGTAACGGTTTCTGCGATGATTGTTTTCTTACTAAAACCTAAGGGGCCTTTATACTAGTTCTCTCTGAATTTTTCCCAGGTAGGGTCACTAGGAACTAAAAAGGCAGGGTTGGAATTATTTGTATACTTGAAACAAAATTGGATTAGATTTATATATTTTAGTAATTAGTTTATGATACCCTATACTATAGAAAAATATCTAAGTTTTTATATATATTATAAAATATATATATAATATAATTTAACAATATATATATATATAATAAAACAATGAAATAATATGTTGATCTTGTTTTCTTATAAAACCTATATCACTCTGATGTAGGAACTAAAAGGCTTGAAGTATACGCCCTAAATATTATATATATATATATATATATATATATATGTTCGTGGCGAGGAAAGGAGATTTATTATTATTATGATTATTTTTGTTAGTGTTTGGCTTTCGTTAATCTGTATGGTTGCATAAAATCAGCTTTTTTATCTGTGCGCATTATAGCGGAGAAAATACGGTATATCATGACCATCGTTTTTTCGTCACTTGTGTGTGTTGCAGTGTGAATATTTACTTGAAGGGAAACCAATGATTATATGCAAGCAACTTATAATGCAAGAGATAAACAATTAAGCAATTATTAATATTATTATTATAACATACATTCATGCATCAAAATGACAGTGCATAAATTCGCTTTATCTTGGCGGCTAATAATCTAAACAATCGCACGAGTGGCGCGTACAAAAGTCTGTTTAGAAGAGTCAAGAGTGTCTCTTCATTAACTTCCATAATCTAACCTATCATACATAGCTAACGGTATCATTCACATGTGACTGATGTAGCAAGTGTTGCAGTCGCATATACCGCTAAACCTAGCAATCATATATGCATCGATGGCATTCGTATAAGTCTGCCTAGATTACCGCTAGCATTGTCGTTGATCCCTAGCGCTTTACTCGAGATGCCTTTGATTAACATATATACACATATAAACCGTTACCTCCGAGTTGATCAGTGACAGTATAGCTAACATTCTACACAACTCTAACATTACCGGCCTAACATTAACCACTGTCTATATATGTGCTACCCAAAGAGGCCTATCTTATCCTAACAGCTCACTGTCACACGATTCGGCGTCCATTTCTCCTCTTGAGTTACGTCGCCACAAGATTCCTCTTCTTTCGACCAACTCTTCTCGCATCCAGATTCCGAATGAATCCCTCTTTTCTCTTCTTAACCCAAGCCACATGTCATGATACCCTCGGTCGGTCATCTGCACAAATATGTTCACAGCCACCCAGGCTTACCCATCTCCCAAGGCAAATGCCACACACAACACACGAGCAATTCCCCGCTCACATTTACTTACCAACCACAAAATATTCCCGCCATCGCGACAACACTACCCGTCGCGTCTTCGCCATACGGCGCACACACAAACGCGCCCGCACACACACACACACACACACACATATATATGTATATACACAATGCTTACCCGTCCAAGGCAACCTCCGCTCTCGAACGGGTCGGTTACCTCTCTCCGACATCATCGCTGGTGCCGCATCTTCTTCGTCTCTTCCAAACCCAAACATTTCTTCAGCTTGTCTACGTGAGTTAGGAAACTGTTACCTCTCTTCTCCAATTTGATTCTATAGTTAACCGTGCCCAACTTTTCGACCACAACAAACCGTCTCTGGTACAACAAACACCATTTCAAATATTTCTCACTTCTTCTCCTGGGTGAATAAAACCAGACCCTCTCGTTCCAGGCAAATTCCCGTGTTTTACTCCGTATTGGTATTTATACGCTCGCCTTGTAGCGGCGCTCCTCAGTCCGTTCCACACGAATTCATAGGCTCTATCCATCAGGTCCTTCAATTCACAAATATAGTGACTATGGTTCGCCCTCTGTCCCCTGGATGGGACGCCAAAAATTAGGTCCAGTGCCATTGCATTCTCGTGTCCGAAGATGAGTTAGTTCGGCGTGTATCCGGTCGCCTCGCTGACTGATACATTGAACACGGCAGTCACAAAATGAATTACTTCATTCCAATTCCGGTGGTTTGCTTTCACTGTGTTCGCAATTCAGCGCGTTCATGCAGCTGTGCCAACGTTCGGTGCAACTATTCCATCGAGGCCAATAGGGGTGGTGCGCAACTTATTAATTTCCATAATTTTGCACATCTCCCGAAAAAGTTCCATTCAAAATTCGTCACTCTGTCGGTCAATATAGATTTCGAAAGTGGTGATCAATGACTTGACAACGGCGTCGGCTACATTTTTGCCCCTTGATCTCTTATCGGGACGGCTATCAAATTTTGTGAAGTGGTCAATTATTGTCAAGATATGAACATGCCTTCTGGAAAATTTGGGATGGGGTCCCGCCAAATCGATTCCCACGAGTTCCCAGGCTTCTCCGGTTTTGAAAGTATGCATTGCGCCCTGCCGAGGCAAAGGCCTCCTGATATATTTTTGACACCTATCACAACGCCTTACAAAGTTCTCTGTATCCTTAGCCAAACCAGACCGCGGGGATCACTAATTGCACATTTCCCGAAACCGTTCTCTAATAGATCACCCTTTCAACTTCCGTAATTTGCTCAAACTTATGGAACCAAGCTTTGACATGCCTATTGTCATAAAGAATTTCCGATAATTGTGACAACCCGTCATTTAACCAAATTGTTAACACCTTGATAACAGGGCCCGCATTCTGTTTCTCGCGAATCTTCACCGTCGAGGTGGGCCAAAATTTATCTAAAGGGTCTTTTAGCGAAGATCTAACTCGTACCGCTCTAGCTGGTTGATACACCGGGTCGGGTTCTCCCTGGGGTTCCTCCCTGTCTGCGTTTTCCCTTGCAGATGTTAATCTGCTTCACAAAGGCACCCGTGTTTCGTTCCTGGTCGAAATCAAATTCAGCCAAAAATTCCAACATTCTAGCCATGGGAATTCTGTTCAAATAGTTCAGTTGATTTATATAACCAGGTAAGAGCGGCGTGGTCCGTTCTTAACAAGAATTTTCTCTTCGGGAGGTAATGTTTATAATATTTCACGAAATTGACAATTGCCAACGGTTCCTTCCCGCGTGGTAGAATAATTTCACTCAGCGGAGCTCAACGCTCTGCTCCCAAATGCAATAAACCGTTCTTTCTCTCGTTGAATCTGGGACAAGACGGCGCCCAATGCGCCACCTGACGCGTCAGTATCCAATATTAATTTTCCCTCGTCGGTTAGCATGGCCAAAAATGGGGTCAACGTTAATGCTTACTTCAATGTCTCGAAGGCCCGTTGATATTCGCCATTCCAGGAAAAGGGTTTATTCTTTTTAGTCAGTGTGGTAAGAGGATTTGCTAAGATGGAATCATTTTCACATACCTACGGTAGTACTGGGTATGGCGATGAAGGCTCTCGCTTCTCTTGCGTTTTTGGATTATTGATTTTTTTGATCTTACTGGGGTAAACTGCTACACCCTCCCCGGATATCAGGTGACCCAAAAACACTACTTGTTTCCTTAACAGATGGCAACTCTCCGGTTTAAACTTCAGGTTCGCGGTTCTTAATCGCTTAAACACATCCCTCAGCCGGGTCATGTGGGTCTCTTTTCAGAGAATTTGTAAAGTAATTTTTAGTACGGTGTAAGGTATCCTCTGCTTTTTATGACTGCTTGGCATCTCCTTGGCATTGAATCGACAACTTTTTGTAGATCTTCTGGTGTGATTATATGAAATCATGAAGCAATAACTAATGTGATAAGCGGCTGTTTGTTACTTGCACGCTTCGCTGCTACAAGTTTCTTCAATTTTGACCATAGGTTCTCTATTGGATTGAAGTCAGGGCTGTCTCCTGGCCATGTTAGCAGTTACACATTGTTCTGGGTGAACTACTTCTTACAGAGCTTAGCAAGTGTGCCTTTTCCTGGCTGATTTTCAACAGAACCTGTCACTTGAAACCTCGAGAACAGCTTTCGTACACCAGAAAATGATGCACCACCACCAAGTTTTTGAGCTATATCCCTGTAGATGTAACCTTCTTTCCTTAGTGTTATAGTCACAGCTCTTTTTGGGTGACCAGTAATGTCCTTTTGAGGTTTGAGAAGTTTTCATGATTTATCTATTAAAATAATATCTTTAAAACATTTAAATGATGAATTCTTAAGTTTATTAATTAAATGCAAGTAATCGTAATCTTTTTTAAAATGAAAATAATAAGTCGATTGATAGTACCAATATTTTGAAAGAAAAATAATATCTGTAATGAGCGGATATGTTAAATTGGCAAATAAATTTTTTATAGTTTAACAAAATGATACCAGCCTTTCCGAAATATCGGGCTTTTTGACACGTAGAACGTTAAAAAATACAACTTCGTCAAAATTCCACCATTTGTTAACATATAGCTGTGATATGATTCACAGCACTCTGCAGCATAGAATAACTAACAAAACCAACACATAAAATAGTTAATTTATATGTACAGGCGCTGTATAATAGAGGCAAAGGTAAAATTTGAGACGAAGGAACATGTTGCATAAACCTGCAAGTAAGAGTTCAAATATCAAATGAGCATGTGAAAGAGTGTTCATGTACATATATACATATATTGAAATATTTCTCCTCGGCGTGTAACTGCACTTGCTTCTCTCTATCTCTTTCTACCCTCCCCAGGATGGTAACTAAACTATAGGCACGTGAGGTCGGCTCCAGTTAGGTCGGAGACTTTTAGATTCGAGAACACGCGGGCCGTACATTGACAACATACATGACGTCCATTCCAAAAGCACATTTATTAAACATTTCCTCGATCAATACAAAATACAAAATAAAACTCCACAGACCTGTTCGTCGGTTCTAACAACTTTGATAATCCAATGAAACGTCCTAGCTATTCTTACTGTTCAATTTCGAATCGATCAAGAAAATCCACAGCCTAGATCCTTCGTTGAATCTATCCGTGAGAGCAAGAACGAATTTCCGACCAGCGCTGCCTTTATAGGGCGCCGCTGGCGCCCCTAGCGGTCGGTGTCCGGGGGAGACTGCGCTCTCTGGAAGCTGATGTCGCTCCAAAGCCTACCTTTGAACCGGCACGCCCTCGCGATGTATATAAAATACCATCTCATACTAGAACAAAACATTATACGTACTGAAACGTTAGGCCGTTTGCCTCTACGTTTTATACAATTTTGCCTCGGTCTATTACTCCTTTTTTCTCGCCAGGATATCTGCTCTTAAAGAAAAGGCACGTGTGAAATAAAGACAGGTATGAAGACACACCAGTAAAGAATCCGTGAAACAGCGACCACGTGTTCCTCATTTCAAATCAGTTTTATTTAATAAAATCATCGAGGTATAAAGAATTCGTTTACAGACTTTTTCTGAATGCCCCAAGACAACAAAATCCTATCGACGTCCTATGAACTATCGTTCTACAATTTAATCCTGTGCAGCGTGTAAAATTCCAGCACCAGTTCTTAAACATCCATAGACCACGATGGGCAGTTTGTCCCTCCAGGAGGTCGGGCCGGATATCCCGTGGCCCGGAATGAATGAGTCCAGCAGCAGTGATGGGCACTAGTTAACTAAAATAGTTATAACTATTAGTTTAACTGGAAAAAATTAGTTGATGCAATACTTTTTTCTTAACTAGTTACAGCAATAGTTTATCTACTTTATAAAATAGTTACAACTAAAAGTTTAACTACATTTTCGTCAACTTTTTTATTATACTGCTTATTTCTTATTGCGCTTGGTACTGAAACATGACAATGAATTACACTAGTGTTGCTGACATTGTTCGATGCAAGTACCTCCTGCATATGCCTTCTGGGGCGGTTCTACGTTGTGGACGGCTGGGGATGCATACCTCCTCCAGCCCACCATAAATGCATGTGTGGCAATGATGAATTTCTGAGAAAAAATTTGGTATTTATTTCTTGGTAGTACTTTGGTCTAACAGTTTACTTATCTGCAGTTCATTTTGCGCTATGATTCTTTACAACCAGACTAAAATCGCTTTTATACATTGCTAATTCTCAACATTATATTTTATAAATCAAATCTACAAATTCCTTCTAAACCGTTTGCATATAATTTCTTTGACAATTGGCTGGATCTTTTCTAGATATTCATTGCATCCTTCACCGAGAGTTCTTGCAACCGCCACTGTAAGCCTTCATAGATTACGACGAGTTCTTTTTGTTAAATTGAAACGAGTCGAATAATGAAAATTCAGAAAAAGTTCCAAAATATTTGGAAATAGTTCAACTACTTTAAAAAAGTTAAGTTAAACTTTTTTGTGAAAATTTTAACTAATAGTTTAAATAATAGTTTAACTACAAATATTTAGTTAAAAATAAAGTTTAGTTTAACTACTTTTTCTCAACTAGTGCCCATCACTGTCCAGCGGTAGGCGGTGCCTATATAGTCCGTCATTGGCGGTCGGTGTCCGGAGGGAGGCTGCGCCACCTGGCTGTTGATATCGTTTCACAGACTTTCTCTCGAGCGTCTCGTCCCCGCGACGTGACAAGAACTAATAAGTCGGCGTGGGTACAAGTGTTTTAAAATAATGCAAAACGTGTTCGAGTGAAAGTCATGGGATCTAAAGAAGAAACGTTGAGTAAAGAAAAAAAGAAAAAGAGGAGTTTCAGCTGTTGAATAACAGTTATGGTTACAGTAATTTCACCATTTCATCCAGGGGACTGCAGAGTTCAACGTCCATGTCTCTGGTTGATGCTTGATGGAGCCCGCTGGACTCGATCATTCCGGGCCACGGGATATCCGGCCCGACCTCCTGGAAAGACAAACTGCCCATCGGGAAGCCGGTTGTTTCAATGGGCTCCTGATCCTCGAAACCTGGATGGGAGGATAAGGGGTCAGTGGTCTTAGCGGCATCCTGATGTGTAGGAATCCATCTTTTCAACGACACTGCCAGGGCGTGGACGTATCCACGGGCAATATGTGGAAACAGCGCGAGGCCCGCGCCCAGCATGTCATCTATGGAAGCGAAACGCGCCCAAGATCTGCCAACTCATTTTTTTCATTTTTTTAAACTTTTGGATTTTAGATTCCCGTTCGAATTCTGTCTGCGAATCGTATGTTCCGGCGGCCACCAATCCGGTGTGGTTCGCCCTTCTGTGTCCGAGTGGCGGAAAGTCATCTTCCTGGTTTGAGGGGAATTGTGCGAGTCTCCAGGCGTGCGGCGAATGCGGCAAAGGGGGCGGGTTAGCTACGCCACCAATGGTGGTGGGACGAATCCCCATTCTGTCGGGTGAGCGATGTCTACGTGGTGGCGGATGGCAGGATGGCAGACAGCGATCTGGCCTTATACCCGCACGCTCTCCAGCCAAAAAGCCATGGGAACACTGACCCCTTTCCTCGACCTTTTGCGGGCATCCTTTTTCTACAATTTGAGATTTACACGTTTATAGGAACATCTTATCCTGCAGTCGAAACGCGTGTCCGGATTACAACAACGATACACGCTACAGAAACCGGGCGGGTCTTTTTGTCTGTCGACATGGTCGGTCCTGTCGTGGTTCCGGTGAACCAGTAATTGCGGGTCGATCAACAACCGGTAACGCGTCGTCTGTCGAATCGTCCTCGACCCAATTGCGGCACTTTTTCAATTTGTCCGCGTGGAGGACTTGTTCGGCCCCCTATCCGGGAACTGGGCGTATACGAAAATTAACCGGGCCGATCTTTGCGACGATAGAATACGGGCCGGTATACAAACTTGCCCACTTGTAGTATCGGGATTGGCGTCTACGGGTTAGTAACACCAGACCCGATCCCCGACCGCGAATTTTTGGTGCCTCAACGAGAGAAAGTATTTGTTCTTTCGTCGCGATGCCGGAATGGACGCGCACGGAGGTGTAAGCCTCTTCGGTCCGCTTGTGTAAGTCGTTTACGAAGTCGTCCGGACTATCGTACTTCTTGGTTGCCGCTGTGCCGTACACAATGTCGATCGGCATGTGTAATTCGCGGCCGTATGTGAGGAAATTCGGTGTGAATTGGATGACGTCATGCACCGACGCGTTGTACGCGGATGTCAGCAGCGTGAGCTGATCCGGCCAGTGAGACTATTTAAAGATTTGTGTCAGCATTCGATGTACGGATTCGACTGGCCGCGGTACACCGTAGTCCGCAATTTATCGATCTCTAGCATCTTGCAGAGCACTTCAAACACATTTCCCGCCACGTTAAGGCCGTTATCGGATAGCACTTGTATCGGCCAGCCGAACCTAAGCACTATATTGTCAACATTCATGTAATGTACATAGCTATGCATATTTAAAATGTTAGCAGAGATCACAAACATAAATCTATTTTCGTCAGTTTCGGTTTTCGTCTTTAAATTGTTTCGCAGTTTTAGGAAATGGATGCATATTGCCTTGCTTCAAGCACAACTTAAGATGCTGGCGCTTTTTCTCTATGTCAAATTCAGATAATGGATCGCCATCCTTCACTAGAAATTCGGCAGCTGTTGCAATGGCGTGGCAACCGCATTCCACACCATTTACCTGCCGATGAGTTGGTAAAATATATAGGCCTACTGGCTACTGACAGGATATTGTTGCTGGCCAATGTAGCATACCTTTGCTTCAGTTGTGTTGCATCTGTAAAACTAAGGGAGTTAGTATAATATAGAGAGAGTTATTATTATATATATAATAAAGAGGGGGAAGTCATTATTATATATATATATAATAATGAGGGGGGAATTATTATTTTATGAGAGTCATAATATGCTACACCGGACCTGAAATCGCGTGCGAAGCACACCCAAATGTCCACAGAAAATTCCTGGATGTACGAGATTCCGAAACTTAGTCTTAACTGGAGCAAACTGCTCGGATGCCGACGGTAAATTAGATTATCTTGGAGCTCGATCTCCTACTTCTGGAAGTGCCATGTATTCACTTCCTGTCCCTCTAAAAGGGATTCCAAATCGGGGTCCTTCCTCTGCCAACTGTTTCAACCGTCGAATCGTTGGGTCGGAATTTTGGGTATCGTTCACGTCTTCGTCCTCCCCTCTTGTAAAGGGGTATACACTCAAAACTTGTTCTAAAGCGCACCGGTTAGAATCATCTGAATCCGTCCCAACGACGGGAACGGATTCCTACTCGGACTCGTGTACCGGGGGTCGCGACAAAAAATCAGCTTTACCGTGTTTATTTCCAGCACGGTGTTCTATATAGTAAGAAAATTGTCCGAGGTATTCCATCCACCTCGCGTTCTACCCTTCAAGTAGCTCTTTCGTCGTCAGCAGCCACAATAGGGCGGCCTGATCAGTCCGGGTCAAAAAATGGCGGCCGAGAATGTACGGTTTGTACAGCTTCGCGAAATGTATGACCTCATTCCATGTTTGTTTAACGTACGTCCCCCGTATACGATCGGCCGTTCGACGCCATCTTGAACCGGCGAAAGCACGGCTCCTATAGCATCCGACCTCGCATCGCTATCTAGGACATAATCCTCTTCCCGCGGCAAACCCAATTAATCGCCAAAATTAGCGCCGACTTTAATTCTTCAAAAGCCGCCTGACACTCCGGTGTCCATACTGACGGTCGATTTTCCCGCGTTAGCGATGTCAGAGGTAAAGCAACCTGACTGAAACGCGGATATACTTCTGGTAGTACGAAGCGCCACCTAAAATGATCGCCGAAGCGGCCAATTTTTAACTTTCGACACTATCCGGATCCGGTGAAATGACGTCCGTCGAAACGGGATGTCCAAGAAATGCGACCTCTTTCTGCATTAACCGATTCTTGCTCGGTGTTATTTTCAAGTTCGCCACGCAGAGACGATCAACAGCTTCTTTTAACCTGTCGACATGAGACTCAGGGTTTTTCGAAAAAATTATACTGTGGCGAACCAGGCCTTTACTACTTAACCCTAGCGTTCCCAGGATGCCTAGGCCCGGCTGGCTACAAAGGGGTAATCAATATTCATAAGGACGCGTGGGGGTCGACCTAGCTGTTTGGCATATATGCTATTAATGATTTCGCTACTAGAGATGTGCGGGTACAGCAAAATGCATACCCTACCCGTACCCGTGGAAAAACTTTTTTACCCTACCCGTACCCGCTAGCGCTATACCCTACCCGACCCGTACCCGTAAGCTGTGTATCCGTAACCGACTGTGGTTGGACTTTGGAGGTTTTGGATTTGGAATTTTGGACCCGTACCCGCGGGTGCGTTTACGGGTACAAGTACTACAAGGACCTGTACATGGATCCGTGAACCCGTATCCGTTCCTAGAGACTATAGAGAGGCAACAGTGAAATAGGGGCTACGAAATTGGGATAACTATTCATTGTAAATAGCACGCATGTTTAGATTAGGACAGATCTAGTACTTTGGAATCAGGATAATCAGTCAGCTAGCCTAAGCCGACATGAATGGGATTGTTTAAAATATTTAGTAGATATCATTTATCTATGAGCAGGCATTAGAGCTCAAGTTAAACCACAAAACTTTACCAGAAGAACTTTCTCGGTCAAAGAGTCCTTGGAGAAGTCAGAGGACGCCATTATAAATTTATTACTGATGATGTCAGATTACGTCATCTGTATTTCCTTTATGTTTTCAATAAGTAAAATGCATGCTGTCTGACAAACTGGACGCGATGTACAAGTTATACTAATACACTTTACTCAATATTATTTTTCTATTACTGCATTGCTAATTTGCTATAGTAGTGAGAAATGAAAATATAACTTCGGGTAAACGGGTATACCCGTACCCGTAGCCGCTATACCCGTACCCGTAGCGCTGTACCCATACCCGACCCGTACCCGTAAAATGTGTACCCTACCCTACCCGTACCGCGGGTACGGGTAGGGTATACCCGCACATCCCTATTCGCTACACCACGTCATCCAAATTGACGAGACAGGGCAGAAAATTTAAACCGTACAAGATTATGTCGATATTTCTTTGGGTAATCATGCTGGAGTTTTTCAGGCCTGTGACCGCGGTCGTAAATTTAAAAACACCCCGACGAGTGACGAAGGCTGTCTTCGCCGAAGCTTTCTCGTTTAACGCGATTTGGAAGTAGCCAAAGGCGACGTCTCTAGTGATGTACCAGACTGCGCCTGCTAAGGAGTCCAAAGATTCGTTAATTAAAGGTAAAATGTACGTGCCAAATATGTGAGTAGGTTTACAGCTCTCATGTCGACCACAAAATCGCATTTTCTGATCTTTCTTTTTGAACAGGGCCACGTTCGAGGCCCAAGCCGATTGCGCCTGCACGACGACACCCTGTTTCAAAAGTGTGTCGACGTGTTCGTCTATAATCCTCTGATAATGTGGGGGTGGCGGCGAAGGGGTTGCCTCATGGGCTTAACGTCCCCGATATCGAATGTATGTTTAAAGTTGTCGCACCTCCCCAGATCAAATTCATTTGCGAAAATACATCTTTGCTTTCCAGAGGTATATTTCTTAGTCTCCATTCGTCCCCGGAGATATCTTTGGTCATCTCCCAACTCGGGTTTCTTAATCTCGGTTCTCTCCCTCAGTCTTCTCTCCCCTAGTCCACCTCCACTGGGTGTAGTCGCCTAGTACTTGGTCTTCTCGCAACTCAATCGGTCGATTATTTAAATTTACGATTTAAACGCCCGAATCGGAGCGGGATCGGGCTACGTGGACCTTCGGTTGAATCTGGATGTTTTACAAAAGCCAGTTTTCTTTTTGTAAACCTGAAGAATTTCCGATCAAAATATTCGATGGTATGATGCTCTGGGACAAGGGTTTCAGGATCACCGGCTCGACCAGCTGAATTCGCCCGGCCCAACGATTGCCCTTTTTTGTAGTTAAACCAATCCGACGGCAGCCGTAATGTACGATCCTCCTGCCAAAGTCTACTAGTATGCTATCACTTTTGAGGAATCCCTAACCTAAAATGACGTCGGTGTCCGTCTCAGAAACTACGAAATTAATTCTCATGGACATCCGATTCGCGATGCGAACGATAAAGACAGATTCGCCGGCGACATCCATCTTCGCCGCGTTAGCCACAAGCAATGTCTTCTTAGGCCAACAATGCCACATCTACTTCGGGGATGATGTCGGCAGTCCCATCCCCGCGTAGATCTCGTCGCTTCGTCGAGGCTTCAGGCAGTGCTAGTTGGTACTGACGATACGGCGTATTAATTCGTCGTATCGGCGTCCCCTTTTCGATGGCCCTACGTCAGCTACGCGCCTCATCACGCGGGTTTCCGGATCCAGATCCAGCGACATCAACGCTGTATACGTAGTCTCCGAGCCCGGACGGATGCTCCCGCCCGTCGTTCTTCATGGGCTACTCGCCGATGCCTGAATAAGCTGGACAGTACACGTACGGATACATTGCGTCAGACGATTTATATATGCACGAAATCGAAGAGACCGCTTCGTCAGAAATTTCTTCCGAGGATTCCGTCCAACTGACGCCGTCCGTCTTATGTAACTGATGCCTCCTTCTTCCCTTCTTCGGCCAGTATTCCGGCCCCGCCAGTAAGCCGCTGCTCTGCTCTGCCTCCCCACCAGCCCATCCATTTGTATTCCTCACTATTTTGAAGCCATACATTCGCATATACAATGATACATAACACTGGTCTACATTTTTAAAAAAAATTTCTGCTGACTTAAGTATTTTTGCTGATTTTACCCAATTGAGAGGTGCTGATTCCAGATATGAAGTCAAAAATTATGCAATACGTCAAATTTTTTCGCAAATGAGGAATGCTTAATTAAAGGTGTTAAAGTCAAACATAAGGGAAAATAGGAAATTCTGAAGAATCGATAACACGTAATATTTTTTATTCAGCCAAAAAATGAGTCGGTCTTTAACCAAGAGAGCAATAAGAGCAATAGCTAGTTGCTTAAATTTTAAGTTTTGAGAAAGGAATCTTCTCTTTTGGATGCTCCGGTATAGTTATGGTCACAGTTGTCACGCTGTAAACACCAGCAGTAGTCTGCCACAATGTTTGAGTTCTATCTGCCTTGATATCTATGTTCCATGGTCGTGATGTCTTGATGGAAGCATTCTCCTTGTTCTTCACTCATAGCTCCAAGATTTGAAGTTCAGGTAGCTATGAAGGAAATGCAACTTGACACTCATGTTGCTCCCAGTCTTCGAAAAGCAATCTTCGAATTTTGAACTGAAAGGTCATAATTCTCGACTCTTAAGTTGCCAAGTAAGTCAGTAATCAGGTCGTAAAAAGCATCTTGTCTACAACTATAACATCCCATTGATTCAATAAGTCCTTTGATGTTGATGCAGTATACAAACTCCTCCTCCATATGGAAATATTTCAAAAGATCATTCTCTCTGCCATGATACATAAGCGTGGTTCCTGGAGCCAACACTGAACAGGTTCTTTTTCTTCAGTCTTGAACCCAGTAACTCTGCTGACGACTTCGGCAGATCTAGATCTCATATAAGGTCTTACAACTCAGCTTGGTTGAATGTTTGGTGCATTCCAGCGTCAACTTCTGAGGCCATGAAATCTTCACCATTCGTGTCTGTTGACTGACTAAATTCATCGTTGTCAGAAACACCCAAAGTAGTGCAAAATAGGTAGAGGAACTTCGTCACAGTGAGCAACTGGTCTCAGAGCAGAGGGTGATTTGGGTACTGGTTGGAAGATTTTGTCTTTGTGGACATGCCTGAAATATTTACCAGGCAGAAGTAGCAGTTATCAACATGCATGGTTTCGAGGCTCTCGCCACACCATTGGAACTCCAAAGCTAAGACCAGAGAAAGCTAAGACAGAGAAAAACTCTGACCTTTAGTCACATTATGAACTGTCTGAGGCTTTCAACAAATGTCCTGCACACTTTATGCGGTGCCCAAGGTTTTCCTGGTCACCCAATTTAACTGCGAAATATGCATGATAAGCTTTATGCACAAATTCAAACACCTCTCTCCTTTGTTTAGGTGCTGTAAAACAACCACAAATGTAGCAAAATTTGTCAGGATCATTCCTGCACTACCCACGAAGTGTTCAAGTGCTGGTTTACATATTCTACAGAAAACTAGTTAAAATAGTTACATTTGCTGCAACTTGTAAGCCTCATGAACGACTGAATGCTGCCGTCGGTTTCACGCTGCTTATATAGGCCTATATCCATAAAATGCTGACGTCTGCAGTTTAAAACTGCCTATTAAACTGTTGTGTTATTAAATAGTTATGTCCACTGCATATTAAGCATAGCTTTTTGCACATCCTTATCTTTTTGCATATTCAATATAGCTAAAGAATTATAATGCATAATGCCATGTTATTACTGTAAACAGTAAATCAGTAAACAGCGTTTTGCGGGAAAACTGGACGTGATGGGAGGAAATGGGTGTGATTTTTGGATTCAGCACACCAAAATACATAAAGATCACATGTTGTCTTCAAGTCAGCAAAATTGATGTAGACCAGTGTAATTCATCACATGCGCCACATAACATACACATTAGCCATTTGTCTGCATTCACGTGCATCGCATAATCGTACATTAATTGACCTAGGACCCTATTTCTATATGTCGTCCGCTTACATACTTACCACGGTCCATTATATATATATATATATATATATATATTCATATATATGCGCTGCACTGATATATACGGCGGGAGGCCTACATCTGCCTGTATACAGTGCCTTTCCGTTGACCCATTTTGACCGGTGACCTCCGCCGGTGGAAGCCAGAGCCTGGCGATGCTTTCTCGTTGAAGAGTTCTTGACATCAACGAACGTTTTGGAAGCGCGCGTAGGACATCATCATGCAACTCCTCAGAACCAGACGTCCTAACTGCACTTGCTGTTACGCCGATGTCAGCCATTTTCGCTTTCATGTTTCCCATCGCTTGTCTCGCCAGGCTTTCAGTGTTGTTTCCTTTGTGAGTATGTTCAGGGTCTGTCGTGACGACACAACCATCCTTCGTCAGTAGCCGAGCTTTGCACGTTAACGTTTGGTAAGGGCAACAACGCCAAGATACTGTACCCTAGTGGCTTTCACACAGGTGTCAATGTCTCATAGGCAACGTTAAATCATGCTAAATTTAACATGGCTTGAGTATAAAACCCTCTTGATGTTTTCAAATTGTAACCGCTTTCTTTCTGCTATTATCATAAAAGCACACAGAGTTCGATAAACAAGTTCTAATTATCTAAATACAATACACGACTGTGGTATTGAAGCATACAGGGTCAAAGGGCTAGATTAATTTGGGATGGGATTTGGGGGCGGGGCCCGCCAAAGAAGAAGTCAATCGAAACACCCACAGCGTAGGTTGTGCTGCTGTTGTGAAAAGCGAAATTGCTTACACGGAAAACATTGGCACTGACGTCATGCAGCCACTGGGAGGTAGTTAACGTGGGCGTATCTACCCTGACTACGGACGTCACTAGCAAGTTATGAATAATGTGGTTAAAACTAGATTGGATGAACTGACGTCAGAACTGTTGTCGAAACTCGAGTATCGGGTCGCTATCGTTATGTCTGCAGAAGACCGCCGATTTTAAGCTAGAAGCTTGTGTTCGTGATCGTTATTGTTTCGCCGTTGTTTTACTATTAAAACCGGGTTACGCTGGGCCCTAAGAGAAGGGTATTCAGCGCAGTCCTTAATCGCCAGCTTACGAGTCGTTCTGCTTCAACATCGATGATATTTTTGTATAAAAAAGACAATGATGATCATGTTTTTATACTACTATACAGTGTTCTTGATGTCGGATCATTGTGGCGAGACCCTACAAGACAGAATAAACAGAGTTGACACGCATGATGCACCTATTCTATGTTATCGATATTTCGTTATCTTCAGGATGTTTACATTTTGGTTTGCATCCATAAAGTATTTACCAATAAATTTTGAGTCTGTGCCTAGTTTTCATTTATATACTTGAAAAATTTTTTTTTGTCCTCACCTTGGGAGGCAAAAAACTTCTGCTGGGGCACCATTTGCCCCCAGGACCGCGATGACCCAACAATCGGGGCGCATTATGATCGTACTCGTTCCAGAAAACATGGCAAACGGCCAGGTTGCCGTATCGATCCCGGCTGGCGCCGCGGGTGGGGGTCTCGTTGCCCCATGCCGTGCTGTTGGTTCACCACCCTGCAGAAACAAATTCATGTTCTCATTTATAGTTACTGTATTTTATATCGTTTTATTTTCAATTGAACAGTTCGATTCTACGCACAGTGGCGTAGCTAGGAATTTATTTTGGTGGTGCCATTTCACCCTTGCGCCCTGTGTGCGCCCATGCCTACGCACGATTATTCTTGTAAGCCTATTTGTACGCTGTCGCTTCAGTTTTTAGCTGTGGCCGGCTGTCTGTTATCCGACTGTTTTATTGATACAGCAGACGTTGTCAGTTAGGTTCGCCTCTGCGTCGCGCGTATTTGATGCTATGCATTGGATTCCTCTTCAGAGCGCTGCTTTAATCGGTTTGTCCGTGGCGTCATTTATTATTTATTCGCCGCGATTGGACATTGGCGGTTCACATTCAATCAGCTTTCAATATTTGGAAAATCTTTTATTTTTAGGCTTTTGCGTATCTTGTCAGTTGAAAGCCTAGGCATAAGCCTAATATTCTGAAGCATATGCCTTGGATGGCACACGCTCTAGGGAACTAGCAGGAACAACGAAGCGTTGTAGTTTCACGGCTCCCGGCGTCGACGTCGTCAGTTCTATCGAGAAGCTATGTTGGCGCGGTCAGTTGGTGAACCCCCAACTTGACTGTCGTCGGTAGAACGGCTGGTCCTCTTTAGCTTGCTGTCGAGGTTGTTGCTTCTTCTGTTGCTCGATTGGAACTGACCCTCTGCTGCTCGATCGTAACTGCTCCGTCGACCCCGAGAGTCCTTTTTATTTCATTCTCATACAAAGCTCATACGTTAAGTCACATGCAGTTCAAGAACTAGTACATTCTAGAAGCTTCTTAGTATACATAGTTCGCTATCTAGGACACTTCCAGACTGTTCCTAGTCATATGATGTTTATCGGCTACAATGTTCGTTCGAATATGATTCTAGAAAGTCACATGCTGTTCGCTAACTACAATGTCCGTGTGATATGAATACAACCTAATATTAATAACGTTCAATGAAGTTCAATAGCAATGATGACGACGATTGGTGATGACAATAATAGTAATAGTAATAATAATAATAGTTCCTATCCCTGTTGTTCCTCTTAGTGTGGGTGTGTCCTTGTATGTGTGCGTGTGGCTTGTCTTGTTCTCTGGGGCAAATCTAGGAAGTTGAAGGTAGAATGCATCCATCCAATTGGAAGTGACAATTTCGACTTGTTCTTGTGCTTTGAAATAGACACCATATCCTCCACGATCCAGGTGGTCTTCAAACTGGATGACGGCAGTGACCGAGCTCAGAAAACTAACGAATACGGGTTTCGCCCAAAGTCCTACAAGAAATAACAATAGGGTTGAGTCTCGCAGCTCACCATCACGAGCGGCTGGGGTATTACTTCCGATGTCATATCTGGAAGCCAGTTTCTCGGATAATTTCATATATGAATGAGATCTTCTCGTCAGATGTGCTTCTGCATCCTACATGGTCCCTAAGAAGATAGTGAATGCAGCCGCATTTAACTAAGGTGATGTGGCTCGAGATTTATTCGTGGTTATTTTTGTCTGATTTTAAGCTTTGGGGCCTCGTCGTTTCTGACGACGGCTTGAACTTTTCTCTACGTAAAATGCTCGTTTAAGACTGTCCGTAACGTCATCCTCATGTATCCGTGACGGTTTCGAGTTCTTGTCTTCCCATTCTACTCGGAAAAATTTCTGGCCATTCCTTTCTCTACCTGCTAACAATTTATTGACTGGATACCATTCGTCGCCGAGATTTCCAGTAGTCGGCGCCTGTGATAAGGCGTGTGGTGCACTGCTTTGCGATGCATTCGCTGTTGAATCAACCGGCTGTGCAGAGAAATCACGGCGATCCACGTAGCGCTTAAGCCTTTCATCATTAATTGGGTGTTTAAGTACTTTGTTTGTTGCCTGATGACGCAGCATGTAAGTGTATGCTCCTACTTTTGAAGTGATGTAGTAAGGTCCGCTATACCTGAGTGTAAGTTTTTTGGAAAGTCATTTCTTGATTTGCGGAGTCATCATCCAAACAAGATCCCCTGGCTGAAAATCAGGTTCAGCTACATTTTTATCACGAGCTTTCTTATTACTGTCTTGCATAATCTTTGTTCGATCTGAAGCCTCTTGACGAGCAGCGGCCAAGCGTTTTGTTATCTGAAGCGCATGATATTCCGATGTGGTTGGTTCCTCATCTGTGCTTGGAAGAGCAAGATCAACTCCCAAGCGCATGTACGTGCCATGCATTAAGTAGAATGGTGAGTAATTTAAACGTGCGCTTGTCGTAGCTCTGATGGAAAATAAGATTGTTGGAATGTGCTTAGGCCAGTCACTTTGATCCTGACACAAAATTCGTAGTGACTGTCAGAGATGTCTGTTTACTCTTTCTGCGGCGCCATTCGTTTGAGGTCCGAATCCCGATGTGTGAAGTCGCTTGATACCAAATGTTTTAGATAGCTCAGCTACGATGTTACTCAAAAAGTTACTTCCACGATCACTTAAGAGTGATTTCGGGGCTCCACAACAACTGATTATTTGTCTGTAGAGCACTTCTGCTATCGTTTCAACTTGTTGGTCCATCAACGGAAAAGCTTCCGGAAAACGAGTCAAACTTTCAACGCATAAGAGTAAGTACCGAAATCCTTCATGACTGCGAGGAAGTACTAAAATGTCTATGTGCCAACGACCAAAAATTTCTTTGATTGGTAGCGGTTGCATTGAATGCTTTTTTGCGTATACTGGATATTTACAAGATTGAAAGAGCGTACATGATGCAATGTGGTTCTGGACATCTATGTGGATGTGCGGCCAAAAATATTTCATTGTTATGCTTAAATAACATCTATGAAATCCTGGATGAGATGAAGTTTCGTGGAATCCATGAAGAATTTTATCCCGTAGACTGCTTGGAACTACTAACTGACTGATTATAGACTTGGATGAGTTTTTGGAGCGCGGTTGGAAATAGTAATAAAGTATGTCATCATGAAGCACGTATTCGTTGGCGGTCATTACAATATGTCTTGCGCTTGAGTCTTCTTCTGGTAGTTTACCGTTGTCCAAGTATTCGATGATTGGCGCCACGTCTGGGCATCTTCGTTGTTCTTCCATGATAATAGTCGGTGTTAAATGATCTATTGTCGTTGTTGTAAGTTCCTCTTCAAAGATGACATTTAGTTGCGGTACGACTTCCAAATCTTCTATGTACGGTTCTATTGCCGCTAGGATCGTATCGTCGCTAGATTCGCATGAGTCATGGTGTTGTGTACGCTCAATACGTGAGAGTGCATCAGCGTTTGTGTTTTTCTACTACTTTTGTACTGCACCTCGAAGTTGAATCCTTGCCGTGCTAATGACCAACGTAGAAGTCTTCCTGAAGTGGATGCTTTCAATGAATTTAGTCATCATCTTTGCTTTCTGCCAGCTCATCAGCGGCAATGGCTAGACACAAAATGCTTCCAAGAAGTTCTATCTTCTGTCAATCGTCTTCCTTCTACTATTGTAATTCCTTTCATGTTCATGTCTTCTCTGATGTTGTCCATCCACTTTTTCCTGGGTCTTCCTCTTCCTTTGTTTCCTTCTATTTGAGTGTAGAGTTTGGTGAATTTAATTTAATTTAGTGAATTTTAATGAATTTAGTGCTTTCAATGAATTTAGATACTTGAGACTGATATCATCAGTAAACACTGTGAAAAATGAGTTAGCTAAGTAGCAGTTCAATTCCCTAGTGGCTTCTATAAGAGCAAGACATTCTAATTGCGTGATGCTGTAATTCCGTTCTGCTCGCGACAAGGAATGTCCCCCATAACAAATAGGGTGTTCCCGGCCTGATGAATCTTCTTGAGCGAGGATGTATCCGATACCAATTGTGGATGCGTCACAGTTTATGATGTAAGGCTTGTTTAGATCTGGGTACACCAAAACCGGTGCACTACTAAGTGCGTCTTTTAGTGTCGAGAAAGTTGATTCACATAAGTCGTCCCATAAAAATTCGACATCTTTTTGCAAGCGTTTGTTAAGTGGATTTGCAATTTTGCTGAAGCCATTGATGAATCGTCGGTAATACCCTGCAAGTCCAAGGAAAGAGCGTACATCTCTTTGGTTTTTAGGTCGTGGAAATGTTTGCACCATATTGACTTTGGACTGGTCAACCTCTATGCCTTTGGCTGATAAGAAATGACCTAAATAGAAAACTCGAGGAAGCCCAAAGTTGCACTTTGATGGATGTAACTTGAGATTCGCTGCTTGAAGCCTGTCAAAGACTTCTTGCAGATGTTGGGAGTAGTGACATCAGGACTAAAGACTAAAATATCATCCAGATAGCATAGAACAGATTGATAAGTCATGCCCTTGAAAACGTGGGCCATGATGGCCCACGTTTTGCATGGCAAAACGTTTTGCATGGCCACGCTTTGGGTGGCATAGCTCATGAATGAAGCTGGTGCGTTGCATAGACCGAAAGGTAATCGTAGAAATGGGTACTGTCCCGAATGTGTCATGGATGTTGTTTTTCTTTTGTACTTTGGTCCATTGGAATTTGGTGATATCCACTTTTTAAATCGAGCACACTAAAAATTGTTGGATGTGAATCGGACAAAGCGTCAAAAACATCTGTTAAATTAGGCAAAGGAAAGTTGATTGGAATTGTGACGTTATTAAGTTTTCGGTAGTCTACGCAAAACCTACTCTCGCCGTTCTTTTTCTTTACCAAGACGACTGGTGATCCCCACACAGACTGATGGTTCGATTACCCTTGCTTTAAGCATTTGATCAACCTGTTTGTCAATTTCCTTTTTAGCTTGTGTTGAGTGGCTATAGCATCGTTGGCGTATCGGTGTTTGAGTTGAAGTTGGATTGTGTGTGTGTAGTCAAGTTTGTTCCATAGAGATCGGTAAGGGATTTCGCAAAGATGTGAATGCTGTCTTATAACAGTTTCTTCAAGGCTCGATTCTCGTCGTCGCTTAAGGTGTCTGAATGGTATTTCAGACCTATTTCATCTAATGGTGATGATGCATGTGTAGGTGTAGTCCCTATAATGACTGGTGGTGTAAAAGCTGTTATTTGCGTTTGAGATGATTTCATTTCTGGCTGTGACACAAGGGATTCGTGAATATGCTTACTGTCGATGGGTTCTATAGAATCTAGAGGTTGCCTTCGAGACAACCACAGTACTTGGTCTGTTGGGTTTAGGACCCGACATACCGTTCCTTGAGTCGTATTATTTACAATTGAGCGTGCACATAAGAATTTCTGATGAGGTTTAGGAATCAAAGGTTCAATGAGACATAGTTGTGTGTTCAATGCTTTGTAACTGCACCTAGGTACCAAAACTTCGGTGTGCGGTAGAAGTACTGTTGCTTTCTTTGGAAATATTGTGTTACAATCTTTTCGGAGTGATTTTAAGGGTACTGCCGTCAAACTATCGCATTATGTAACTAGTCTAGCTGAAAAATCGATTTCAACTTTATATTTTTCCATGAAATCTACCCCCAAAATGAAATTATATGCAATGATCGGTATTATTCTATATATAATTTAAGGTACGATTAAGCCATTAATTTTCAAGCTAATTTCGGCTGTACCCAAAACTTGAATGGGTTTACCATCTGCTACATGTACAGTATGTATGTCGTTTTCTGCCAAAAGTTGCATGGGCATAGATAATTTTTTGAAAATTTGTTCGGGCACGATCGAGCAAAAAGCGCCCGTGTCTAGCAATGCGAACGTTTTAAATCTAAAAATATTTACAGGTAAGACGTTGTGACTAGGAATGCCAAGTGTTGAAACGACCCTGCCCATTTCAGTCAGATGGGCGGGTGATATTCCCTATTTAGAGTAGCGATTTCCCTTTGCTGCCATACATACGGACTGAAAGTGACCAAGCTTCCCGCAATAAAAACAAGGTTTGTTACGGGCGGGGCACGATGAATTTCTGGAGTGCTTACCCCCGAAATTATTGCATCTTGTGAAGTTCTGTCGATCTGCTGACGGATGCTGTTGTTGCGATCTCTGATATTGTGCTGACGGTTGATATTGTCGTTGTTGTCGGAAGCGAATTTGTTGTTGGTTATTCGGAGTGTCGTTGTGTTGAACAGACGATCTTTGGAACGCGTTGATATCGTGTGCGTCGTCAACGAATGATGGCATCGGCGGTTGTGATGATTGTACCGAGTGTATTCGAAGTTGTCGTATTTTGTCCTTCCGTTCTGCCAGTTCGCGCGCTGTCGGATTCGATGCGTCGTCGTCTCGTGCGTCCTGCAGCGACAATTCGGTGGCTCGTCCCCACTGGCGTAGATCATCGAGGTTGCTGATCGGATGTTGTATCACGTGCTGCCGAATCGATGGTCGGAGCCCGTTGAGTGCTATGATGAGAAGTTGGTCGTCGCTGATGTCAACTCGACGACCGGCTTTTACGACTGTTATGAAATCGTCGGTTGTTGTAACTGCCAAAGATTGGCAGTGGCCTTCCATACATTGCCTTCGTTGTGGTCCGTAACGTTCGCGGAGAGCGTTTTTTAATTCACGATATGATTCAGTTACTTGTTGTGGCTGTGTGTGAAACCAATCTGCTGCGTTTCCCCGAAGGAGTAGTGCCAGTGCGGATATTCTTGTTTCTTCATCCGCCTTCCTTAGTGTCGCCCATAACCCGACCGTTTTCAGGAATTCCGAGATGTCCTCGTCTGGCCTACCATTGAAGGGAGTGTTTAGGAGAAGAGATGAAGTCCCTTCTGCCATTGTGTCGTTGTAAGTTGAAAGTAAACGAAATTTGGACTCACGGTTGACTGGTGCGAGTAGATCGTCGTCGACGAAGATTGTCTCGTCGTCGGAGTCTTGGACCGTTGCTTGTTCGTTTGTTGGTTGTCTGATTTCTCGACCGCTTCTTAACCGACAACAACCGCTTGTGTTGTTTATCGGTTCGGACATAGATTGCCGTTCGTACCCGTATTCCTTTATTATATTCTTTTCGTTGCAGTTGTAGTTTTCGTACCTGTCTTTGCAGTTTTAGGATCTGCAATTGTCGTACGTATTGTCGCAGTTTCGACTGTAGGAGTTGACGCCGTAGGAGTAGTAGTTGCTGACGTAACGTTCGGCTTTTCACCATGTGTCGTTGTTGTTGTCGTTTGTAAAGGATCGTTCGGCATTGGATGACGTGAAGCCCGGTTCGCCACCAACTGAAGCGTAGAATGTATAGACAACTCTTAGTCTTCTTTCGCTGATAAGGTAAAAGGTAAGGTAAAGGTACAACCCATAGGCCATCGTGGGCCCGTCGGGAACCGAAGGGTTAGCGCCTTCAGTTATATACGGCAACGGCTGAATGAGGGCGGATTGCCAGCCTTTCCCTCGCCGCCTTTCCTTCCACCGAGTTAACACCCGATGTACGCATTCACAGCTGAGTCGACTGGGGGCGCTTGGGGCAGAAACAACCGAAAAGTTTCTGCCGCGGCCGGGAGTTGAACCACGGACCTCGGGATTGGCAGCCAGTGCGCTAACCACTTTGATGTCGTCATCGGCAGCCGATTTGGTTTTCAAGTTGAGTCTCACTGCTTCTACAATGCATTATATATATATATATTATATATATATATATATATATATATATATATATATATATACTTATATATATAATATGTGCATAACAATACAATGCCATACTTTATATTACAACAGCAGTCCAGTAGGCATATAGTATCAAATTAAATTATTCACAGTCATTGCAAGCCTATATATAGGGACTAATATGTGCCAGGGAATTTGGCTGAATTTCGAAAAATGTAGCTATTTAATGACAGGATACACACAAATGACAGCAGAAATTTTTAATGGATGACAGCAGTTTGAATGGGAAATGCCCGTAACTTCAAGAGTTTTGGCTTCTTTAACAAATTCCTCCAAGTACTTCTCAACATCCGATGGTTTCTGCTTTCCCTGGAAGATCCCAATCACAAAAGGACTGTCGCGGACAGATGAACCAACTAATTCTGTGTTGTTGTGAATCCTTCCAAGTATGGGCCATAATTGAGGGTTTGAACTCTTAAATACAGATAACCCACCCACATTTACCTGTAGCTCCACTGCCACATCACCAGTGCAACCTCTGTGTGAAAATGTTTTTACAATTCCCTGTTGAATTCCGAAATGGTAGTATTCACCACATGCAACTGATGCAACTTTTGTACAGGAACGTTCTTGCATCTTTCGGCAGTGATTTTAAGTGCTTACGTAAAATTAACAATAGCCTTGACAAGGCTATGTGCGTTATGTTGCAACTAACTGCCCAATAGCGTAGTTCTCTATGCAACTCTTCAGAGCTAATGTCTGGTTCTAACCTTTCTTCTATGTCGTTTGACTTAATGACATCTTCACCAGAATGATCAGAATGCAAATCTGTATCTCCTGACTCGTACTCTGATGTTGAGTATAGGTACTCTGTGCTGCTGTCATTCATATCGCTCACGTTATCTTCGTCACCATTACCATCATCAGCATCAGCTTTGTTGATAGCAGCAGGTTCAACAACAGCATAGTCACTCAAATGACTCTGGTTTGAGCTATAGTTAATACTACTGGGCATAAATGCTGCAGAACTGCTACTCTTCAAATTATCAGAACTAGTATCAGCAGTTATGAATTCCAAGTAATGTTGGACCTCTTCATTGACTTTAGGCTTGCGTGACCACCGACTTGACATATTCCTAACATCAACATAATTTTATTGCATTTTTGACTTTTCACATGGTGAAATTTATATTTATAAACTGGTATGCACATTTAAATTCATCTTACCACTTTATGGAGTTTTTGCTTTTAAAAAGACAAACTGCACCACAAACTTGGTATCCATGTATAGGATGATTACTCTACTGATGCATGATGCGATGAAGTATTGGGATAAATAAATTCAATGTATTTTGTAAGAAAAGATTGATATACAGCTTATTAAGTTTCAGGTGTGATTTTTGCAATCTGAGAGAACAAGCTGCATATGAAGTGGTTGAAGTAGGAGCATGAATTACAAAGAATGTAACAATGTTGTGCACTGCTATAACTGGCAAATAACCATTTCAAACACATAACTTAACATGTGCGGCTACTATTCTATTATTTTATAATACAGATTGGTTATAAACTACTATGGCCAATTAAATGATTATAAAAGCAGTATGATTATACATATTTTGTTCTGGTAATGGTACAGAGAATTAGGCCTGATATATTATTACATTTTACAATTATAGGGTTAGTAATTTGGGGCAATTTTCAAACCACTTGTGCATGAAAATCAGGGGTGAATTCGACTCATATCAACTATGGGAGACGCCCAGAGCGGTTAAGAAGTGAAATTAGCTGCTTTACCTCAAACTAGCCGCTATAGAATCTCTCCTATACATGCTGCGCACGTGTGGTCTCGGTTGATGGCATTATAATCTCAAACTGAAATCGCACACGGGTTTCAATCGATGGCCTAAGTACGTTGGAATAAATGGATGTCCGATAACCAATTTCGCTAATTTGAAATAAATTCATCATCATCATCATCAACAACCATAGGCTCAACGCCCGTAGGTGCCCGATCCCTTTTCCACTATTGTCTCCCACACCTCTCTGTTTTGCGCGGCCTGGCTTAGCCTTTGTAGGCTGTCTCCGCCCCACTGCGCAATGTCGTCCGCCCATGCTCTGTATGGTCTGCCCCTTCTGTTCGTTCCCTCCATTATTCCAAACGCTAAGGTCTTGATTTTTCTGTCCTCCTTCATTCTACAGATATGCCCAAACAGCCTTAGTTTTCTTTTTATACTCATCTGCATTAAATATTCTTTCATTTGTACTCTCTGGTATATCTCCTCATTATGTATCTTGTCTATTAATCGGATTCGTAGTAATTTCCGGTAGCACTTTCTCTCAAACGTTAATATTCTTCTTTCTATCTCCTTCGTGTACACCCAAGCTTCACATCCATATAACATGCTGCTGAACACACATGTCTGCAATACTCGCATCTTTGTTTTCATTTGTATTTCTTTACTTTTCCAAATCTTGTCCATGGCTTGCAATACCGATGTCGCTTTGGCTATCCTCACTTCGACCTCTTTTCCACATGACAGGTCCTGTGTCATCAGTGATCCTAGATAAGTGAACATCTCCACATTTTCTATTTGAACTCCAACAATTTCAGGTTCATTTTAATATTTCTATCTATAAATTACTTGCGACCAATCACGAATGCTTCGTGCCCTAGATAGGGATCCCGTGAATATTATATGCTGTGCAGATATAACACCCAAAGCAACGTATAGTCTAATGTAAATATATATATAAGCTAAATGTATAAACAGTCATGCATACTCAATATACTACGAAATTTATGAACATCGTTTAAAATACCTTTATTTTTAAACACTTTTAACACTTTTGCGAACAATTAACTTCGATCGCTGTTTGCGCGCTCACATAAAACATAGAGATATATTCATAATATTCTATGATGGTGGCCGGCCGCTGTGGATCCTCCAGCGGCGGGTGAGTAGCAGACAAGCGTCTCAAGACAGAACAGCAGAAAATGGCTCCCACCAATCAAAGCAGATCATGAATATGCATATACTGCATACATAAACATAACAAGGTTTTAAAGTGATACAGTAGGGACGGACGTGTGAGAGAACTGTAAAAGCTGCATAGTCAGTCGGGGACGTCCATAAATGACATCAAGCGATTTTTTTTTTTGGCTAAACATAACAAGGTTTTTGATAAAAACGGACGTGTTTTATAGTCAGTCGGGGACGTCCATAAATGGCATCAAGCGCTTTGGAAAAACACGTTTTAATTGTAAACAGCTTTCATTGTAAATATTCAAGAAACAGTTTACCAGAATTTTTTTAAGTCCTGTAATTGCGAATTATATATCATTTAAAAATTAAGTAATAATGTATATGTAAAACAGTTTCTTGGTTTAAAATTAATTTATATGTAGTTATTTTGAACTTCTACAAACTAAAAGAACAGAACAGTTTACTAGAATTTTTTAAGTAATGTAATTATGAAGTATAAATCATTTAAAAATTAAGTAATAATGTATATGTAAAACAGTTTCTTGGTTTGAAATTAATTTATATGTAGTTATTTTGAACTGCTACAAACTACAAGAACAAAACCTCCATCAGTTTAAATTGAAATAATCCATCTTTTAATGCACAGAATTTTCGGCCAAAAATGAACTGTGAGTTGTTTCTTCTAGGTACTTTTGTTTCCGTTGCATTGCGCACATTATGTGCATAACTGACATGCATTCGCAAATTCCTTTCACAGAAAATTTCAAAAGATTGTTATATAACTGCAGAGTTCGTATTATTGCATCAATCAATCAATATAATAAATTGTTAGTTGTATGAAGTGATATTGGTAATGAAACACAATGAGAAACAGCTAGTGCCAGTGACTACGAGAAGGAAGGACAACTGCAAGTCGTGCCGAGTACCTAGTGGAACCGAGGGATAAGCCGCATCTAAGATAATTAGGTTCGTTATATAGCATCAGTGTATTATCCAGACTCCAGGCCTTGGGGGGAAATTGAGGCTTTTCTTGGGGGAAGGGCTGTTAAGACTGTGGTTTAAGAGAAACGCTATTGTAACATGTATTTATACATGTAGGCGTCAAACGCCTTGCAGTACTGAACAATATATGAGGATGGATGTTATGGAAAGCTTGGAACTAGACGGATTCTTACCGTTTTGATGCAAAGACTTTTTTACAATGATCACAATGGTACTCGTCGCCAGTTGCTGCCTTCGCCTTTCTTCCTTTATCCAGAAGTTTCGGCATCGGCATTCCATTGTGAGCTTTTCGGACGTGTCGCAGAAGATTTTTATTCAGCTTATACGATTTATTACAATGTATACAAACAAATTTGTTCTTGAATCGAATGCCGCTGTTACGGACGCCATTATACACACTCCATATACTGAGCATGAATATTCATGAAGGATTGGTCGGAGTTCATTATTGATTGGTGGGAGCCATTTTCTGCTGTTCTGTCTTGAGACGCTTGTGAGCAGCAGTGGCAGATGACGATAATCCTCCGTCGGTCCACTGGAGGAATGCCACTAGAAGTCCTCGCTCGGCTTGCCACTAGAGCTCCTCTAGAGGCATGTTTATTGGGTATCCCCTTTATCAGTCCCTCGTCCTTCCTCTTCCAAAGCTAGAACCCAAAAGAAAGAGGGCCCTAGAACTTTCCATCCCGCGCACCCTCGCTCCCCCTCACCCACCACTCGCGCCACCACACGACCGGTCTTCCCCGATCGTGGCGCCACTGGCGAATTCGGGACGAGGATCGTTCCACAATTGTTCCGAAATCGACAACCAAGAAATCAAAGTTGTACAACATTATACGCCTTTGTGCGCAGAAGAATTTTATCTTTCAATATTCGCATTGAAGCCTCATCAAGGTTGTTTGTATTATGATTTCTCACAGGAAGTGTATCTCGAAAGCAAATGGCCCACTCTTCATGTCTGTTATATAATTTTTAGAAATATGCATGGAAGCGTCGATATTTCTGTACAGTGGGGTTTGTAAGCGCACCACTGTATTTTCCGATAGCTCATCAACTGTTTTCGAGTAAAGAAGACTTTTCACAAATGAGAAGATTGGCACTCGGTCGTCTTTGTGCACTGCTGTTTTAGCATCCCAAATATATCTCCAAGTGGCTTGTAGAACGTGGAAAATGCATAGAATAAGTTTTGAATTCGGGAACGATTGGCGTAGGCTTAGACGTTCACTTGAGCTGTCATCGGTGATAAATATGTCTGGTCCATTCATCCCCTTCTTGTAAAAAACATTTTCGGGAAGAATGCTTTTAAACAGTTCATATGCGATGCTTAGTATGTTTTCACTTTCAGCGTGCTCCAACGCTAGCATGGACCATGAGAAGGAATACCCGACACTGGAACCTATCCATTCCTTCAGAAGAATCAACGCAAACTAATTCGCCAGCTGTGGGGATATTCTCACGAACTCGTCGCATTAAAGGGGTGCAAATTGCAATTGCAAAGTAGGTATCGGTAGATTTAAGTTTGGCACAATGCACTCCTGCCTTTTCATTAAAAGTGAAGTGTATATTATATTGGAATGAGACTGTGTTGATTCGCAACTTCCTGATTTCCGCCTTCATCTCCGCCAACTCTCTAGCAGTTGCTTCAAGCGGCAAGTCGTCGAACGCGCTATCTCGAAGGGACAGTTCAGTAATACGCCCCCATTGACGGAGATCATCAAGAGAGCTCAACTCATGTTGAATAACGTGTTGTCGAATGCTGGGACGGAGGCCGTTCAGGGCAACGAAGTACAGCTGATCTTCTCCGACGTCAATTTTCTGGCCCGCCTTGACTACTGAAGTGATGTAATCTTCAATGGATTGTTCCCTTGTTTGTTTTAGTAACCACAGGTCGGCAGTGCTCTTCCATGCGTGAGCCGCCTGCGGTCCATAACGTTCAATAAGAGCCCCTTTCAGATCGTCAATAGAGCCTCCTTCAAAAGTAAAGGAAGAGCTGCTCGTCGGGAATCGCGGTCTGCTCTGCGAAACGTGGCCCATAATTCAAAATTTTGCAGAAATTCATGAATGTCCTCGTCCGGTTTTCTTTGAAACGGGTTTGGAAGGAGCGAGTTAGAACCTTCAGCCATATTGTCAGTATAAAAGAAGATTGGAGACTCACGTTGAAATTCTTCCAGCGGTGACTCTTGGTCGAAAGTTGGCAACGTCCTCTGGCAAGATAACTCGAGTTGAACGACTTCTTCTGGATCACGACACGACGAAAGTCTGATGCCTGAAGAACACGGCTCAGCGGATGGACCCGGTACGGAAGATGAAGTCATTTCAGCGGATGGACCTGGTACTGACGATGGACTCGATTCGGCGGATGTTTCTGATGTTTCGGGCTGTTGTGATCTTTCCGGATTCAAGATTTTCCATTTCTAAGTTGACACAACCGGACGTGTTGTTGACGGGAGCGCTCATGTAGAAGAGTCAGTTTGCCCTTTCTTGTCTCGAAGTTTGTTGGCGAGCGAATGACCAGTTGACTACGTTGATTGTTCGTTGAAACCTTCTCGTTTGTTCGTCCGATTTCTTTTCTCTTGTTTTTCTTCTTGTTCGCCTTCGTTCTACGGCGATCGGTACTTAGTCGAAAGTTGTCGTTCGTAGATCTGAAAAGCTACGAGTCCCGGCGTCTCCACCAACTTTAGCGTATTTGCGGAACGAGACGCAAGTTGACATTCAAGGGTCGCTGAGCACTCTCTCGAGAGAGAGCGTCGGCGGTCCTTCTTTTATTCACAAATCTCGACATCCAGGTAACAAAGAGTTTCTTGTCAATTGTCAGAACCAAAAGCTTTCGGCGATATATCACTCTTACGACTACAAAGAACCTCGATGAAATTCCGCACTATACGATCTTGCAATATGTTTCTAATCAAAATGTTATTACAGCTGCAACAATAGATCATGTCATCATCCTGTGTCGAGAATTTGAGTTAACTACGGCAATTATCAAATCAATTATCAACTTAATCGTGAAACACATTAAAACTGTTGAAAATACATATTTCAAAATGACAGGTTTATAAACAAAAGCTTTTCCCATGAAACATCTGCGATCTCTGGGTTCGACTTTCCCAGGTTGATCCAGGAACCTCAAAGGTACGTCAGACATTGATCGATGGACAACTAATTAAACGAGAGATGACTCCCAAAGCGCTTCCTTTGAAGCCCGATATTCCAAATTAAACCACCAATAAATCAGCAAATTATGTGCTATCGCGATTGTCATCTTTGACAGATAAATCCATCTATCAAACCCTAGATCCCTCGACTTCCAAGTTCTTAACTGACACCTTAAATGGAGTGGAACCAAAATCCATTTGTCAAAGTGACGTCCCACCCACCTGAATCAACACAGTCTCATTCCAATATAATATACACTTCAAAAGATTCAATGGTCGATTGCAGTTTCTGAGTCATATCTGTTCCATGGCCCTTGCCATAACTTTCTTCAAACGTTTTATAGTAGAGGTGATAAACCCAAAGTGGATCAGGAATCATGCTACGATCACCTTCAATTAAAAATAAGCTGTCTTCATGTTCAAGATGCATATCTTGTTTGTGAACTTCCAATGCAGATGATGGCGTGTGGTGGCGAAATAATGAAATCAATTTTTCACGAACTGCGGGAGTCGGTTCTCTGTGTTTTAAGGCTGATGCAGAATATAAAAGATGATTATGATTGTGGCAGAGAGATATGCTGCATGGAAATTTCTTCAAAAATATCCTTATTATGTTTTGATGTCCTGCAAAGATATAAAATTTGTAAATTATCAATTTAGAAAAACAACCTTTTATATAATTCAATTGTTTGAGACCTAGTGAGAGTTTTTACAACATGATGCTACTAGAATTCCAGCATTTAATGGTGTCGACAAAGGTAAAATATCTTTTAATACCCTTTTTCAGTTATTTACATTTACAAGTCACAAGTCACACCCAACTTACGTAAATCTTAGGAAGATGACGACGATGACAATGACAAAGGTGTCGTTGTGACGACCGTGATTGACAATCGATGGACGAAGTACAGTACTAACGGCGGTTGCGCGGTCTTGAGGCTATCGTGAAGACAGATCGGCGTCTCCAAAGATGGCGTCCGTGTCCTTCTCCTTTGTGTGAGCCAGGCGATGAATCACGCTGGCGTCCACTCTGCAGTGTCTCTTTTGTTCGAAGCGTCGGTTTTCGTTTACCGATTCTGCCCTAAAACTAGGCTCGTGGGCCTTTAACCTCGTCGCCAATTTTGTTACGCTGGAGTAGCGGTAACAAATAATCGAAGTGTGTATCGATTTTAATAATTTAATGTAACTTTAATCAAGATATATTTCAAGCATCGAACGACTGCAAATCAGTGTCATGTCTCTTCAGCGGCTATCGTTGTACTCTGTCAGCTATTCTACTACTAGCCTACTGCTGCTGGCTGCAGCTGCTTGCCCACGCAGCAGCTGCTACAGCTACGGGCGGTAGCGCCCTCAAGTGGTGGCGGTCGGCCACTCGACAGCTGGTCTGCCCTAACGGCTGGCAGACTCCTGAAGTCGGTCACCACAGACAGATAATTAACTTTAGGCCTATGCAGCGATTGCAGAGAAGCAGCTGTGCCATCCAAAGCGGGTTCAAAGTACGCCGGGAACCATTCGTGAAAAGTTGAATTCAAGCGCCTGACATGTTTCTTTCATTCCGGCGATCTTTCACGTCCAAAAGCAAAGCGTAATACATGTATATAGCTGTAACGATTCCTTCCTTCCCTTTGATCATATTTATATATATTTCCTTCCCCTTTGATCATATTTTTTTATATATACATGTGTGTGATTTCTAGTACCACCAAGATGTCAAGTAAGGGGGAGTGGAATCTTCCATCAGGATGCGGCCAAAGTGATCCGCCATAGGTTCGGCTTCCTTCTATAGAGCGGGAAGTCTTTACTCACTTATTTATCCACGTCTGCGCGTCTAAGCCTTAAGTCATCTCCGTCATCGTCGTCATCATCATAATTCTAGGTCTATCTCTCTATATATATAATCATAACGACATCTTGTAGATATATGTATTATTATTTGTCATCATTATAAGCGACTATTATTATCATAAATGTCATCAAAGTTTCTCTAGAGATCATAGCTGCAGCATCTCCGCCATTGACATTATCAATAAGATTATCAGCGCTATTAATTAATGTTCAGCTTCAGCGTTATTACTCACATCAAGAAAACATTACATGGAGCAGAATCGGCAGGGCGGGCTGGCAGCGGCAGACTATTTTTCTCCGAATTTTCGGCAACTGACTTTTGTGTGTTTCCTTCTGTCGTTCTTCTCCGCTTCCATCTTCTCTTCGATCCGGATCTATTCTCTCTGTCTAGCTTCATTCCATTTCTTGCGACCCACGTTCTCGACTCAGCTTCTCGACTGCCTGACTGAGCTTCTCAGCCTCGATTTTCCCGCGTTCGTCCTTCTTATACGAACGCGCTGACGTCATCCCGTAGTCGGCCGCCCGTGCCCAACGCTTTACCGCACCCCGACCGCCGCGAGAGTGGCGAACCTAGGAGGGGGCGTGGGTCGCCACATAGCTATTTACACAAGCGTCTATTCCAACAGTCATTAACAAAGGATTAAGCATTTTTTTCGCCTAAAAAACTAGTCGTCGCATAGACGTTACACCAATTTATAAGCGCAAAGAAAAATAACTGTGCTTGACATTCCAATTAATCTGGCAGAGTCCCGGAGAATCACTGCCAACTCGTTCGGATACTTTTGCGCTGGAAATTTTAAAGCAGCTTTCCTTCTATTATCCTTTCACAAGCGCTAGCAGCACAAATTTTTTTCTTTATATGTGTTCTGGATGGAAACCATTCTTAGGTTCGTTGATCATTCATTCACTTACATTCACATGCAATAGTTTATTATGCTCAATTGAATTTCAGTGTTTTTCAACCATCATTTTTCAATGAGAACTGAACAAATTTCAGAACTCGCCTGGTTCTGTGCTGATCGTCTGCAGAGACGTGGACAATAATTCGTAGATCCAAATTAGAGTTAGGACCAACAATTAAAGTCTCAGGATCGTCGGTCTCGGCAATGGAAATCGACTCGCTTGCTGACAAACTCAGATGTGGTTGAGGTTTGTCGACCGACAACGACAAATCGACCGGAGACGCCGAATCCTCATCAGATAAAGAGCCAGTCTTCCACATTTTTCCGTCAAAAATTCTATAATACAGTACAAATCATTAAGGTAACGACACATTCACAAAACGTGTCTTTTGTATTGCCTGGAGATATTTCCAGATCAAATCGCGTTCTCTATCAAGGATAAATTCGAATAATGAATTGATTAATATTAATGAAAAGTTTTACGGGTCTTTTGTGCCCCCAGGATCAGAAATCCGCCCGCGTGAGTAAGGCTCCGCCAGTCTGGCCAGAGACTTATAGTCCGAAGTACGCGGTGCCGCACTCCGAAATGAAAACTCGAACACAAACGTAGAATTATAAAAAGAATGTATATAATCGTAAAAGTATCAGCTTAAACGTCATACAGTATTTCGACCAAAGGAGTCCAAAGGGCCGCACGGAATGCCTCCCCGTGCCCTCCAGCAGCACCCGAAAAATCCCGATGCCCCAAGCTGATGACCCGATCTGGAGATGCGAGCAGAAGACCCAACATATGGCCGCACAATGGTTTTTATACCCCGGCCTCGCCATCTAGCGACCATGGGGATGAGATACGCTAAGGTCATGCCCCCTAGCGGATCGGGGCGAAACTAGATCCGTTTAACAACTCCCCTTCCTGGCCAGGCCGCGTGCCCGCGGCAAAAAGAAAAAAACCGTTGATTAAACAAGCAGAAAAATGAATCTAAGCTAAATCGGAGTATATCGAGTAAGACATGTTTACCGAATAAATATAGCAGTGATTAGAATTAATATAGCGTTGTACTTATGGTTCGATTTATAGGAGTATCTATGGACTACGTGATTTACACTGAACTGTCTTTTATAGAGACCGTCGGCCACGCAGAGTTCATAAAATGCAGCCGAGCGGCAAACAGTACAAAAAAAGACAAATTAATAGTATCTACAAAAAACCCGAGTATGCGATGACGCAGACGAGACGTTTGTTCGTCGGTCGCCTCCTGGATCCTATGGACGACCCGCTGCGATCTTGGCCTCGTCTTGAAGCAGTTGTGCGCACTGTTCGAGCGTCTCATCGTCTATGACGACTGACGTGTGTACGCCCAACTCAAGAAGGTCATCATAGAGGCCGTCGTAGATGTCGCTCGGATAGGTGATCGTCTCCGGGGTCTCGTTAGCGCTGGGTGTGGCAGATTCCATGTATTGATCCGGGGTCTCACTGACGCCGGAATCGACGTTTTCCATGGGCTGATCCTGAGACTCGCTAGCGCTGGAGACGGCAGATTCCGAGGTGGGGGTGGCATCACTGCTCTGACCGCTCAATGACTGATCTGGCGATGCCGAGGACGTTGGAGGAGGTGTATAGTCATGTGCCTCCTGGAACGAGGCAGCTGCGCGGGTGGGCCTGTCTCTTTATCAAAGAAATCGTTACTCCTTCCATAAGGTCCACTGGAATATGGGGAATCAGTTTCGTTCCCGCTCTTATCATGTGTCCGAATGCGGCATATTCCAACCAGACCTGGAATAGGTCTGTGAGCCTCATCAACTGAACCTTGAGGGGCCAGATGGCGGGTGAAGTAAGGTCGCAGTATGCAGCTTCCGGGGTCCTCGTGCGCCATGTCTGGAGACGGGGCATCCCGTTGGAGCTCGTCCCGGAAGAGGGTGCCGGTCGCATCCACGCAGCGCCGACGATCGTACGCGGCCGCGGTGCGATAGTCATCGCCCCCTTTGGTTTGGCCGAGTGTTCGAATTTGACATGTGCCTGAAAGTTAGACACACTAGAGAACAACTAATCAGAGTGAATACACGGAATCAATCGTTTTTCTGACGACTTTTGTTCTCGGAGCGACATGGCGGTCTTCTCTTTAATTATAACGAACGTACTACTGTTACGCGCGCGGAGGTGTTCTAATGAAATCACCACGATGTTATTGCCCTAGCATAAGTTCGTTGTGAGATGTTCAATAGTGTGATGACCTCCCACCGTCATGCTAAACAAGGGGATGCACCCTCTGTCCCGGTTCTCCTTCCTCCCGTCCTTTGCTCCCTCCGGCAGTTCAGTCAATGTCCCGGGTTCGCCCAGTGGATTACTACTGAGCAGAGATCAATTAGTGAAGCAGGTTTAACACAGTGTAACACAAGAAGATACTGTAAATGAAGCATTGTTATTATCATCATCATTCGCCAACATCCTCTATTCTAATTTGTAGTTATTAATGTCATTCAGAAAGTAATATAATAATCAATTGTTATGCAATGCACCATATTAATACATATATATATATATATATATATATATATATCGGATTATCCTTATCTGTTAGTTTCTGTCTGTTATTCCATGATTCCTGAAGACGATGTATGAAGTCCCTATTAACATTAATTTTAAACGATTAGTAATCTCGCATAAACCACGTGAATCCTCTGTGCCTTCCTCTCACCCGAACTCCGTGGCACCGAACTCCCCTCTATCCCGCGCTTTTCTCGTTTTATACCCGACGCCTACTGCTGCAGCTACGCTTCCATATCGCACTCGCGCGCGCTCCTCCGCGCGCGCTACCGTTCCGGCCTCTCCCCAGTGCCTGGCAGAGATATGTATATATATGTATATCTAATGCTTAATCTAGCCTGGTCGTCACATACCTCCCTTCGCCAAACCCAACCCCATATATATTATGTATTGTCAGAAATCCCCCTATCGCCCTTTATCATTATGTATCCTTATAATTAAAACAGATAAACAAAAATCTTAGGTACCCTATCATTATACGAGTCGATCTATTCTTTATCTCTAGTGCATAAAGTTTATCTAACCCTAAGCTGTCACTAGTTTGTGCTACGGATATGATCTAAGTAGTCATTGTCACCTTCAGCCTCTAGGTTATCCGTAACCTAGGGTTGACTCAGGATTCATCAGACCTGCCTTGTGCTGCTGGAGGAGAGATGTCTTCGTAAACCATGGGAGGATCGACCCAGGCGTCCAGCAGGTCCATGAAATCAGCATCGGTCAATGCCTCTGTCGACATCGCCCCGTTGCAGATCTCCTGTACTTCCGCCGCGGTTTTGGCCTTCACAGCGTCCATGGCGATGGTCACCGCCGTTTCTGGTTGGCGCGCCCTTCCCATCCCGAAGGCCGCTGCGTCTTTGACATCATTCTCCACATCTGAAAATGTGGCCATCAGCATGGCAAACACTTGTTTTGCCGTGAACTCACGGCTCCATCGATAGCACGTCTCAATCATCTCCGTCATCCGGTGAAGCTGACGAGTGTATGGAGGAGAGGATGGGTTGTTCGGAGGGGCTGGTGACGGGTTGGACGCCTCGGCGAGAGATAGATGTGTCCTTCCAAGCTGGCTTCCGTGTTCCAATTTGAGCTCCTTCATTGCGTCCACTTCCTCTTTGATGTCAATCACCAGAGGCTGGAAAGAGGGTCGAATCCCCGCGTTGATCGACGCTATCCTCGCCCTCGGATTCATCTGGATAGACATCAACGGCGGCACGGATGAGATCAGCATCGACCTGGCTGATGATGGTTGGCGCGCTCGGGCACCCGCTTCCCTGGTCACCGACTCGGGATGCATTGCTCGTCTGTGATCCCACAGCCGTTGTTTCGACCCAAACCATTTTCCACATTTGAAACATGGTTCGGCTTCCAGATTTCGCTGCATCGTTCTTTGAGTCGTACACACGAGGTTCAATAATCGTCTCGCGGAGCGTTTGCTGTCTGCTGAGCTCTGACCACGATCTTCGTTTAGTCCGATTATGTATATCCCCTCTCTGCGATCCTCCTTTCCCCCGACGCACCAATCAGCTTCCTTGTCGTCTTCTTGTTGAGCATCGCCTCTACAACAGACTTACACATGTATTGCTCCCCTCCTTCCTGCCTAAGTTCCCGCAACTCTTCATTCCTCCTATCCTCCTCGGCTTTTTAAAATTTTATGCCCGTCCTCTCTATCGGGTGGCTCCGCCCGTACGTCCCTCTTTCCGACCGTTGTAGTGTCACCTAATTTTCCGTTTCTACAGTCTTATCTGAATTTCCCTGCAGCAATTCCCTTTCCGGGAATCCCATTATATTCTATCCACTGGTCACTCCCCAAAGCGTCTCTGTGGGGTCTCCCCGGTTGCATTATCTAGACATATGTCGCCAGTGCCGCTTTCACCGTTGCCTAACTCCCAGCTATGTTAAGTCATTTGCGTCGCCCCCAATGGCCGTGAATTGGTCATACCTTAGTTAATGACCGTCAGACTGGCGCTGAAATCTGCCTTTACATTTCTCTCTCTCTCAACGGTTAAACTAATGCCAACGTCGCCTCCTTTTAAAACAATAGTTATACATACTTATCTACTCATTCCTTACCAAACATGTCCTATCTAACTTTACACGTCATCCTCATTACTTATATCTACTTTATAGTATATTCGAAGATAGCCATATATCCCTCGGTACGTACTTACTCTTCCTCTTAACATTTGCTTTTACTCTCACATTTCAAAATACATTCCACCTCAATAGTCCTTATTTATTTTTTTACTATATACATGTTATGCACTGCATGCGTCTTCATACGCCCTATATATACATCTATATACACATCTTGCACACTTTACATCCTCAAGCGTTTGTCTTCTGCCTGCGTCTATTATCTTTCCTTAGCTGAGCGATCATTATTCTGTCTTTATTGTTATTCTGGTATTGCTCTACTTTACATACACAATGATTGGGGTTATTATTATTCTCTCAAAAGGGGCGATATTTATTCAATTCTATTATTGTCTAATTTGTTTTACATTACTTTTATCACTACTGGAACCGGGTGGGTCGTCTTATGTGTCTTTTCGGACGAGTGGATGAGTTAAGGTAATTAAATTCACTCCCCATTTCATCTTCCGTCTCCTCTTCTTCTCTCTCTCTCCTAAATCCGGGTCATTCGGTGCGGTCTCCGCCTCATTGTCCTCTTCCTCCTTGGGATCAGGCCTATCGACTCTGACCATTATCTCCCCTTCCTCCGCCTCACTGGCCGTTCCTTCTGTCCTCTCCTTTCCCGGCTCCTCTTCCTTCTGCCCTCTACATCTTTTTAACTTGTCAACGTGGACTACAAATGACTTATCTCCCCCAACTAAGGCTATCTCATACGTTACAAGTGATTTTTGAGAAATAATGGAATACGGGCCCGTGTAGCATAAGTTCCATTTCTGATATCGTCCTCTATAACGGCGGGGCGTGAAATACCAAACCTTTTGTCCAGGAATGAAGGTGCAGGCTTTAACCGTAGGGAAGTATCGGTCTGCTCTACGCTTAGCACATACCTGAGATCCAGTGTCAATCAGTCCATGGACATATGTACCATTTACCCATATTTTTAGATAGAAGGACTTGGCCTCCTCAACGCACACATTAGGGCTACTATTTTTACTAGCTTTATTGAACACAGGTCGTCCTCTTCCGGGAGTATGTTGTCCACGGTCAGAGCGATGGCTCACGTTTCTAGGTGACCCACCAACGTCATTCAGTCTTTGCTTAAACACCCAATAAAAAGATTTAGTGGGTAGAGGATTCAAGGCGGGGATGTGCGTGCGCGTTATTGGGCTTTCACTGTATAGATTTTTATCATTAATGCGGGACGGACCAGACGTGGTTTTGGGCGGGTCGTTTCTCTGGCCGGGTACGGTTTCTGTGGCTTTTTCCAAATTTGTCAATATGGCCTCTAAATCTACTTTCCACGAGAGAAAATTTTCTTCCTGGGTCTTTAAAATTTTGTCTAGCTTCGTCGTTACAGAGTCACGGGTATCATCATCTAATGTCCCTCTAACCAGTATATGGGGCCGGCGCTTCACCTCCCCTTCTTCTTCCTCATACATATCCTTATATGCCTCTAGTCGGATTGCATGGTGGTAGGCTGTTTCGATATCACTCGGCTCGAGCTCACGTATTTTCCGGGCTAACGTTCTGTCTGAGAGGGCGTTGATAAATGCATCGCAGAGGATGGAATTCGCAGTCTCCCCCCTCGCATCGGGATAAGCCAAATACATCTGTCTTTTCATATTTGACATCAGCTCGCGCAGTGATTCATTCTCTTTCTGCTTCCTTAAATGCAATTCATTTCGATGGGTTGCTGTTCTTCCCACGGACCCATACCTTTGCCTTAGTCTTTTAATAAGCTCATCATAAGTAATATCTGCTTTAGCATTAAACTCCCAAAGAATTTGAATAGCGCTATCTTGGAGCGAACATTTAAGTAACAATAACTTTTCGTCCTCGGACCATTTATTATATTCAGCACACAATTTCTAATTTCATTAAAAAGTTTTCGATTTGTCCCATCCCATCGAACGTGTCAGGGCGTAGAGGAAAACACCTACCTCGATCTTGATTACTTACGTGACCGGCATTGTTACCGGCTTGTCCATTGAAAGTCATAGCGGGAGGGAAATCCGGCTGACCATTGTGGTCCCCAGGTGGATAATAGTGCCCCTGCAAAGGAATTCGATCGACGAACGACGAATGATCCAGCATTTGTATATGATCATGATCACGAAGCAAGAGCGGTCGGGATAATTGTGGTGGTGGTTGAACCGATCGACATGGCGGATCATGATTATTGGGCGGGTGGCGCCAGCAAGCATTAGGCCCATCGCCGTTGGTACCGAAGGTTCTTCCGCGATTGGGAAGATCATCCTGCATCATCGGAGGATAAGTGTGATTTTGGGTGGAAGTTTGGGCATAGTGCGGAAGACGAGAGCTATTTGCCTGTTCACTGGGGAGTTGACCAGCCCAACAACGTGGGAATGCATTGTCTGTCCTGTCAATTAGGGCATTCGGGTGCCATGCAACAGTTTGTGGGTTGGGGTGTCCGTTTGTGCGTCTTCTAAACTGACTAACTGGTTCATCGTTACGACTAATCATGGTGTGATTATCGTGCATATCTCGTTAAGGGGTGAATCTCCGAGTGTGGATTGGGTCTCCATCGGTTCGACGTCCAAGAATTCCTGAGGTGGGGGTGGCAATAATCCCGTGTCGGGGGGAATGAACTCCGATATGACGACTGTTGGGGAAGTCTCCTGATGGCTCCCTAGGTCCGACGGGGGAGAGATGTCGATCAGTTCAGGGGCATAGCGTCGAGGGGGTGGGAGTGACACGATATTGCTCGCCCAAAGCCTCCTCGGTGAGAGGCAATGCATCTGTGGCCGCGTTTGCCGTGGTCACCTGATCGGTATGTGTGGCGGCATCCCGGCTTGCCGTGTACCTTCGCTTCAAAGAGATTGCGAGTGCGCGGGCGTATGCCCGTGGGATCGGAGGCAAGAGTGCGAGACCGCACCCAACCATATCCTCCACAGAGGCGTATCCTGCCCAGGTATGGAATATGTCTGCCAAGCGTAGGAACTGGGATTCCATGTCCGCGTCTCTCGATGCGGCGGACGGCTCTGAGAACAACGGGGGTGACTGGATCGCCAGCGTGCGATCGACGGATCTCGACTCCACGTAGGTAGAGCCGAGTGGTTGCGCGAGACGCCACCCGAGGGGGGAATGTAGGAGAGGCTGGGTGTAGCTCTCGCCGCCAATGGAGGTAGGGCGGAGCGTACTCGGTGGGCTGCAGTGGGCCGAATGTGCGGTCGCAGGTTACCCACCCCCTGGGGCACGGGAATCTCGGTCGTTGCATGGATCCTCGCCCCCGTCCTCTCTGCGGTAGGTCTCTCGCTGGTTTTCTAAAAACCTAAAAATGGAGTCACCGCGCCGTAACGCGCGTAGCATATATAGTATACAAACATCCATACAAACCGACAAACAAATACGACAGGCGGATACGCTCGCGAGTATACGAACGCGACCCAACACTACTGAAATCTGACCGGTTTTCTCGTCCGCCGAGAAGGTCGCCCCAGTGGTGACTCCGGTGGGTCGGCAACCACGGCAGGGTCTACGACGGGCGGAGTGGTGTCAGACATATCGGACTCGGTCCACGTCCGGCACTTTTTCAGTTTGTCCGCGTGGACAACGTGCTCAGCGCCTCTACCGGAAACGGGGCGTATGCGGAAATTTACTGGGCCAGACCGAGCGACGATCGCGAACGGGCCGGTGTATAAGCTTTCCCACTTGTAATATCACGATTGACGTCGACGGGGCACGTAATACCAGACGTGATCCCCAACCGCGAATTTCGGGTCCCGCACTGACCGGAAATATTTGTTCTTGCGTCGCTCGGCCGCGATCTGCAATTGACGCGTACGGCCGTGTAGGCCTCTTCCAGGCGCGCATGAAGATAGTTCACAAAATCGCTCGGCCCGTCGAATTTGTCGGTCGCTGGTGTTCCGTACACAACGTCGACTGGCATGTGTAACTCGCGGCCGTACGTGAGAAAATTCGGCGTAAATTGGGTGGCGTCATGCACTGACGCATTGTGTGCTGACGTCACCAGCGTGAGCTGGTCCGGTCAGTCGCGATGCGAACTGTCGAGGCATTTTGCCATCAGACTATTTAACGACTTATGCCAGCACTCGATATATGGGTTGGACTGGCCGCGGCACGCCGTAGTACGTAGTTTATCGATGCCGAGCATCTTGCAAAGAAGGCGGCCTTATAGGCCTCCATCCGGACGGCGGTTCGGAACACTTCGTCGAGTGTCCTGGGTTCTCGTTCCCTTATCTTCAACGACAGCTCTCGGTCAGCCATCGCTTCCAGGAATGCGTCGCAGGCGATTGTCTCGGTCGTGTTGCTGCTCGGCGCAGGATACGCCAACGTTACAAGGCGCCTAATGTCGTGTAGAAGATCGGCTAAAGTCCCTCTCTCACGCTGCCGGCGATAGCGGAGCTGCACTGGGAAAGTTTCGGTCTGCGCTTCCAAACCGTAGCGCTGACGAAGACGTTCGATCAGATCCTCGTAGGTAGCGTCAGCAGCCGTTGACCCGAAGTCCCACAACAATTGGACTGCGGAATTTTCGAGAGAACACTGAAGGAAACTGATCTTCTCCTGCTCTGTCCATCGGTTATGATCGGCGGACACTTCGAGCTGTTTAAGGAAGCTCTCGAACGAGCCAGTCCCATCGAAACGGTTCGGTTTCATATATTGTCTCCTTCGGTCGTCTGGTGTGGCTCCGGTCGGGGCCCGGTCGCCGTTGGGCGTCGCATTGCTCGGCCTCGGCCTCTCTTCGTGTCGCGAATGAGAATCGTCCAAGTGACATTCGGTGCGGCTACGTTCTCCGACTTTGTTTCCTCTAGCTGACGGTGTACGTTCGGCGGTTGGTAGATTGTCGTCGGACGCGCGGCTGCGTTGCTCTTGCTTCAGCACGTGCTCCCACGGGTCGTCAATTTATAGATGGCGATAGACGATAGGACTGCGCTCCTCCATATCCGTCTTTTGAAGTGTCGTCGTTGTTCTCGCCGGGCGATGCTAACGGTAGTTCGCTTCTCTCGAATTTAGTCGTCTTTCTCTTATGCAGAAGGTACCCCACTTCTGGTACCAATTGTGGCGCGACGTCCGCCCGAGCAAGGGGGAGGCGTGTTCTGCTCACCTGTGCCCAAACGGAGAGTGGAAGGTGAATGGGGTTCGCCGTCCAAACCGGCACGGGATTCCTTATGCAATAGACGACACCGAGGTTCCAATCAATAGTTTATTGAACAGTAGAACACTAACATTATCTCCAGCGAACAGTACATACAGCCTTTCCTTTAATATCGTAAACAGACTTGCGGGTAGGATAAAAGTGCATACGATCGACGCCCGCTTGTTCAGCAATCCGTCTTAGTTAAGCTATGTTATCGACGTGCGCTTATTCAGCAAACCGTCGCACTTAAGCTATGTTATCGACGCCCGCTTATTCAGCAATCCGTCTTGTGCCGAACGCTAGCTATTCTCGCCAACCTTCACTTATTCAGCGATTCGTTAGGGAAACTGAGAACCCCCCCTGTCGACGTACACTATCCGTGCTTCGTCGCAGGAAGCTAGAGTCAGACTGTCCTTAGAATACAGTTAACCACAGAGAAGAGCAAGGAGCTCCGCCCCGTCTAGACATGGCTCTAAGAATATTACTAAGGTTTCTACGCTCAACCGCCAATCACAAAACGACGTGCATATCTCATCAAAAAAGGCCGCAGGAGCGGTCCATTGCGTCAGACAGGGGCGCCGGCTCGCAGGGGCGGTCCAAGTCGCGGGGGTGACAAGTTTTATTATATGCAATGGGGTTCTATTCACCAAAATTTGCCACAATAAGCGCTCGTTAATATATGCAATTTAACACGACAGAAAACTATTCACTTACGTTTCATCTTCAGGAGAGCGACGCGGGTATATAGGTTGGAGGGTTATCAGGAGTTGATAGCTACGCCTCTTAGCGGGAATGTAGAGGGAGGTTTTCAGCTTCAATCGCTATATTGGACGGACGATAGAATTACACTTTCAAGACCATCAAACGACTACTTAGTCAGGGCAAATCTACAGGCTTTCTCCTATCCCTCGACTCCGGGCTTCCACATACACGGGCTCAACCACGCTCCGGACGGTTTTTATACCACTTTCGCCACTCACTTCAGCGGGCAGGGTTAGAGGCACAGGAAGCAGATATCTCCTGATCGGGCGTGGAGGCTAAAGTCATACTCGGGCAGAACTAAGCGCACAAGGCAATGCATCTACAGGGCAACCAGAGAGGGGCCAACCACAAATTACAGCAGGCACCAGGCAGGCTCATAACCAGCATTAGGATCCACCCCTCCTCTGAGCTATTTTTGTATCAGTACTACTTGTGTTGGCTGCTCCACTGTACCTATCGGAATTTGTTGTTGTTACAATTCTTCTGCTCAATTCTACATTCACATCTTCTGAGCTATCAATGTTATCTGTTGCTGAAACAATGAAATCGTGTTCTGCTTGGAAATTGTCAGAAACTTTGCGTTTCTTTAGAAATTTGCGTATATCCATAGTTACGACCAAGATTCTTCCGTACCTGTTATGCGCATTTTAATTATTTTTATAATCAGAAATAAAAGTTCCGGACGTTTAAAATACGTGTCCTTAGATAAGTGAACTGAAACGGCAGTTCAGTGTACTCACTACTTTGCACCAGTTCTCAGTTGCCATGGCTCCAGCCTCTTAATTGCCTAATATGCATAAGACATCTTGATACCGGGATCAGCGACAAAATGTATTATGTGGCGCAGTGGCGGCTCCACCGGGGGCAGGGGGCCTGTGCCCCCTACTGAGTGCCTGCCCCAGTGCCTCCCTGTTGAGACCCTACACTTAATACTACATACCTAGCAACAAATGGGTGGCCCCCATGATTAGAAGTTGCCACCCCAAACGGGCCCAACGGCCTCCCGCTTGCCAAATCCTGGAGCCGCCACTGATGTGGAGGTGTTGTGGAGCCTGGAGTGACATCCTTGATTGTACCTTGAATGCGGTTGATAGGCCCCTAAGGGACTGTCTCTCTAGACTGCCCGTCTGCGATTAATGATTAGAGTCAGCCATTGACTTGAAGTGAATAGCGGGGTTCCAAGCGTAATTAACTGTGTGGGGCCAAGACTCCCAAGAGTTAAGTCAACGTTCGACACATCGGTGACCGGTCTACAGTTGCCATGTTTATGGAACATTGTCATTGATTTATAGCTAATTGTTTCCAAGTCCTGAATGAATGACATTTTGCGTTCATTTCGCAAAAATGATGAAAGTCACGGAAAATTCATTTCATTATTATATATTTCTCATTTACTATTTTCACAATATTCAAATTTTCCAGGGGGTGCAACTGCACCGCCTTGCACCCCCCCTGCGGACGCCCATGGAAAGAAGGCGACGAGTCCGGCTTTTTCAGCAGGTCCCCGTCTGTATAGAGATAATCAAAACGACGGCAATCATTATGATGATTAATATAACTACTGTATTTCTATCGACGTTATACTATCATTATCACTATTAACTGTCTTTAGTTACCTGCCCGAACAAAGCAATCATTAGTGTCTTAATCCGTACGACAATTACATGCAATATGACAGCCGCAGTCTACGTTAACGTTATTGATTATGCAGTTATTCATGCATAAAGATAATTGCGAGTTAATCAAACAAAATACATGCACTATAGCGAAGGCCTTTAACAATCTCTCTCTTTTAGGCTAGGAAGTCCCAGCTTCCAGAAAGAGCAGGCGACGTCCGGCTTTTTCAGCAGGTCCTCGTCGATAAAGATAATACACACCGGCGGAGCCAACCTTTTCGGCGGGCCTTTGCCTGTATAGAGCAAGGAAGAGAAGGCGACGAGTCCGGCTTTTTCAGCAGGTCCCCGTCAGAGAGAGAGAGAGAGAGAGAGAGAGAGAGAGACCGTATACGGATACGGGAAACGGCGGAGCAGGCCCCGGCCGCGGGTCGCTCCCCTAGAACCTTCCGATGCTCGGATCAGAGGGTGACCAGCGGACGCCCAGCATCAAACCCTGGCTTTTTCAGCTGGTCGCCTGAATGACTGAACGTGCGCCAGTCCCGACTGAGGTAAAACACGGGGTCTTATAGCATAATCGGCGCCCGGATAAGCCGAGAGCGCCGATCAGCGAATCAATGCTGGGTCCAAGGTCCGACTCGGTCGTGAATAATAGACGCGCCTGCGGTATGCGCTACGCAGGCGCCCTTTCTGGTCGACGTATATTGGACTCTTCCAAAAGAAGGGGTCGAAGGCATTCTTAATCAACGAATTTAATTTTTTTTAAAATCTGTCACACTGTCTCCGGCTCTCCTGGAATGTCCCCATTCCGGGCCAGACGGAAATGTTGTACCTCAGTCGTACCCATAAATCATCAACAGCTGACCATATGCAAAAAAGTTATAACAAAATATGACATCTAAAACATGACGATTTGACAGACTATATTTCAATGACAACGAATAAGGCTAAATGACGGATATTGAACCCTCCCTACTAGACCAGTACATGGGCCGGGTTTAATTAGGGTTCGATAATAGGTTTAAAAGGCATCTTCGCATGATTGTACGAATTCAAAATCCACCAGGTCACTGAGTTCAAGTATTCCCACGAAGTCTGATTCGACGGGTTCGATACTGGTGGACACCGCCACGGGTGCGTTATTTGCCGAAACGTCGGTGGGCATCACGGAGGTTGTCTCGAATAATCCTTGCGAAGTGGTATCGAGAAAGAAGCGTACCAGGGCGGCCAGAATTGCTGGCGGCACGCCCGGATACCTGCAGATCCCGCCCATCAGAAGATCGTAGGGAGTGCAAGAAGGCGCCAGGATGAGACGCTCCCCGCTGAAGGCTTCAATGGATGAACCCAATCCAGATAGCGGATCGACGCTGGAAGATGCATCCATTGACTGGCTTTGGTCCGACGCCGGTGTCGCGTCCTGACAGACGGTGCTGCAGTCTTGAGCCGCGCTGTTCTGGGAAGAGTACAGGAGATGACATAGACCTCTAGCCATCTGCCTGCGCAGACGGCGTTTAGCCACCGAGGCAAAGAACCGCTTTCCGCAGCCCCGGCATTCAACAATACCTGCACTATTCCCAGCAGTGGCAGGAACGACGGCGAACAGGGCGATGTGGTGGCTGCTGCCGACGTCCTCGGTGCTCGGCTTCAAAGCAGCCGGCTCGCTGTCGCTGGGTTCGTCGGCGAAGATCACTCGCACGGGTTGAGTGGCGCTCTGACGAGAGCATCCTCCTGATCAGATATCACGATGAATTCCTCAGGTGAATCTGGATCAGATATCGGATCAGATATCAGATATTACCAAATGTAAGCGCCTCCCCCGCTTACCGTTCCCATCGTACTCATTCTCTTAGAAACCCAACACAAGTGTCACATATATACGACTTTAATATATTTTACGGAGTCCATTTTCATGCTCCATTACTGCCAAATCACTACTACTTACGACGACGGGTTGTGGCTGTCCCGGCCCGCCCTCACTGGTAGAGGACGAGCCCTCGAATTTCACCACTTGGCGAGTCATTAATGGGGACGGGACCTCGTCGGCGCTGCGAGGATTCTTCGGGTATTTGTGCTTCTTTCGACCGGGGCGGGAGTGAAATGTTCACCGATAGTGATGTACGTACCCGGCCTGGCTTTCGGTGCAACTTTGGCGGTAGGACTAGCAATTGAAGCGGAGGAGGAAGCCTCTTGCAGGTGAGATGCCAAGTCCAGGTGTTCTCGACGGTCCGACTTCCGGTGATGGCGGTGTCGAGATTTCTTGGTGCGCTCACGGCGGTCGTCCGTTCCCACAGGGGACTTTGAATGGTCTTTTCTCTTTGATTTCTTCTTTCTCTTCCTCCTGGCTTCGTAGTCCTTCGTCCGTTCCGCGGTGGGGGTGTAGGAGCCGAGGATAGGTGGATGAGGCCACGCTTCATCGTCGACTGCCATTGGTGTACCTGGGGACTGGGGTTGGCGAAAGAAGAGGAGGCGACGGAGTGGCATCCGACGTCGACTTGGTCATTTTTGTGTTTTCGACGGTGAACATTGTCTGTCGGTCTTCTTGCACCGCTGTCTCGACTGATGAGTGCGGCGCCAAAGAGACAGAATTTACGTGACTAATTTTGTATGCCTGCCACTCTCGCTCTCTTATTCCGGGGCGCTCTCTATGTCTCTGGTGCGCGAATCGGATGTGTCTATCAAAGTCTCTTGGACGTGCTCCAATAGTATGCACGGTGTTGCATTCTCTGCACTTTAGCCGCTCCCGACGAGACATGTTGCTTGATCGGAAGTCGAGACAGTAATGACGGCACAAGCTTCCATTCTATTCTATTAGATGCTAACGCTGTGTCCCATTATAGACTTTTCCGTAATTCTTAGACAGTGTCTGATTCCTTCGTGTGCCTCTTTTCTTCACCGGCGCCATTTTTTTACCTCTCGTTGGTAGACCAGAAGTCCATTTACCACCCCTTGAGACTACTTAAATGCTAGTCTCCCACACACCCGCGCATAAACATTGCTAATCAAAGATAAGCGGGTGCTAACGTGGAAATGCCCACGGCTATAAACAATTTTATGAGTAGAAACCAATCATAGACGTCGACGACACCCAGAAGTGCCAGTCGATTTAATTCGGAGTCTCACTGTCTTTCGTCTCCAGAAAGTATATTGTATGTTGTCTAAACACAACGACAAGCGCTAAGATAAATGCGGATAAATAAACAAAGTCTCGAACATTATCTGCCCACTTAAGATTTGGAGGCTATTCAATCTCCAAAGTCTCCGTAGACGATTTTCTGACAAATGACCCTGTTGCACAGGCACAGAGAGGTGTTGAGACAGCTCCATCGACCCAACTGGAAAATACGAAGACAGTGCATTAAATCCTGGTAAAGGGACATCCACAGTAAGTAAGTCTCCTCTCCACGCTGATAAGAAAACCGATGTGTGTGTTCGGAAATTCACTCATCAAAGTGGCTTGCATCACTGACCGAGAATAAGTCAATGACAGAATATATCCTCGCCTCACGATGGCTTCAACCACAGCCAAACAATCAGCCATTGCTTCGACATGGTCGATTCGCCTCTTCCCGCAAATATGGCATCGCGCTTCCACACACGTTCGATGATCCATCGCGTTCTACGTCTTCTGAACAACTGAACTTATTACTAGAATGCCGTCACTTTTATAGCGGTTTCGTCCTTCAGGACCTTAATTCTCATTGGCTTACACGGAAATTTCTAAAATTTCTAAGATTAGCGTTAATACCATTTGTGACGTTTCAGACCCTGGCTTTTTCAGCTGGTCGCCTGAATGACTGAACGTGCGCCAGTCCCGACTGAGGTAAAACACGGGGTATTATATCATAAACGGCGCCCGGATAAGCCGAGACGCCGATCAGTCCAAGGTCCGACTCGGGCGTGAATAATGGACGCGCCTGCGGTATGCGCTACGCAGGCGCCCTTTCTGGTCGACGTATATTGGACTCTTTCAAAAGAAGGGGCCGGGGTCGAAGGCATTATTAATCAACGAATTTAATTTTTTAAAATCTGTCACACTAATACAGTTTCAGTACGTAATCTATATGTTTTAATAATGGTATATAATTATTATTAATTATTAAAACATACAATAACACCACGTAGCAGTATAGGTCCTATAGTGAACGACACAAAGATATTCGACAGCTACAGTATATTGGATGCAGTAGCAGTTGAGTAATGACTATTGACTAGTATTCAAACTTCAGCAAATTGTTAGTCTGAACAGATAATGAATAATTCAGCTAAATCGTTAGTCTGGGCAAAGTCGTTAGACTCATTATGTGTCCAGTATAGTAGATAATGGAGATGCATTCATGCTAGCAGCAGCGGGTGGAGGGGAGCTGGGGCAGCTCCTGGCCGTGTGTGGTCCACGCTAATCATCTGCCTGGCGGGAACAGGCGTGGGAAACAGCAACAGCTGTTAAGCAATCCTAATTAATGCTCGTAGTTTCTCATAGGTGGCGCTGCATATTGAAAGTGTTTTTATCATATCGCGGTGAGGGTATCTCAACTTACTACATGCGATTATCGTCCGCTCGTGGTACCTCCAGGATGGCCCCCCTTTCTTATAGGCGCGTGGTTCGGCTCTGCGATGAAAAGCAGAGTCTTACTGTCGAAGACACGAGGATTATACGAATATTACACGAAGACTGCATTTTTACAGAAATTAAACATTTATTCTTCTTCTTTCAGGTGCCATGCATTGCTGCGTCGGCGGCCATGGACTTCCACTTTTCTCGATCTCTAGTGTTCCTCAGGAGTTCGATGTTATTTCCTATCCCCATTTCTTCTCTCATTCTGTCTGTATATTTTGATCTTTGTTTTCCTCTTGATCTTTTACCCTCCACCATGCCTGTCACTGCCAAGTTTTCTAATCCTTCTTTTCTCATCACGTGCCCGAAAAATTTCATCTGTCTTAACTTGATGGTAGTCATCAGTGTTCGTCTCTCTTCCATTATCTGTAGTACTTCTTCGTTAGTTCTCTTGTCTGTCCATGGGACCTTTAGCATCCTCCTATAAAACCACATTTCTGCCGCTTCCAGTTTCTTTTTAATCTTTTTTGATATGTTCCACGTCTCAGATCCATATAACAAAACTGACCATACATAGCATCTAAGCACTCTGAGCCTTGTTTCTTTTAATATTTTCTTGTTCGTTAATATTTGTTTCATTTCCATGAAGGCAGATTTTGCCATACCTATTCTTGTTATTATGTCTTTATCACTTCTTCCATCACTTGTAATAATGCTTCCCAAATATTTATTACGATGAACATAATGCAAGCAAAACAGTTACAGACCTTTAGGCGCGAGAGTTCTCTTCGAAACTAAAACGACTAGTATGTCTTGTTCGTGTGCCGTTAAGCCAGATCCAGACCTTAATCCTACCACGATTAGCTACGTTAAATCCTCTATCGTGTTCCGACGCTTGGCCCTTATAAAAATCCACGCCACAAGTTTCGAGTTCGGTCTAATCCCTTTCGTATCTCCGTGGCCAAGCGTGAGTTTCCGGCCAGGGCTTCTTATATACCCCGCCGCAGCGCCCCTGGCGGCTGGTATTTGGGGGAGGGCTGCGCTCCCAGCGGTGGATATCGCTTCACAGCCTCCCCCTCACGAATGTCGCGTCCCCGCGACAAGAATGTCATCTACCAAGTTATATAAAACTACACTACTTATTTTTAAGAGAAACAGGCAAAATAAAACTAAAACAATGGGTACAACATATAGATGTCTGAAAATAGTAGGCACGGTGTCTAAACTAACTGCCACTAAGATGGCCTGGATGTCAGGTAGCGATCCTATCTATAACTGTCGTGCTATGGCCTCCAGACATCGGCAGAACTCCTTATCAGTGACGTTATCATCTGGCGGTGCTGGTAGGTCATTACCGGCATGAGGTAGGTCAGGCCACTGGTTACCAGGCCCGTTTCCCTCAAGAGGCAGTTCTTCAATGGGAATGTTGCCCAGCTCCATCGGTTCGTAGTCGTCAAACCCCGGTGGCGCGGGATACAGGCCTGAAGTGTCAGGTACCGGGTCCAGTTCCAGGAGGGTGAGGTCTCCCTCGCGCCGGTTCAACGGTAGTGAAGGAGGGGTGATGTTTTCCACTGGCGGTCGATAGGGACGCGGAGGCGTTGTGGAGTCGACGGCGCCGTTGTCTCGTGGCACAGTGTCCGTGGCCGCGTCCACCTTGGGGGGGTGATCAGTGTTCACTGCTATATCCCGTCGTTCCGGGATCCACCTTTTCAAGGACATAGCTAGGGCGCGAGCATACGGACGCGGGATATGTGGGAACATCGACAAGCCCGCGCCTAGCATGTCGTCCAGATCGGCATACGGTGCCCAAACGCGGTACATGTCCGCCAGACGTAGGAACTGGTGTTCCTTGGAGGCATCTGACTGTGCCGCGAACGCCCTGGCCGTTTCTGCTTGTGCGAACTGACCTCGTAGCTGATCCGAGGTCGGTACCATCCCGGTCTGGCGCGTAGGGTACTGCGTCTGAAGCCACAGATGGGGGGAATGTAGCAGAGGAGGGGGATTTGTGCCGCCGACTGTGGTGGGTCGACCGCTACCCTTTCCGTCAGGGTGGACTACCACCACGTGTTGGCGAAGTGCAGCCAAAGACTGGAACGAGCGGCCGCAGGACCCCCATCCAACGGGGCACGGAAATTTTGGTCCTGCGTCTGGTCTCTTGCCTCTCCCTCTTCCTGATATCTTAATTTCTATGAACAAAGCAGTACATATTATATAATTATCCAACCCTTGACCCGAAGGACATAACGGATGTGCGATGTACGCGACGACGACGACGAGTACTAAACAAATCTGGCAGGTCTCCTAGTCTGCCGAGACGGTCGTCCTTGCGGAGTCTCCGACGGAGTGGCGACCATCGGCTGACTGACAGCGGGTGGTGTAGCGTCGGACGACTCGGTTTCGGCCCATGCGCGACATTTCTTTAACTTGTCCGCATGTACGACCTGTTCGGCGCCCCTGCCTGAGACGGGGCGTATCCGGAAATTGACCAGACCGGTGCGTGCGATAATCTCGTACGGGCCGGTATACAACCTTTCCCACTTGTAATATCCCACTTCTGGTACCAGTGAAAGTGTTTTTATCATATCGCGGTGAGGGTATCTCAACTTACTACATGCGATTATCGTCCGCTCGTGGTACCTCCAGGATGCCCCCCCTTTCTTATAGGCGCGTGGTTCGTGATCGGTGTCCCCGAACGGAGCTCTCGCGCTGCCGTGATTTTCTGACGGCACGTCGAACTGCCGTACATCGTTCGGTACGCCATGTCCGAAACCTCGACCATATCCTCGCAACTGATACGGAAATTCGTGTTTGGTCGTTCTATTCCCAATCGGAACGTCGTCGACGGCCGCGGAATATCCGCGGAGCTGCCGCGCATTGTCTCCGACGAAACGAAATTCGCGAAGGTGTCGGTCACCTGGTTGCATTTCGCGTTTGCAACAAATGTCACGTGACTGAGCTAAATCGAAATCTCTCGGTCGTTCGTTACAGTGCCCCTCGTTCGGGCCTTGATCGTCTTTCGATACTTCGCGTTTGTAGCGTTGGTTGTGTGTTTGAGTGTCCGTATAGAAATCGCCTTTATTACGTGCTTCATTCACGAAGTCTTCGCCACGTAGCTGCGTGACGTTATCGTCGTACGAGTGTCCGCCGAAACGACGCAAATCGTATCGCAAATCGTGATCGGTGTCTCCAACGCGATCTTGTGTTTCGACGTTTTTCGCCGCAAATTCGCTTAACCGACGCGTCTCGTCAACATGTTTGGTTAAATGCCGCGTGTCGTCGACTTTACTACGATTTTGTTTATCGGCAACTTTTTCCGAGAGTCTTTCCGATCGCCGTTTTTTGGTAGAACGATCAGCCGCGCGCCGCTCATCGTCCCGTTTTGGAACTTGTAATTTTCGGTCAGCGCGATTCGGTTTCGAACGTGTTAAACGAGTGCGACTCGGCTTCGTACGCGTGTTGCTATTTCTATCGGTGGTATCGCCGTCGCTCGATTGTTGCTCTCTTTTTGCAAGAGTATATGTTTTGTCCGCGCCTGGACTATCGCCGCTTGCCGATCGAAACGAAAGTCCCGTCGACGACGTCGAGGAAGCGCTGTTCGAATGCCGATAACGCTCATTTTTTTGGTCGAAACTAATTTCGGGATCGCTGTCCGTCTCATCCATCGTCGAATCCTCTGACTGACGATCCATGTCTCGATTAAATTTAATTTAAATCGATTTAATTTTGGTGACGCTAAAATAGATTGAGAATCTCCCGTATTTTAGAACGCGCGCTATATCGATATCTCGAAACGTGTGGTCTCGGATGTGCTCGAATTCAATATCGCGGAACCGCAGAATCAAAATCGATGCAATCAACAAAATTATAAAATAAAATCAAATAAAATCTAAAATCGCCTCTGTGAAAGTGCAATGCAACTCCGGGCTGCCCTTGCTACAGCGCAAATCAACAAAATTATAAAATTACGGACTCAAATCCGCTTCTTCGAACGCGTAATGTAACGGCTGGCTGCTCTCACTACAGCCACGAGCCCGCGACACGGAATCACAAAATTATAAAATCACGAAATTATCCGATCCCAAAATCGCGAAAAACCTGCAAATGCTTCTCTATATAATGCAATGCAATATCGGGCTGCCCCTCGTATAGCCACTGCACACAATCACAAAATTATAAAATTCAGGAAAATCTGAAAAATCTATTGTCGCTTCTATACACACGTAATGCAATATCGGGCTGCCCTTCGTATAGCCACAGCACAAAATCTCCAGATTACACAATTATAAAATTCCGAACTAAAATCTAAACGCCGACCCTGCGAAAGTGCAATGCAATGGCCGGCTGCCCCTCGTGTAGCCACAGCACAAAATTGCAAAATCACAAAATTATAAAATCGTCCGACAGAAAATCTAGGCCTTCGAAAATCTGTGCTAAGAGATTGCAAAATCTGACGCCACTACTACTACAACACGATGCAACGGCAGGCTGTCCTCACTGCTGTCACTGCTCAGTACTTCCGAAAAATCACGAAATCCCAAAATCATAGAACTATAAGCTCAATAAAATCAAATCAATCCGCTTCTCTGAAAGCGTAATGCCGTGCAATGGCGGGCTGCCCTTGTTACAGTCACAGCACTAAATTGCAAAATCACAAAAATCCGAGAAATATCGGAAAAATCGCTATCTGTATTCAACATCTAGCCATGACACAGTGAAATGCATGATAATCAGTACTGCCTGCATCGATAAGCTCCTGTACCTATTCAAACACGTGTCCCAACCGTCGGACAAGATGGCTACCGCCTAGTCCACGTGCTCGCACAGCCACGCGGCAGAATCAAAAATCTTCGATAAATCGCGGTGTCTTCAACCTGGACCCCACTTCTGGTACCAGTGAAAGTGTTTTTATCATATCGCGGTGAGGGTATCTCAACTTACTACATGCGATTATCGTCCGCTCGTGGTACCTCCAGGATGGCCCCCCCTTTCTTATAGGCGCGTGGTTCGGCTCTGCGATGAAAAGCAGAGTCTTACTGTCGAAGACACGAGGATTATACGAATATTACACGAAGACTGCATTTTACAGAAATTAAACATTTATTACGATGAACATAATGCAAGCAAAACAGTTACAGACCTTTAGGCGCGAGAGTTCTCTTCTAAACTAAAACGACTAGTATGTCTTGTTCGTGTGCCGTTAAGCCAGATCCAGACCTTAATCCTACCACGATTAGCTACGTTAAATCCTCTATCGTGTTCCGACGCTTGGCCCTTATAAAAATCCACGCCACAAGTTTCGAGTTCGGTCTAATCCCTTTCGTATCTCCGTGGCCAAGCGTGAGTTTCCGGCCAGGGCTTCTTATATACCCCGCCGCAGCGCCCCTGGCGGCTGGTATTTGGGGGAGGGCTGCGCTCCCAGCGGTGGATATCGCTTCAATATCGTTAGAAAATAGCGAATGTTATAATCAATCCTAGTCGTTAATATTCATTGGAAGCCCAATATTCGTTAGAATGAATATGAATAAATATTTATTTGCCATCTCTAGCCTTGGAGCAATAATGCGCAATGTTGCGCGTTCACAAATATGGCGTCCATAGCTGGCTTCAACATTCAGGCTTATGCTGGACGCATGTCTCTATCTAGCATCTCCAAATATTCGTTCCGAACTGAGCATGAGTGTGCGTATTATTGTAAACAGTAATGTTTACAATAATACCAACGGCATGATGGTGTCGCGTTAGCCTGCTTGTCTGCGCTGCTAGCGATCTGCAGTGAGTCTCAGCCATTGGAGAGTGTACGACTGGATACTTCAACCTATGAACAAAAGTCTATAATCGACGCACTACCTTGGATTTGTGTGTGCCTGCTGTTGGTGCACTAGCAGCGGGTCCGTCTAATCGGCGGGGCGGATGAGTTGGCGGATGAACGCGGGCGGATGAACGCGGCGGATGAGAAGCCTATATGGGGAGGGGGCGACGGCGGGGGCGCTATATGTCATATTCAGCAACGAGGGCGATCTGTTTGATTCGGCGGATGAGAAGCCTGGCGGATGAGAAGCCTATATGGGGAAAGGGCGACGGCGAGGGGGGTACTATATGTCATATTCAGCTAGGAGGGCGATATGTTTGATTCGGCGGATGAGAAGACTGGCGGATGAGAAGCCTATATGGGCAGAGGGCGCCCCCATGACCGTAGCACGAAGAAAAACTAGAATCAAGCATATTACAGTATTTTCCTTAAAATACCTGTTCGAAAGATATGAGCTGCATGTTTCAAAAATAACACTAACTGACGTGAAATATAAGTGAACCCAATCGTCACACAATGAGAGACTACAATGGAACATAGAAGTGTCTTGTCAGAAAATTTCTCTTTTAAACGATAATGTGGATGTTCAAAGATATAAAGAAACAAAACAGACAATGAGGAATTTGTAACTAATGCAAGCGTCAGGAAATGACACACTGAAATGAAACATACAAATGTTGTGCCATCAAAATACCCGTGTAAAAGCGATACGCTGCATGCTTATAATATATACAAAGTAAAGACCAACATGTAGAATTTTCAACTAATCCCCTGCATCCCGCAATGACACACGGCAATGAACCACAAAAAATTATTGTAATCCAAATATTTCTGTTCTAACGATAAGCTGCAAGTTTAAGAAATATAAAAAAGCTAAAATCAACGAAGAATTTTCAAGTAATCCCACGCGTCACGCATTGACAAAAAACAATCAGACATAAAAATTTCCTGTCATGAAAATACCTGTTTTAAAGCGATGAGCTGCATGTTTAAAATATATACAAAACGAGATCAACAACGAAGACGTTATACATAACCCCGTGCGTCACGCATTGACATACTACAATGTAACATACAAATGTCGTCCAAAAATACCTCTTTTTTGAAACGATAACCTGCATGTTTAAATATATAAACAAATAGACCGACAACTTATCCTATGCGTCACGCATTGACACACTGTAAGCAAACATACAAATGTCTTGTCATCAAAAGACCTCTTTTAAAACAATAAGCTGCATGTTTAAAATATATACCAAAACAACTCACCAACGCAGAGTTTTCAAGTAAACCCACGCATTTAAAAACCAGAATGAAACATATAAATTTATGGTCAGTAAAATACCTAATTTAAAACGAAAACCTGCATGTTTAAACAATATACATAAAGATACCAACAGCGAGCATTTTTCAACTAACCCCATGCGTCCCGCATTGACACACTATAAGCAAACTTACAAATGTCTTCTCATCAAAAAACGTCTTTTAAAACAATAAGGTGCATGTTTAAAATATATACCAAAACAACTCACCAACGCAGAGTTTCCAAGTAAAGCCACGCAATTAAACACTAGAATGAAACATATAGATTTCTTGTCATATAAATACCTCTCTGTTTAAACAATAACCTGCATTTTTAAAATATATAAACAAAGAGACCGACAACTTATCCTATGGGTAACGCATTGACACGCTGTAAGCAAACATATAAATGTCTTGTCATCAAAAAACGTATACGTATTTTTATACTATAAGGTGCATGTTTAAAATATATCTGTGTATTTAAGGTTTATCTAAGCACTTTTGACATAAGTAGTCGGTCCGTTCCGCAGCCTGGGCAAAGGCACTGTCCGATAAATTTAAACAGGTCGCATGGTACCATTCACGACATGTATGACACTGAATCATGCGCTGGCCTTTGAAATAAGCTTGTCGGCACGAGCAGTATATTCGCATGCTTGTCGTGAATGCTATAGGGTGCCTGACCGTTCTACAGGAAGTAACGGGAAAGGTGGTCAATTCCCCTGCCAAAATGCAATGTAGGAAATGACTTCTTAGCCGGGTTTGATCGTAAATGACATTAACAGGGTCTTGGTCAAAGCATATGCTCGTAGTATATGCCAAGGCCAACAAACCACAATCGGCAGACCCTACTTGTCTCACAACGTCCATGGACTCTAAGGTACCTGAATCTGCCAAAAGAAGTCTCAAAAGTACATAAATAACTTGAAGCTTCATCAAGCACAAGCAGGTTAAAAGCGTTCTTGCAGTCTACAGTACTGAACACTTTTACTCCGGCTAAATTTGGCAAAATGTCATCCAAAGTGGGCATGTAGAATGTACTTCTGATTAACGCAGGGTTAAAAGTGCGAGTCGGATCAAGACATAGTCGTATTCGTCCATCGTTTTTCATCACAACGACAAGTGCTGACACCCAGCGAGTCGGTTCGGTCACTTGGATAATTATTCCATCCTTCACCATCCGTTGAAGTTCTGTTTCAACGCGGTCTCTTAACGCTACAGGAGTGCGACGCAGAGGTAATTGGACAGGGCGGAAGGAAGGGTCTATCTCGAGGTGGACCAGTCCCTCCATTCGTCCTAGTTTTCCGTCAAAGAGATTACCATATTGAGCCATGACGTCAGCTTCTGTCAGAGGTCGATGTTCTGTCGAAGAAATGGTCGTTCCGATGGTGCAAATGTTTTCATCTACGACGCGTAGTAAATCCAATGCTCGACAGGTCGCTATTCTGGGAGACTCTCAGATTATATAATATATGTATTTCAGGTTCAGTTAGATCTTGTGTCCTCGACTTGAGTCCTCCACTTTCGCCGATGAACTAAGTGTCAGTAGAAATTTAATATACAAATCAGAATGTCCACGAATGTGGTCGTGGGTTCATATCCCACTTCTGACACCATGAATAGTGTGGTCTACACTATATTAAAGACAACTCTCAGATTATATAATATATGTATTTCAGGTTCAGTTAGATCTTGAGTCCTCGACTGATAGTGATCGACTGCTAAGTCCTAGTTAGATACTACAGAGCTACTACTAAAACGTCCTTATTGGAGGGTAGGCGTGGCCTCTAGAATGTCAGTCAATACCACGTTATAGTATGTACAGTCAATCATTATTCTGTCGCCATTCTAGCAGCTAACTAGAATGGAACGTCAGTCCGAATACGACAGAATAACGAGTTGTCACTGTACAGTGTTCCAACATAGTAGCCTAGTTCTGAGTAAATCCCGTTTCTGAGTATAGCCCAAATATCAGGTCACAAAAGCATATTCAAGAGATACGTTTACTCTACCCTCTTCCCCAGACGACGTGTCTGTGTGTATGCGTTTATGTGTGCGTGCGTGTGTGTGTGCCTCTGCTCGCTTGTTTGTTTGACTTGTATGTCGGCCTGGAGCCCATCGGGTGTCTCGCATAACTTTGGTGCCCCAGTGACCCAGGTTCCGTGTCTGCTTGTGCACCGGCTAGACCCGTGAGAACTATTATTGCTGTTAATAATAATAATAATAATAATAATAATATTATTATTATTATTATTATTATTATTATTATTATTATTATTATTATTATTATTATTATTATTATTATTATTATTATTATTATTAGTCCCTATCCTACAATTGTAAATCAACTGACTGAAACTGAGAGTGAAAATTAAAATATTATTAAAACTTAAACTGCATAGAAACAGACATGGGCTATCCTAGAACTTAAAGTCAATAATAACTAAAATGAAATCCCCAGCTGAAACTGACTGCTGAGTGAAATTGGCAACCCTGGAATCGAAATAGAATAGACACTGAAATTTTTCCACCCAAACGAAATGTCAACGATATGGTTTGTTTTCTGTCGTTAAAGTGTGCTCCAGAACATTCTATACTTTGGAGGTTATTTTTTATTGCCGAGGCGTATTGAAGTACACTTATCCGCTGCTACAGAGTCTGGTGCAGCAACAAATGAGAGATCGCCAATCCGTGCTCTTTTACGTCCTGATACTTTATCCGATCGATTCCTGGATAAATATACTACGGTCTAACAATTGCGCCAAAAATTATAATTAAAGGGTGACATATCACAACCAATTATAACGACTACAAGTTATATCTTTATAATTAACCTAGCTGAAGAGCTATGCATTTTTTAGATGTCGTTAAACTTGTTAATTTTAGTTAAACATTTTAAAAGTCTAACCTTGAATTTTCCGCAACTGCGTCAGACATATAGTGCGTCTGTTCGATGTTTCCAAACCGATACTTCTCTTGGCAGCCATTATATGGCAACAAGTAGTATTTGCTGGACACGTGAAAGTCTCCTTTGGAAACAATCGGACCGAGTGTGCCATTCCGACCGGATCTGCAACGCTGAATATCTTGTGTTGCGGTACATGACATACCTAGAGATCCTCTATTAAAAGCTGACACACGGGCGGCACTACTCCTGATCAGTATCACGATTGGATAGTCGCGATCGTATACTTTCTACAAGTAGGTCAGGAGGTGGTGCCTCGTTGGGCAGGCAATCAATAGTCGAAACGATGTCAGCTAAAAACAAGAAAGTGGTTATAACCAGGGCGCGATTTGTTACGGGCGATGGGTGGGGGAAATAATGGGGCGGCAAAGGTGGATGTACTTGTGTTGGATATGTAGCACTGAGATGGATTTTAATGGTGGACGGATGTAGCAGTGGGGGGAAGTCACTGGTTCCAACCCAACAGCCAGGATTTAACAAGATGTAGTAACATGATACAGCTAAATAGCAGGCGCTATATGTCGTAGACAACATTTCAGTAAAATCACATGAATTATGCCAAATTTCTACTCTTTTCGACTATCGTTACGTACCGCTATCGAAGCTGACAACAAATTCCATAGGGCCAAAGCCCTTCAAGCTCCTGATGACGTCGGTGTGAGTTGCAAGCTGTAACTTGTACAGTGTGACAACCATCATGTCTGCACTAACTTCAGTCCATTTCTGGAGACGTTTTAGTGCAGCATTGATGGACTCAGACATGTTGGTTGTAACATTGTCACAGTCCAGTTTTATGCTTCTCAAGTAACCGGTGTAGGCCAAAGTAATTCTGTCGTGTAAGTGATCATTGTAATATGTAACAAACGGTACACTCCACTGGCTTTGGAACTGTGCGTGTTTGGTAATCAAGGCGTCTTCGGTTTGGCATAGTAGCAACTCTCTGATGTTACTTTTATACACCGGAATTTCGCCAGGGCAAGCACTATGCTTCTTCAACCAGAACTCCGCGTCACGCACGATGTGGTTGGAGCACATGGCAACTTGCCAATTTGTGGAAGACCGTATCGCTTTCGATATACTTACCTCTCCATCAATTGCGATAACAGCATTCCTAATACCAGAACAGTGCTTCTTGACATATGTAAAGAAAAGCTCGTGCATCCATTTGAATTTCCGGTCATGTAGCATGAAGGCTAAAGGTATGCACGGCCTAGACGTGAAACAGTCCATCTGTACGCACAATATAGACAGGTAAAAGTCACCCATGTTGAACGTTGTGTCGTTCGACAACAAAACAGGCTTCCATTGGCACAGACGCACCACAGAGTCCAACAACTGCGGTAGACAACAAACAACGACAAGATCCGGGAAGGAACACCAAAAGCTTTTTATATATTGTTATGGTCCAGACGAATCCTGCTGAAACCATATATCAGCTCATATTAAATGCATCTAAGTAGTTTAACATTCAATTGTATTTTACAGTCTTAGCCTACTTCTTCTGGGAGTTATTATAATTCGCCGGTTTGATTCCTTGTAATATTGCAACTGCTTTTGGTTTCGCGGTTGGAACTGTACGGGTTCAGACATGGTTTGTACCCGGTTTGATTCCTTGTAATATTGCAAGGTCTTTGTACGAACATGTAGGCCCATTTGCCAAAACATTTCTAAAGGTATCTGCAGCTGGGAGGAAATGCAATCCACTTTTTGAATTACCTGTCGAACACAAAGTGTAACATTAACTCGACAGTTCCGTTTACCCATTTCCCTTCAGAGCATTAACAGTAACAGAGAGATTAGTACATTTTTGCAATTCGTGGACAGTTTTTAAAATTTTTTGGTCAAAAGTTTGGCAAATTTAAAGCAATTTAGTCTAATTTATTACCACTTTTTGGGCGGATGTTGGAAAACTTGCAATTTCTGTATTGTTTCTATAAATTAGTCCACATGTTAGGCGTATTACTTCTTTTCTAAATTCTAAGAATCAATGCTACTGGAACGATCCTCGTCCCGAATTCGCCAGTGGCACCACGGTCGCGGAAGACCGGTCTATACTAACGGACGGTCGCTAGTATGTTAATATGTAGTCTTGAGTTTTAATACTTTAATGAAATAGAATATAAAGCACCAGATAGAAACTGTAGTTCAGTGTCATCTCATCGACAGTCTTTTGTACTCTGCTATATCTACTGCCTGAGCTGCTGCTGCAGCTGCTACACTACTGCTAAGGCGGTGGCCCTCTAGCGGCGTCCACTGCTGGCCTGCACTAGGCGATGATTCATACCTAGTGTCGGTCACTATATTTTCCCCCTTCCTGGAAGAAACGTGTCATATGCTAGCAGTGTTCAGGACAAAAATTATTTAGTCTTTTTGATTCTTTCACGCGACGATTGTGATGTAATCGCGTCGCAAGGCCTGTTGGCGGCAGTTTGTCGGCGGTGATCCTTCCACCGGAAACGGAAACGCGGGTTGTCGTCCTCATCGTTAGGCGCTGACGAAGGCGACGCCGAAAAGCCAGGTGCTGACGGATCCGGCGCCTTGGATGGTCGCAGGTTGCTCTTATGTGGTTGCACGCGACGCAAACTCCACAGCCACACTTTGTTGCCCATGGCTCTTGGACAACCATGCGTTCGGAATATCTCCGACCAGCTTTTCCGGACCGGAAGCAGGATACGGACTTGGTCTCCTGCCCGCACAGCTGCAGGTGACGCATGGCGGCGTTGGATGCTGTGCGCTGACATCGTCTCCTGGGCGAACTTCACGCGGTGGGCTGCGACCGGGAGTTCGGACGATGGTTTCGACAATGACGTCATGGACTGACCTTCCGTGACGAGTTGACAGGCCTGATGGACCGCGGTGTCGGCATCAGGGGCCTCAGCGACGTGGGCGATAAAGGTCACAGCTGTCGCTTGCTGTTCGAAAGCCGTGTAAGTCGCTTCCGACGCTTCGACTTCGTCTCTGTCGGACGAGGGAGCGGAACCGGAAGTTGGTGTCGCTGACGTGTCTGGCGAGGGAACAGAAGCTTGTTCCTCGTCTGGAAACTGTTCCAAGTAGGCTGACGACCGTTGTGACGTCAGCGACAGCGACGCGACGTGCGGCGCTGTAAGGTCGACGCCGGCCAGGCGTGCCTGACCTCCGAGAGCGTCGAAGAGATCGATCCCAAGTATCGATGGGCCTTGCGCTGTAACGTAAAAGCGGAAACTTGGCAAGCGACGGTTTCCGACTTGCACCGGAACGAAAACTCGGCCGAGGCACTGAACTTTGGCGCCACCGTAGGCGCGCAATGCAGTGTCGGAAGGAAGCAGGCGCTTCTGCGAGCGCAACTGCTTGAAGGTGACGTCACTGAGGAGTGACACCTTCGCACCCAAGTCGACCAACAGGGGAACCGAGAGGTCGCCGATCCTGGCATCGACATGGCGGAACGCTCCAGGTGCCCGGTGTGGCACTGCGCCGGCTGCTACAGGAAGCACCGACGTGGCGGAAAGCGCTATTGACGTAGCGGAAACGGTGTATGCTGGTGCAGCCCAGGGCGGAAGGTTGACGCTGGCCGCGGCAGACGAACAGTCGGCAGGCGCTGTTGTCGGGGCTCCGGGTTCTACTTCCGGCGGTGACCAGCGTGACGCTGCCCTGCTGCCGAACGCAGCAGGCACATCCTCGTGGGCGCTCACTGACGCGATGACGACGCTGCTGACGTCATCGACCAGATCAGTGTCGACGGTCTGAGTACCGTATCGACGGGGGTACGGCGATCTCTGGCGGTGTCGGCGGTCAGGAAGACTGGAACTCGGCACAGACGATCTGCAGGCCACTGAATAATGGCCGACCTTGCCGCAGGCATTGCAGGTCTTGTTCCTGGCTGGACAACGGCCGTCACGAGCAGCGTGCCCCTGGCGACCGCAATTCGCGCAGGGCGCTGCTGGAGCGTTGGATGGACCGGAAGCCGACTCCTGTCCGATCGATGAGATCGCCGCTTCGCGGGATCTACCGGCAATTGCTGGAGCCTCCAGCTGAGCTCGCTCTAGCGTGGTCGCTAAGAGGACCAGGCTGTCCAGAGTCGCTTCGTCTGGCTCCAGGAGCAGACGTTCACGGACGCGCGGGTCGTAGCAACCGGTAGCGAACTGGTCGCGCACTCGTTCGTCAAATTGGCCGTCGGCGAAGTTGCAGAGGCGCGCTCGCTCTCTGAGTTCGGAAAGGTACTGAACGAGTGAGTCGCCCGGCCGTTGGAGACATCGGTAGAAATTCGCACGATTGAATATTGTACCGGAAGTACGTCCAAAGTGTCGACGCATTCGGTCTACCGCTGCGGCGTATGACTCCGGCTCTTCTGGCGCCAACGAATAGTATGTACGCTGACCTTCAGAGCCGAGCGACGCGCGAAAAATGGCGGCTTTCCTCGGCGCGAATTCCGGAGTATCTGGGACTCCACAACACAAAAGAAAGTCCTCAAAAGACCTCAGCCACTGCGCCCATGGTATAGGCGGCTGTCCTGGGACCATGAGAAAGGCCGGTTTATACGGCGCGATAACCTGACAGCGGCTCGAAGGGTCTGCCTGAGCGCCTGCTGTCGAAGAAGAAGACGATGCCGATGACGATGAAGATGCTTGAGTAGCCATGATCGGTTGAACGAAGGTACTCACGGTCTGTTAGACGATCGGGAAAAAGACGGGTTCAAGATGGCCGCGCGTCCTTTCTTTGTCTCGAGAAGCGCTGTGGAAGGCTTCTTTCCACACCAGGCGGATGAGTCACGCTGGCGTCCCTCTACAGTGTCTTTGTCTGAGCTGTTGTCTGAGCAGCCAGCGTTCGGTTGAACTGCCCAAAGGCCAATGATTCGGTTGTGAAGGTTCTAATTTCCTCGTCGCCAGATATACTAACGGACGGTCGCTAGTATGTTAATATGTAGTCTTGAGTTTTAATACTTTAATGAAATAGAATATAAAGCACCAGACAGAAACTGTAGTTCAGTGTCATCTCATCGACAGTCTTTTGTACTCTGCTATATCTACTGCTTGTTAAAGCTACACTACTCAAGGCGGTGGCCCTCTAGCGGCGTCCACTGCTGGCCTGCACTAGGCGATGATTTATACCTAGTGTCGGTCACTATACGGTCGTGTGGTGGGTGAGGGTGGGCGCGGGATGGAAAGTTCTAGGGCCCTCTTTTTTTGATTCTAGCTTTGGAAAAGGAAGGACGAGGGACTGAGAAAGGGGCTAGAAAAGTGTTGAGCAACGCATTAGGTTTAAGTTGCGATTTTTCCTGTTTTATTGATATCGATCGGTAACGTTCGGAAGTCAGTTAAATCTAGTTAAGTCTAATCGAATACTTACAGAGTCATCGTGTAAAAGGGGGCGGGGTTCCCCTATTCTTTTCACTATTACCGGTCAACCGTTGTTTTGGCAAATACTAAGTACTGCACTTGACATGTTAAGCTCTATTAAGTGCAGCGGCGTCGCCAGGAATTTTTGGTTGTGGTTAGGAAAAAGGGGCTACCGTGTTAGATTCCTTACCCACCGCTGACCCCCTTCACAGAAAACTTTCTTATCGCATTTCCGCGAATCTGTTAGGTGGTCTGGGGCAGGGTGGGGGGCAATTGCCCCATTTGCCCCCTGTGGCGACGCAAGTGATTAATTGTGTAAAGTGGCATAGTACATGTGCTAGTCAGGATTATTTCTGTACTGTATTATTCAGTGGCGTAGCGTGACTTTTGGGGGCCCGGGGGTATCTTTGCCGTGGGGGCCCCAAGTTTCGAGCTGACGAGCAAAAAAAAACGTTATCACCTCCTTTTTTTAGCCTGACGAGCAAAAAAAAGGTTGTCACCGCATCATTTCTAGGGTTAAATTACGGTTAACCCTAACATAACCCTAGCTTAGACCCCTCTTCGGGGCCCCCCTCGCCCGGGGCCCGGGGGCTGTCAACAAAGTGCCCCCCTCGCCCCCCACGTTACGCCACTGGTATTATTGAGCATTTGAGCATTTACATACCATGTGGAAAGTCAACAGCTTTGTCTTCATTTCCAATGTAGTGTACTATCACACGGGAATCACTGCCGTCACATTTACGGTACGCAAACTTTTGGAATTCGGAAGACAATCCATTACCTGTATTGATCTTGAAATGGGTCTTCTTATAAACATGATTCGTATTCGGTATATAAGAAGAACCATTTTGTTTCCACCGATATCCATCAGCGCGCCAGTCTTCTGAATTATATAAACAGAAACATTCTTTGCACAGTTACATAAACATTCAACCGGGGATATAGGAATGGTTTTCAACCGACGCAAGTCCGTTTGGGTTAATGTAGGCTACAAAGTTCAATGCAAAATTAGTAAAAAATTGTGACAACTCACCTTCAGGTGAGGGGGTCTGCCTCCGTCCTGGTCCCCTTCCTTCATCCCTGGGCTCTCCTATGCCCCAAGTTCCCCCTAGTGGCTTGCCACTAGGTGGAGACTGACAGTGGCGACCGTGCCCCCGTACTGAGCTACTGGCCCCCCAGTTGCCCCCCCGTTGAGACCCTATACTATATATATATATATATATATATATATATATATATATACTATAGAGCGCTCTTGTTTTTAGACTAAGCTATGCTTACTGCGCTATAGAAGTTGTCTGATAATAATAATAATAATAATAATAATAATAATAATAATAATAATAATAATAATAATAATAATATAGATATATACTATACAATATATAAAACTTTACCAAGAAATATTTAAAAATTGCAAATTTTTCAAAATTGGCCCAAAAATTGCCCAAAAATTTCCAAAATTGACAAAAAACTTGTAAAGAAATTGCCTAAAATTTGCACAAAATTGCCTCAAATTTGCACATATTGCCTAAAATTAGGCAAAAAATTTTCTCGCCCACAAGAAAAGTGTGAAATGACGCTACTGTACTTAATACTACATACCTAACAACAAATGGTTGGCCCCTCCATGATTAGAAGTTGCCACGCCAACGCCCCCCCCCACTTGCCAAATCCTGGAGCCGCCACTGGAGACTGATGGATGCCCGGCAGGTCTCAACACAATGATACAACCATAAAAAGTTTATATATTATTTAAAAAAAAAATTTTTTTCTTCTTATGCCTTTTGATTCCCTCTTCTCCAGAGTTCGTTTGCTCTCACATAATAATCCCTGATTGATGAATAGGCCCTCCTACCTCCCGAACCGAAAAGCCCTACATTCGCGCTGTTTCTTCCTTATATACCTTAGCGCATCCGGCTGCTATCATAGCGTTCCGCGGGGCCCTACCCGTGCGCTATACCGATCTTCCCTTCCGCTGCCCCTCCACGTGTATATGCCTGTAGCCGGACGCGTTGGAGTGGCATCTTCTAATCTTGGGGGCCAAGTTCCGGCCAACCATTTGTTTTTGTTCAAGTTGGGAGAAATGGGGGGGGGCAGGCATCCAAAAGGGGGCGGAGCACGGGCAGCCATCTAAGTCCTGGTGCAGTGTTCCTTATGTTGACAATTTTTAATTTGCAAGGGCCCATGGAAACATTTTTGATGAGGGCCCAAAAATCCTAGCTACGCCACCAGTATAATGAGTCGTAAGTAAAGTACATGCAATATTTGTATACCAATTTTTTTATCTTCGTGTGTGGCTGAGAGAAATAGTAAAAGCCATAAAAGATGAAAAGTTTACTCCAAATATTACTAAAATTATAAGAGTTGAAAGGCCGCTAGCGGTACATTTGACCGCTTCCGTCCTTCTAGTGTTAAGTCATGTTTATCATGGAATGATCTGTAAAGGAAGCAGTAATGTCCCAGATAACTGCGGAATAATTCCACATGCAATTTAGAGAAATTTCAGACCTATGAACCGTCGTTCCCGGTGATTTTGAACGCTATGTCGACGTGTTTTGGAACTTCTCGATTGAATACTCTCGTAGTTAGAGGGCCAAAAACCCAGAGTGTGTTGAGTGAATTGCGACTAAGGAGTAGTTGAGAAATTCGAAGATAAGCATGCGCGCAAAAAATTAAAGTCCCTGGACCGGACAGGTACATTGATGACATTCGACGAAATATTATCCTTAATGTCCAGCGATGCTCAGTCGCCTGCACCCATAACCCCCCCTCCGCCAGTCCCCCCACATGCTATTATCAAATACAGAAGTAAATACAAATTTCTTAACCCATCTGATCCCACAGTCCCATATTAGGGACAGTCACATAAGTACTCACACAGAGACAGTGGCGTAGCGTGACTTTTGGGGGCCCGGGGGCATCTTTGCCGTCAGGGCCCCAAGTTTCGAGCTGACGAGCAAAAAAAACGTTATCGCCTCCTTTTTTAGCCTGACGAGCAAAAAAAAGGTTGTCGCCGCATCATTTCTAGGGTTAAATTACGGTTAACCCTAACATAACCCTAGCTTAGACCCCTCTTCGGGGGCCCCCCCTCGCCCGGGGCCCGGGGGGCTGTCAACAAAGTGCCCCCGCCTCCCCACGTTACGCCACTGCACAGAGAAAGCGTTTTGTGAATAAATCCTTGTTACTTACACGTTTATTACAGGTGATAATAGGTAACATTTCAAGATAATTTTTAGCTGCCTAAGTGGTTTTAATTAAATGTTATTAGAATTTAAACTGTCGTGATACCACAAGTTTTCGATTGCATAAATTTTCAATGATAAAAGCTATAATAAATTATATTTGTTTGCAATATTTCCAAATTTTGTTGTATTAAATTAGTTAACTGTTATGCAGTGGCGGCTCTAGGATTTGGCAAGTGGGGGGGGGCGTTGGGGGGCAACTTCTAAGTTCTAATCATGGGGGGCCATCCATTTGTTCTTTAATGTATGTAGCATTAAGTATAGGGTCCCAACTGGGGGCCACTGGGGCAGGCAGTCAATAGGGGGGCACGGCTCCTCTCCCCGGTGGAGCCGCCACTGATGGGGAGGGGCGACGGGGGGGCGGCGCTTTATATGTCATATACAGCTAGGAGGGCCATATGTTTGATTCGGTGGATGAGAAGCCTGGCGGATGAGAAGCCTGTATGTGGAGGGGGCGACGGCGGGGGAAGGCGCTATATGTCATATACAGCAACGAGGGCGATCTGTTTGATTCGGCGGATGTGAACCGTGGCGGATGAGAAGATTGGCGGATGAGAAGCCTATGGGGGGAGGGGGGCGAGGAGGGCGCGATATGTAATAATCAGTTAGTAGAGCGATCTGTTTGATTCGGCGGATGAGAACCGTGGCGGATGAGAAGATTGGCGGATGAGAAGCCTATATGGGGAGGGGGCGAGGGAGGGGCGCGATATGTAATAATCAGTTAGTAGAGCGATCTGTTTTATTCGGCGGATGAGAACCGTGGTGGATGAGAAGCCTATATAGGGGGAGGGGGCGAGTAACTGACGCGCGGAACTTCGAGCCAGTAGTCGGACATTGCTGATCGTCCCTCCGCCTTCAAAGACTGCCGTGTTCGGTGACAGATCAGTCACGCGGGGAAACCCAGCCCTGTGGAACTCGTTGCCAAGCGATGTTATTAATGCGAAGTCCGTCGGCTGTTTTGAAAGCTCCTAAAGACACACTTATTTGACATCTCTTATAAGTGACTCCTTTGTAAAGCGCTCTTGCCTTTAGCTCAAGTTATGCTACTGCGCTATATAAATTGTTGTGGATAATAATAATAATAATAATAATAATAATAATAATAATAATAATATATGGGGAGGGGGCGACGGGGGGCGCTTTTATATGTCATATTCAGCTAGGAGGGCGATATGTTTGATTCGGCGGATGAGAAGCCTGGCGGATGAGAAGACTGGCGGATGAGAAGCCTATATGGGGAGCAGTGGCTGCTCTAGGATTTGGCAAGTGGGGGGCCGTTGGGGGGGGGCAACTTCTAAGTTCTAATCATGGGGGGCCATCCATTTGTTGTTTAATGTATGTAGCATTAAGTATAGGGTCCCAACTGGGGGGCCACTGGGGGGGCCAGGCAGTCAATAGGGGGCACGGCCCCCCTCTCCCCCGGTGGAGCCGCCACTGAACGAGAGACCAGATAAATTGGGCAATAAAACACAATATCCCTCTTTAAGACATACACGGCCAGCATCATTCAGTGACTTAGTGAGTTATATTATATCAATCATAAAACGCAGATCCAGTGAAATGTTTGATGCTATCTTGTTCACAATTAATACACCCCAGGGCCTCAAATTCTGTTAACAGGCTACGGGATAGTTTTTTGCAACGACGTTGCAAAAACACAGACAAATATAATTGTCGTCATCCAACAGGATAGCCGGTAGAAGACGTTTTGGTCCTTTTTTTCTTCTGCTGTACATAACGGTGTCCGAAGCAGTGACAGTCTTCAGGAATCAGGATTATAAGGGCCTCCTTTAGCAGATGACTTAACTGAGCGACGCAGGCACCTACTCACCAGCATTAACTAAAATGCAGCAAAAATATTTTATTACCGTGCCGACTCCACATTGTATGAATCCATCATTTTATCGATCACTCATTATATATCACTCATTATATCGATTAATCAATCGATCGATCAATAAATCAAGTTATCATTCATTGTATCAATCAATGGATCATTTGATTTCATTCTACTTCCATGATACCACCGTCATAATGCCTATGGCATACCAGCCGACCAAATCCAGTCTGAACCGGGTGAGGGAAAGCGGAAATGTCAAACAATAAATGTGTCCCCATGGGCGACCACAACTAGGGGCAAGAGGGGTACTTGCCACCCCATGGAATAAAAGACCAAAATTTCACATTGCACATGACCTTTTGTGCTTCTCGCCGATTTTGTATTCTCTTGTTTTTACTCTTGCCTCCTCTTGAAATTTTTAGTGTACATTGCCTCGTGTCGCTCCGATTGCCATTACTGAATATATAGGGGGTCGAGAACTGATATAAAAATTATATTTCACTCTTTAAATAGTATTTTCAACCACTCCTGTTAACTGAACAGTTGACATTGTGACCAGCCTCCGTTGCTCATTGTGCCCATGTCATATCAGTACTGTCAAAGAATGCAGCCCACGTATTAAGTGTAGACCTACTTGTTCTTCTAACATGGGTGTGAGCATAGTGATACTTGTAATTATGCAATTCTACACTGTACTTGTACTAGCTTCAAAATGGAATCTGGTATGCATCTTCTTCGCCACCCTTGGCACTGGAAACCTTATAGTTATCGATCGTTCACTGTTGTCAGTTGCTGATGACAGTGCTCGCAGTCGCACATAAGCTGATTTCTCACCAGGTGGTTGGTGGTGGAGGGGCGGGGGGTGATTGAATGCTGGAACCGGCTGAGTTTCATTTCACGTTCAGGATAGTATGTCGTCGAAGGATCGAATGTGATTGTCTTGTCCAATCAAAAAATGTTTCATTCGGAATTTGACCTTTTGACCCGGGATTGGTAAATGTTCTTCCTATATTAGTTTCACGTGCTAAGAGACGGAAATTGTCCCGTATATAGCACTTTTACTTCGAAAGTTGTATGCTTATTTCATTTGCCATTCAATCCATTACCATGATATTTATTCATGCCAGATTATAGAGTAAGTTAAGTAATAAAATTCGAAAGAAAACACACGAAGTTGACGACCATTTGCTACTTCTTGACTAATAACAAATGTAAAGAAAGACACTTTTGGGCGCATTATGGTCACATCCGACACGGTTATCATCCGCCGAACCAAAGATATCGCCCTCATTGCTGTATATGACATATAGGTAGCACAGTGTCAGCAGCAGTCACCACTACCCACAAGCAGCAGATACAAGAAACTAGCTCATGAGATCCTGACTACATTCATCAGGTAATCCGATACAAAAATTCAGCAAACCCGTATGTGACCCAGACCCTTTACTTAACAACACTCCATTAAGGCCCTGTTGCCACCCGCCATTAAGGCCCTGCAGGTCTGCAGCCCTGCAGGTGACCGGTCCAACGGACAACGTGACAACGTCAGTTAGGTGAAACTGAGGTCAGTAAGGTCACAGCGGGAGAACAATTGGACTTACTGGAGTAAATATCGGACAGACAGTTGAGATTTGAGAACTTGAGACAAGCTCCGACATATTGAGACAATGGCTCAACGGAAATGACTGAGATTCACAAGAATAATACATTTTCAAGAACTTTTAAAAAAGCCCGGATTCAGTGGCGGGGCCACGGGGGTTTTCAGGGGGGTTGAACCCCTCCACTTGCCATTGGGCTACCCGTGAGATTCGTGCAAAATTGCAGAGAAATTTTGGTGAGGGGGTGGGGTAGGGGATGATTGAGGATCGGTTCTACTAGTCTAAGTATCAAGCGTTCTCAGCTGTATATATCTACAGGATGGGGTTGCCGGCTTAGACGTTTGTTTGTTCACAAAAATCGTACATTGGATATTGAAAAGCTCATAAACACCTTTGCTGAATGACTGGATCGGCGAGCAAAGTTCTATTCAGTGGCGTCATTTCACACTTTTCTTGGGAGGGGCGAGAAAGTTTGTAAAATTTTCTTTTAAAATTTTATTAATTTTTGGAAATTTTTCCGACTAAGAGTTTGAGTTTCGGAAAAAAGGTGACGACCTTTTTTTTGCTCGTAGTTCTTTTTTAGGGTTACGATTACCAAAAAAAATAGTTGACGACCTTTTTTTTGCTTGTTAGCCCTTAGGGGCTGCTGACTTTTTGCCCCACCCAAACTCAAATGACGTCCCTTTTTTGATTTTTGTTGCACATTAATACATTATAAATTAATATTTTCATTTCCTTGGGGGGCACGGCCCCCCCCCCAGCCCCCCTCAAATGACGCCTCTGGTTCTATTCAATGTAGTTTTATATATTTGAGACCAGAATCAATTGGGTCACACGTCAAATGCTCGACCGACATTTGCGCCGACATTTCCGCGATATTCTCAACCGCCGAATCAAACAGATCGCCCTCGTCGCCCCCTCCCCATATAGGCATCTCATCCGCCACGGTTCTAATCCGCCGAATCAAACAGATCGCCCTCGTTGCTGTAATTGACATATAGCGCCCCCCCCCCGCCCTCGCCCCTCCCCATATAGGCTTCTCATCCGCCAGTCTTCTCATCCGCCGAATCAAACAGGTCACCCTCATTGCTGTATATGACATATAGCGCCCCCAATCAAACAGATCGCCCTCGTTGCTGTAATTGACATATAGCGCCCCCGCCCACGCCCCCCTCCCCATATAGGCTTCTCATACGCCAGGCTTCTCATCCGCCGAATCAAACAGATCGCCCTACTAACTGATTATTACATATAGCACCCCCGCCGTCGCCCCCTCCCCATATAGGCTTCTCATCCCCCACAGTTCTCATCCGCCCAATAAAACAGTTCGCCCTCATTGCTGTATATGACATATAGCGACCCCCCTCCGTTGCCCCTCCCCATATAGGCTTCTCATCCGCCAGGCTTCTCATCCGCCGAATCAAACAGGTCGCCCTCATTGCTGTATATGACACATCGCGCCTCCCTCCGTCGCCCCTCCCCATCAGTGGCGGCTCCACCGGGGGGAGAGGGAGGCCGTGCCCCTATTGACTGCCTGCCCCCCAGCGGCCCCCAGTTGGGACCCTATACTTAATGCTACATACATTAAACAACAAATGGATGGCCCCCATGATTAGAACTTAGAAATTGCCCCCCCAACGGCGCCCCCACTTGCCAAATCCTAGAGCCGCCACTGCTCCCCATATAGGCTTCTCATCCGCCAGTCTTCTCATCCGCCGAATCAAACATATCGCCCTCGTTGCTGTCTATGACATATAGCGCCTTCCCTCGCCGTCGCCCCCTCCCCATATAGGCTTCTCATCCGCCAGGCTTCTCATCCACCGAATCAAACATATCGCCCTACTAACATGAGATGGGCACAATTAGACAAAAATCTAATCAATTAGAATTAGAATTAGTTGCTTCTAGCAACTAATTGATTAGCATTAGAATTAGTTCTACACTGTGTTCAATTAATTAGAATTAGCATTAGCTGCTGTCTAATCAATTTTATTTACAATTAGATTGTCGATTTTCGCGATACAGTTGACACACCACGCAAAACACAGCTTTAAAATACTAATTTAATATCAGCAGTAATTGCATGCAGCTGCAAATGGTTGGAAATGGCTGGCATTTCCAGTTGTCAACAGTAATCACACAAAACACTGCATCTATCAGCTGTAAGTTTTCCTTGTTAATGCTACCATGATCATCTCAGCGATATACTATGAGCATGCGTTTCAACATTATACTCAGGCTGCCTCGGATGGCTAATTGTCATGTAATTAAAAAATAATTAGAATTTGCAGGTAAATTCTAATTGATTAGAATTACAATTAGCTGATAAAATTTGCCAATTGATTACAATTAGAATTAGCTGGTCATCTAATCGATTAGCTAATCAATTACTTCCTAATTGATTAATTATCCATCTCTGCTACTAACTGATTATTACATATAGCACCCCCGCCGTCGCCCCTCCCCATATAGGCTTCTCATCCGCCACGGTTCTCATCCGCCGAATCAAACAGATCGCCCTCGTTGCTGTATATGACATATAGCGCCCCCTCCTCGCCCCTCCCCATATAGGCTTCTCATCCGCCAGTCTTCTCATCCGCCACGGTTCTCATCCGCCGAATCAAACAGATCGCCCTCGTTGCTGTCTATGACATATAGCGCCTTCCCTCGCCGTCGCCCCCTCCCCATATAGGCTTCTCATCCGCCAGGCTTCTCATCCGCCGAATCAAATACATACCGCCCCGCAATATCTACTATATGTCTCATCCGCCCCGCCGATTCGGACAATAACACTCATCCGCCGCGTTCATCCGCCCGCTCATCCGCCAGCTCATCCGCCCCGCCCTCATCCGCCGATTAGACATACCCACTAGCAGCTCAATACCTTGGAGCAATAATACACTCAATACCACTTTGTTGCTAAACTTGCTATTATGTGACATTCGACTAATATATGGCAAATATAGCCTCGTGCCCGTTTCTGATTGATGAGTCCTGTTTCTCGCTAGAGGCGATTTGGTATAACATATGATTCCGTTGTTGAAATCGTGCACTTTGTTTTTCGGATTTCTTGTTCTGTGGATCTCTTGGCTTGTCATTCATAGGAGGGAGCTCGCTGACCAGGACTTACTTTGCCATTTAGACTACGAATACGAGATGATGCGTCGTTGTCGACCGGCGTGTCTGCATGGGCATTTCAGTCTTGTCGGCATGACGGAATGCGTTCCGTGGCTTACTTGCCGGGATTTAGGTGAAATTCGTGTCCAGGAAAGAATTGGAGGCGGTGCCGTAAAACAGGTGACACGGCGTTTACATGTAGGGCAAAAAGTAGAATTGCTTTCAGTTTCAGTGCTATTATGTTTGCCCTAATAGTATTTGCCTTGGCTGTTTAATTGTGTAATAATAATTATCATGCACTTTTGTAGCTCCAGCCATAATACACAAATGTATCAATCGAGGGTATGCCAAATCTCACTGCAATTCTGCAAAAGACCATCTCAAAACCACATAAAATCAGTCAAAGACGGAAACAGGCCGACAATGGAGGAAACGTCAACTGAAAGAAATGTTTTAAATAGGAGTTTTAGAATACATTGATTTGGACAGAATAGAGGAATGGACAAAGGAAGGGAGTTTAAAAATTTTAACAGCCCTGCTGTTCTGGATTTGATTCGGCTATTCATATCCATGGCATTCCTTGTTATGGGTGATATATTTAAAAGAGATACTGACAAATGCTTTATTAATTTTTGTATCAATATTATTATTAAAGTAGACATGTATAAATACATTCATTCACTACCTGTTTGATATTTAAGATTTCACAATAATTGTCAAACTTATTTATTAACATGAAACTGATTTGCATTTGTAAATTGCTTAACAATTTCAAGAATATAACAGTGCACACAGCATCAGCTTTTTCGATGTGGTATCAGTGGTGTAACTACATTGGAGCAAACTGGAGCAATTGCTCCTGTCGGACCGCCCAGTCACTTGTGCAAATTGTGTAAATCCAATAAGAGAATTTTCCTGGGTGGAGAGGTTAGGCCATGTCTCATTTTGTAGGTTCTGCAACTGGTTGGTTATAACTTTTTGCACCGTGTCTGCTATGATGACACACACAATGGCTACACTGTCCTAGTTTAGTATTGGTGTAGGCATCAGTGTATCAGCATCAGCAGCAAATTATATTATGATAAAAACTTCATGACTCAGGAAGTGTTGCTATGACCTGAAATTTTGACCAGCAGTGTATTTTGTGTCTAAAATGCTCTAAAATTCACCTATTGCATTTGTGATTTTAAAATTTTTCGGGGGTTATACCCCAGGCCTCCGTTAAGAAGAGGAGGAGAAAGGAAGGAGAGGGGAGGAAGGAAGTGGAGTGATGGCAAGGCACAGGTATTTTGCACCGCTGGGCATTTTTTCTTAGCTGCGCCAACCCGTAGTATCGTCATTGTACTGTACTGTTCACGTTGATGTTCAAAATCTGCACATACAGGAAGAATATCATCCTCGATGAGGGCCCACTGGGGTCTAGGCATTCAATAGGGGGCACAGGCCTTCCTGGGTTCCCCCTCCAGTTAATGCCACCATCAAACTTCCCTCACTTCAATTCTACCTAAACGTGATCTTTTTCAGTACATGCCTGAGGATTCAGAATTTGTTGCTAGAACTGTCACTCAAAACAGCCAAATATTAGGACATCGCACATGTTTGGCTATCAATCAGAGGATTGAATTGATTTCATCTATAGCAGGGGTGTCAAACTCATTTATAATAATAATAATAATAATGTGATTTTAAGTGGTTTAGGAGGCTAAGTAAGCCTGTGTGAAAACCACTGATGTAACCATCTGCATTCAATAACCTAGTTTATCTAGATAGCCTTTGAATCCGTTCACTGTTTCAACTGTCACTCCCACCTCGTCCAAACTGTTCCATTTGTCCACAACCCTTGCACTAAAAAAGTTTTTCTTTCTTGGACCAACCCTCTGCTTAAACATTTTGCACTTGTGGCCTCTTGTGCTGCTATAGTGTGCCAATGTAAAGAATCGATCATATGGCACATCTACTTTCCCAGTCATTATTTTGTATGTTTCTATCAAATCTCCTCTTTCTCTTCTCCTTTCTAATGTTGTCAGTCCACAATATTGAAGTCTTTTTTCGTAGCTTAAATTATGGCACCCATTGACCATCTTCGTTGCTCGTCTTTGCACTTTTTCTAAAAGTTCTATATCTTTTTTTAAGAATGGATTCCAAGCCTGAACACAGTATTCCAGATGAGGCCTTACTAATGACTTATAAAGTTTAATGATTATCTCTTTGTCACGACTCACAATTGTCCTTTTCACCATTCCCAGCATTTGGTTTCCCTTTTTGCTGCCTCCATGCATTGGTGAGATGGATGGGTGATTATTCCCTAAGTCTCTTTCTTTTTCTGTTGTGGTTAGAACCTTCCCATTAAAGAATATTCATTACCATTATTAGACTTCCCAACATGCATTACAGAACATTTATCAATATTGAAAAGCATCTGCCAGTCCACAGACCACTGAAACAATTTCCTTAGATCTTCTTGTAAAATTTTTGCATCATCCTCCGAGTCTATATTTCTGCATAACTTTGTGTCATCGGCAAACTTTGAAATTTTGGACAGTAATCCTTCATCGATATCATTTATATATATTAAAAGCAATGGCCCAAGCACTGAGCCCTGAGGTTTAACTCTTGCCCATTATGGCCTCCCTAATGCCAACCTTCTGTCTTCTTCCTTCAACCAATTTTCGATCCATCTGAGAATATTGCCCTTATTCCACAGGACTTCAGTTTGCCTTATGGGGTACTTTTCAAAAGCTTTGGCAAAATCTAAATATATTATGTCTACTCCTTGCCCTTGTCTAGCTTATCAAAACCTCCTCCAGAAAGTCCAACAGGTTGGTCAGGCATGAACGCCCCTTTGTAAATCCATGCTGACTATCTTTAACAATTTTATGCCTAGTCAAATGTTCCAAAATGCTTTCTTTCAGTATTTTTTCCATAACTTTACCGATTACAGATGTTAGGCTCACTGGTCTGTAATTACTTGGTTCACTTCGTTTTCCCTTCTTGAACAGTGGGCTGACTAATGCGTCTCTCCAGTCTTGCGGTACTACTTCTTATTAGGGGCCACATATTAGGGTCTTTGTGGTTGTCACCAGCCTGATTTGTACATAGCATTAACATGAACTACAGTAGGCCTATTACCGGTACACAAAAAGTATATTAAAATGTACTGATAACTAACTTTTAGAATTCCATTTTTGTGATACTGTTGATGAAAAATAAAAGTATTTTGTAATTATCAGTGCAATACGTCCTTGTTAAACTTCACGTTTTGTAGTTATAATTATTTATCTTTGTTGATTTTCATATATGTGCTTTTTGAACATGCATTAAATAAAGTTACTTTGCTTAAACATTAAGTTTTTTAATTGTATTCAGACACATACATGCGGGCTGGATGAAAAGCTTTCACAGGCCATATCTGGCTTGCAGGCCATATGCTTGACACCATGTTTGACACCCCTGACCTATAGGGTGGTTCACTCTGATTAGCCCTCTTAGTTGCTGTTCTTTGCTCGCCATACAGGAGTTCAATGCTCAACCGATACTGTGGCACTTCTCCTAGTCCATTCATAACCAGCCAGCTCTCAAATCTTTGTCTAGTGAGCAGTTTTGACTTTTCTAATTGGAGGAACCTTATGCAATCTCTCCAAACTACTCCCTCATCAATATTAAAACTGGAAAGGATAAATCCATAGAAAGTCGCTTTATACAAGCAAACAGTTCTACAATGGATCTCATTGTAACTCCTACAGAGCAAACAATACAGAAATGACAGACACTTGCGTACTTGACTGCTGAAGATGGGATATTTACAAATTATGCCTATGGGAACTGTATGGAACAATAACTATTTTGATTAGATACTGTCATTAACATTAACATCTACCAAATATCACCACCAATGATACCACCATCTAATATAATTATGTTGGTCAGTTTAAGCCCATTCATAATTACAGCAAATAAAAGTTATTATTTGAAAATATTGGGAAAGACCTCTACTGACCAATTGCCGTTGTTTCCTTCTTCATGTTGAAATTCAAAAGTCAGCTTTTCTAACAACAAGGAAGTTATTTTGAATGGATGTGATGATGATGATGACGACGACGACTATGACAACTAACTACCGGTACTCTGATGATGATAAGTACTCTGTGTGATTTCATGTATGTTGCTTGTGAAATTGCTTTCTTGCCAAGAATATGAATAATTGGATATATTTATATATATTAGTGCTGTCCTTTAATCGCGATTAACGCGCGATTAACGCGCGATTAACGCATTAATCTGTCAACTTAATCACAATTAATTTTTTTATTTGCGATTAAAAAATTAATCACATCATATTTCTCTAAAGAAACTTTAAAAAACTGAATTTGAAAGTGATAACGTCATGAGTTTCTGTTGACTGAAATGGATGATGCATGTGCTATATAATGTTGTGCATGGTCACTAGTTGAAATTCTGAAAGTCTGTTCTGCAACTGGCACATTGTTTATTTCAATTTAATTACTACTTCGGGACCAGAATAACATTGCTAAAAATGCGATTAATTGCGATTAATAATTTTAATTGCACGATTAATTGCGATTAAATAAATTAATCGTTGAACAGCACTAATATATATATAATATATATATATATTATATATATATATATATATATATATATATATATATACACACACATTGATTTTATATATTATATTATTTTATATTTATATAAAAGAGATAAACATAATACATGGACATTTTCCTAAAATTGTGACCAAAGTTTTGCATTGATGATATAAAGAAATCTGAGCGATACATACTGATATATAGATGAATGTCTGTAGTTATTGGAATTAGCAGTTAAGTAGTATACGCTTCTGCATTGTGTTGTGATTCTTGAAGGTTTTTCTTGCTAAATGGAAGGATCACTTGGTCGTTTTAATTCAACTGGCAGAGCCGCTGTACAAAGAAGACTTTCAGCATGGATTACATATGTTAATGGCATTTCAGCCCAACAGAAATGTTACTCAGCTTCTTGGGTATTGCAATGACGAGTACATTACTGAATATCATAGACATCGTTCAGCTGATAATCTCCTTGATATGTTGGAAAGAGAAGAATTTGCTAAATATGACACACCATCAGTTAGATTTGGTCTTTGCTTAAATTATGTGGAATTGTTGGTATTCCTGCATAACAGTACACATGGAATACGAGTCATGTGTGATTCAAATGACCTTTACAAGACTCTAAGCCAATTGCTGGTAACTGTGGATTTAAGACTTATTCTAAATGACTTGGATGCACTACCTGAAGTCATTCCTCCAAACTTTAAGATCAAATGCGGACATCGTGAAATCAGCGGCGACTTTGTTGCTCCAGAGCAACGTTGGCCATTTACTAATCGTCCATTTGATGACAATGACATGCCATCGTATGATGAAAAATCAGATGTTTGGAAAATACCAGATGTGTGTTTGCACTTTCTAGGTAATAAATTAAATGTACAAACATTAATCTTCCACCTTTTAGAAATTCATAGGAAGTGTAAAGTCGTCAATTCTACATATAGGGCTGGTGCTATGGATGTAATTATGGAGTACAAAGAAATATACAGAACCTTAGGTTTATAATAATTAGTACATTTGTTTTTGAAAGATATTTTTTACCTGTATGGTTTCAGAAATTTCTTATAAAAATCAATACTTTGCAGTTTGAAAAGAAATTTAATCAGTACACTGTAGTTGCTTATTTCATATTTTATCAATGAAAAGAATTATTATATTACATAATAAAGGATGCATGCTATCGCTAGTGTGTAAGATATCCGACATATGAATACTATAGCAAACTAAATTCCTTACATTAGTCAATACATTAAAGATAGCAAATATTTACATATGAATATATTTTGGGTTCAGAATAGATAAGTAATTACAAATGTATTGTCATTAAACATCTTCACATGATTAATAACTCTACTGTAAATAATATAAATTTGATGCATTTGTTCATGAAATCAATTAAAAATACAGCACACTGGCACATTTTAAAAATTATAGTGTAAGATGTTTCTTTAGCAGGCAAAATACATTGGTCTCATTAGTTACCAGATACTGGCACATTCATTATATTTTTCAAAATACCCATTTATACATAAAAGCTATGGTATTAGCCTGCAAGTACATCAACATTTAAAATTATGCAAAAAACAAATTACAATACATTGTCATTAACAATTAAATTATGTTCAAGAATAACACATTTGATGCCAAAATGCATAAATCTGAGCTAAAGATCAGCACGTCAGAGGTCAGTAAAAACAATAAAATTTTACTCTTATTTCTGCTTTATAATCCGTCATAGGTTTTAAATACATACCACCATTTTAAACGCCATACACAATATTTATTGATTCAACTTGATAACTTCTTTCTGTGATTTTAACGTTTTAACATTGGTTACAATTTTCTGGCCAGATTATTGCAAAAGCTGGTTAATGTGACACAGAGACTGTTCAGATCATGACATGAGAAGCAAGTGTTGATATTGACACGAGTAATTGTAAAGTGTATAGACAATGAATAGTATTGGAAATTTTAGTAGAGCTCAAGAGAATTTTTAAAATGCAAATTTTGAATTTACTTTTATGGTAATGCACTGGGCATTAGCAAAATTCAGTACTATGCAGCCATTATTAATATATCAGAAAGCGGAAAGTGCAATCAAAGTGGATGGCAAAATATCCGAATGGTTCACCACGAATATAGGAATATGACAAGGATGTATGCTGATGCCAACGCTGTTCATCATAATTCTGGAGTGCATATTTAGAATGACATTAAATATAAAAACAGGAGTGAAAAGCAGTGGGGAAGATCTAAATAACTTGAAGTTTGCAGACGATGTCAGCCTGATGAGTGAAAATATTCAGGACCTACAAACTATCACTAATGAAGTCAATGATACAAGCAAAAAGTTTGGCCTGAAAATTAACAATGAAAAAACAAAAGTTATGGCTGTTTCGAGGGATGGCAACAATGAAGCAGAAATTGTACTAAATGGACATATTGGAAAAAGTTGAAACATTCAAGTACTTAGGATGAATACTCAAGAGCGACGGAAAACACAGAGGACGTGAAAATGAAAATAAATAGAGGATTACAAACAATGGGAAGAATGAGAACACTATGGAGGAACAAAAGCTTAATGAATACAAAGCTGAAATTGTACAATACATTAGTAATACCTCAAATTTTATATGGATTGGAAACTTGGATAATAAAAAATCAGGTGAAAAAAGTTTAATGATTGCAGAGATGAGCTGTCTAAGAAAAATAATGGGAGTCAGCAAATATCAAAAATTGAGAAATGAAGACATCAGGCAACATGCAACAGATAGGAGCCACAGAAACAATAATTATCGATAAAGTACATGTAGGGCCTACGCAAAAGAATGGATAGATGGGCCCACAAAGCATTGCATACACACAAAGTAGGAGTCAGAGAGGAAGACTGAGAAAAAGATGGACGGATAACATCGAGGAAGATCTGAAAGCAAAGAACATGTCGATTGTTGAAGGATGCAGATTAGCGCAAGATCGAGCGAAGTGGAAATGTTTCATATCTAACTATTGCCGCCATGCAGGCAGAAAGTGAAGATGAAGCAGCCATTATAATGTCCACTATATCTGTTTACATGTAAATGCCACATATAAATACTGTATCTCCAAGAGCTAACTCTGGGACTTAAAACTGGAGTAGTAGATGAGCTGACTGTATAAAACCAACAATATTCAAACAACAGAGAAACCAGTTTGAAGGCAGTTAATGATCTGGTTAAAGTCAAAGTATTGGTAACTTTTGCTACATTTAACCTTTATGAAGCTGTGAACAATGATGAAGAATGCATAACAAAAGCAATCTGGCAATTAGAACCAATGTTTAACCACACAATTTGGGTGGATTAGCATGCAAGAAATAAATAATACAGGCTATTGATTATTTTATGCAATTGCAATTTACTATAACTAAAAAAAATCATCCACATGGGTTAAATTACACTCAATAATATTTGTTAGCACAATTCACTTAAAACATTAAACATGAAAGCACTTAATTGTATTCACATTCTAAAAAAAGACCAAATAATGTCACAAAAGACAGTTGAGAAAGAAAATAGCAGCAGCATCTTTGTCCGTTACCCGTTACAACATCTCTTACTTATTCCATACAATTTAGTTTTAATGAATCACAGCATCTAGTATAAGACACTTGATAATCTTATGTTAATAAGAGCAACAAATACAAACAAGAGTCATTGTTCAAGCTAAAATCTTAGTTCTTTGATGGGCCAACTATTCTACAAGTATATATAAAACAACTTCCTACATAAGCACTCCAGTGCATACCGGTACTTTATTAAAAGCTATGTACATTTGCTGCAATTTACTGCACAATGATGTCATATGCCAATTTTCATCACACACAACATAAATTGACAGATGCACAATTAAAAATTACATTCTAATTACAATGATTAATTACTGACAGATCTTGGTCAATGGCAAGCAAAAGCATTTTGCTGTATGAATGCTATTGACAGAATATGAAAAATCCACATGTACTTATCGTAATGGCATAATCTAATGGTACAATACAAACTTGTGTGCCCAATTTCAATCAACTGTCAGTAGAAGTGCAGTTCTTTATACAATATAATAAATGAACCTATTAAAAACAACATTTTCAAGAAATTGAGCGATTTAGAACAGAGATGATTCTGAATTCAAATCAATGAGCAGTTCACGCATGTGGATAAATAGAAACAGTGGAGTTTCGTTGTGGCTGCAAAAGCTTGACACAGTCATTTGAGTTTGCAAGTTCAGCATAGAATGCAGCATTGTTACCTTCATGGTCCAGTTGCTCCACATTGGCACCATACTAACACAAGACATAACACATGAATAACTCTTACTATGTCTGTTATGAAATATTGGTTTCATAACAATTTACAACAAAAACAATAATAATAATAATAAACAGATGGGAAGAATACATTGAAAATTTGTACACAGACAACAGATGAGAAGAAGAGAACTGGAATTCAACAAATGCTCAAACCCTAATAACAACCAAAGAAGTTGAATCAATAATAAGAAAACTGCCAAAAATTTAAGAAATGCCCTGGACCAGGTTAGATACTGGCAGAGTTTTTACAGAGACTGGGACACAGATGAATAGACGATGACAACACCAATAATTTAGTTGGTCTTATTCTCTCCCTCTTACTGATCTCTAGAATGAACCTGGTCTTTTGCGGATGGATTTGAAGGACCATCAATTGATACCCTTAGATATTAGAACTGGTGCTATAGAAGTGCATAATAATTATATTATAATAATATAATAAACAAAATATATGTGACAAGAGAAATACCAGATGAATTTCTAAAATGCATATCTATTCCCATCCCAAAGGCTAACAAGGCAAAAGAGTGCAATGACTTTAGGGCAATAAGTCTGATCTCACACTCCTCAAAAAATCCTGCTGCACTTCTATTATACAACTGTGAAGTAGTATGAACTATATGTCAAAGAAATCTAGACATGAAAAAATACCTACATGCTTCATAGACTTTCAAAAAGCTTCTGATAAAGTGAAGCATAACAAATCAAGGGAAGTCATGAAACTAGCAGGGATACCAGACATGGAAAGAAAGCTGGTAGAACATCTGTACTGGAATGAAGAAGCTTGTGTTAGGACTAAATCAGGAGAAACAAATATTTTAAAACCCAAAGAGGAGTGAGACCGGGATGTATAGTGTCACCTATACTATTTATTGTCTATAGTGTATACCCACTATCAGAAGCCCTGAATGGATTACCCAGAGTTAAAATAGACGGATGTAATATAAACAACATAAGATATGCAGATGACACGACCTTATTAATGGAAAATGAAGAAGACTTGAAGACCCTGGTGATGAACATAGTTAAGATGGCCACAGAATACGAAATGGAATTAAACTTGAAAACGACAAAAGTCATGGCAGCTCTTTACCATTGGTAAATCAGTTTTTAAAAGTGTTGTGTAACGTCAAAAATCACACCCACCCACATAACATTTTCAAGGACCCCATTCACCCACCCTCCAGTATTGTGAAATTATGCAATGGCCCCTTAAGGATTTTTATATGGCCCTAACACATGGGATGATTAGGAAATTTTCGATTTTAGTTTCTCTATCCATGGAAAAACTTGTTTGAAATGATTAAGCTGATGCTGAATGCCCAAATAAAACAATTTGCTAAGACTGAATAATTATCAAGTACCTACCCAGATCAGAAGTTGAACAATAACCACATTTCCCAAAGCAGCTGCAATGTGCAGAGCAGTTCTTGTGTCATGGCTACTATAGGGCTTTACTACTTGATCAGGTGATGAGTGGGCTAATACCAAAATAGTACTACAGACATCCTGACGAGCAACAGCGTCCATGAGTTGCTATCAAATAAATACAAAGTACGTATTATTACTTCAACTACTTCACATAAAATAAATTTTCTACTTGAAAACAGTGAAGCATTCTTAATTGGCTAAAACTTTCAAAACTGAAACTTGAATCTTGAGAACCACAACCATGAATGCAAGTGACAATTTATATTTTCAGAAACTTAACTTTGTGTAAAGTTATGCTGAAAATCAGGTTAATTTTCTTGTACCATGTACAAGGTATAAATAAAAGTAATTACAACTTCTGAAAGTAACAGTTTAAGACTTGTAGACAAGGCAAAATTGCACAAGTGATTAAGGATATAGTGAAAGTTATACAGCATGTATACAACATGCTGCTACAAATGATATGACCATTTCTTAAGCTTTCTTGAAGCTGGGATAACTACCCATTTGATATAAAAGAACACTTACTTGATGTACTGCCACATCTTTATGCAGAAGAGGTGGTAAGAATTCTTTCTGCTCGTACTTTTGGCGAATCCACTTTTCTTTCTCTTCTCTGAAAGACATTAAAATAACAACAAATGACAAAACTTCCTCATTTTTAAATTAAAAATAAAATCTTTTAAATTGAATTTTTAGTCAGCATTTGCTCTGCATGATATAAGCTGCATCATATATCCAATCCTTTTAAAAGTTGAAAACTTCTTTATCTTGGTTCACTTTAAAGTTCCAAATTTAAACCTTAGCAAATAAACATGATTTACAAGTATTCTTAAAAGAATGTACGTAGCAGCCTGGCTAACCGAGAACTGCTTGGCGATGGTTTTTGCTGAACACCAATGTTGCACTCCCAGATTCCATTTGCCATCTGATTTCCTATGGTAGTCATGACCTCAACCGATTCCAAGCTACATTTCAAAATATTCAGTCCTTGTCAATGATGACAAAAGACAACCTTCAATGCAATTCTACTGTATTGCCAATATCACTACATTAGTTATTAACTGTACATATATTAATAATTTATATTGTAAATTTTATCACGATTATCATGATAGACACTAAATCACCATCACACATGTATAAAATCTGACAAACATCAACAATATATAGATTCAAAACCAATGCAAGGTACAAAGTATGCTCAATATTTATGGTTCATTGACATTTGCATGACCAACATTAGCGCGTATTTCGAGCGAAGCACGAATTGCACTATAAATTAAAAGTCATCCGTGCTTTAGTTAACCATAGTCCTAATCATAACCCCAAATCTAACCTAACTAAATTATATCAACTTATATAAACAAATGTCACACAAGACAAGTGTCGCATGCAAATGTTGGTGTGCAAATGTTGGCCGCACATTTGACGGGTCACCATATTTATTACACTTATAAATAGGCGGTTAATAAAAATCCATAAAATGTTCATAATAACAAAGGAGCTATAAATTACACTTCAATTAAAACAATAATAAACATATTACTTTATTATTTATTTATTTATAAAACAACAGGACAACGCACGGCCATTCATCTAATTCCAGAGAACGAACGCGTGACATATGAGTTCCAAGATTTCGATGAATTCCGGAGCATTCTATGCAAATGACTTCTCCCAGATTAAGACTTGCCCAATCTGGATCTAAAGGACAATAAACAAAGAAAAAATGTTTGGCTTAAAATGTAAGACAGCAGCCTTAGAGTTAACCATGAAATCAATCATATATTCTATGTGGTTCCACGTCATTTAATCCCAGTCACTTAATCCCCGGCACTTAATCCTAAGTCTTTTAATCCCTGTGCACATAATCCCCAGACACTCAAGGATATAGGAAAACATATTAAATGATGTAATACAAATGAAATAAAAAAAGTGTGTTACAAAAACATAACCCTAAACCTAACCTGACATAATTATGCAGCTCTGGTCTTAAACTCCAAGGCGGTGATTGAAGGGATTAAGTGTCAGGGGATTATTTGCTAGGGGATTAAAAGACTTCGGGATTAAGTGATGAGGATTACGTGACTGGGATTAAAATGCTGGGATTAAAAGACCTGTCACCATTCTATGTAGTGGATCATAGTAACACCAGACAACAGCTAATATATTTGTCTACCGGTAATTTTATTTTATTGATATAATATTAACTTTAACTACTGTAAATAAATTCATAACTTTAGGTGCAACTTTAGAAATGCTTACTAACTTAAAACATACAGATTGCTGATAAGAGTCCTTCTCTAAAAGGACAAGAATGTCTGTGAATGTCCAGACAACCAGATCAAAATTTTATTTTTAAAAAGTTACATGCTTTCTTAAACTTACTATGAGCTCCACAGTCAGCACAAATATTATTTCCTTCCATCACTCGAATTTTTGATGTATCAGATTTATTTACAAGACCAGGCACCTGAAATTATAACTGCCATAATTACATTTGGATTATAGCAGAATGTTAATATAGTAAACTAATGATTTGGCTGTGTGTGTGTGTGTGTATTTGTGTGTGTGTGTATTTGTGTGTGTGTGTTTGTGTTTGATATACTGTTTTTACTGTGTAAAGTCTTTGTCTTTTGTGGCTCAAATAAGTTGACGACATATCATCTACATTCTACAGCATACACATCTGCCACTCAAGGATTGTAGAATTAACATTGGCCTTAATAACAGAGAGTGAAAATTTTTGGATTAAAAATAAACACTAATAAAACAAAATTAATGTCAATTACAAAGAAAGTTGGAGAATGACCAATAGTAACACACAATGGAAAAGAAATTGAAATGGTGAAGGAATTCGTTTACTTGGGAAGTGAATTGGAAGCAGAGGGAGGCTTGGACCTGGAGATCAAAAGAAGAATAGCAATGGCAAGATCTACATTCATCAGGTTACATGCCAAAATTTTCACAAGACACATTGGGATGAAAATAAAAATAAGAATTCTCAACACTTGTGTAATACCAATACAAATATATGGATGTGAATTTTGGACCATAGAAAAGAATTGGAGAAAAAATGATAGCAACAGAAAATAAATGGTTTAGATTTCCTTAGAAGAATACTAAGGATTGGATACAAAGAACACATAACAAATGAGGAAGTTAGAGAGAGAACACTGCAACCAAGCATCATTAAAGTAATCAGAAAGACAAGAATGAAATGGACCGAACACATACTCAGAATGTTAGAAATAAGAAACCCAAAACATATTTTCAACTACAAACCAAAGGGGAGAAGATCTAAAGGAAGACTGAAAAGATGATGGGTGGACGGATTGGAAGAGGATCTGCACATGGCAGGGCTGAATCTCCATGGAAAAACTGACAGAAGACACCAAATGACTTTGGAAGAAATAGCAAAAGACAGAGAACTTTGGAGAGATGTCATGGAGAAGTTGACAGTTGGACACAGATGAAGGACGAAAACCTGTCCTGACATCTGGTGAAATATAACATGTTGCTGTTGAAGATTGTTAGTGGACAAACCGAAAACTCAACACATGCATCATTAAGCCAATTTGTATGGAGGCTTGAAAAGCCAGTTAGTGCCAAGCTTCAAGGTGATATTACAAACAGTATTGCCCATAGGATTGTCAGTGATGTTCACCCATAAGAATTAAGCAAATAAGTGTATTGAATAAACAACAATTAAGAGCATAAAACCTTTCATTCATAACCCACTGATAGAGAAGAATTTCACATACCCAACCAATACATGAATTATTGAAGTGCAGGTAATTAATATTATACTAGAAAGAAGGTACATCTTTCAAAAAAAATAAAAATAAGAATGATCACATATTTTGCTGGTCACGGATTCTACATTAATTTTGACAGTGGCGTCATGAAAGTCTAAATGGGTGACACAAACATGATTTTGACCTTTTTTTGCTTGTCAGCACTGGGTGACACCTACCGCACTGGGTGACACTAGAGACGCCACTGCAGCCACAGACTGCATGCAAAGACTTCAAAATACAAGATTAAACTGGAATGATTTTACTCAAGCACAACTTTCTCCAAATATGAGTCCCATGCTACAGAGCGATCTCTACCATATCTTGTTGGTGGTTACAGGTTACTCAATATAATAATGACATAGAACCTTGTCACATGAATACGTGTGGCAAATCAAGATTTTATCCAACCAGATGACACATGTCTCTAATCGATACTGGTCCATCCTCTTACCTCTATCCCGGCTTGGCTATGTCTTGGATCCATAACTCAAAGTCTTCTCATATTCTCAAATGGAAAATTTTCAAGATAATCTCGCTCGTAGATAAATGTCTAAGATCTGAAGCTCCAGACTACCTTATTAGGGACTGCAAACTACTAAGTGACGTTGGCAGAAACCGATCGATCAGCATGAGGTCTCTATCAACGCGAATACTATCAGTATCTCGCACAAGAACCAAAATCGGTGATCGTTCCTTTCGAGTAAATGACCCAGTACTCTCAAATTCGTTACCGCTATATCTTAGAGACGAAACACTTTCCCGCAATACTTTTCTCGCATCTCTGAAAACATATTTGTTTAGTACACAAGCCAAGGCGCATTAGGTCTAATTATGCACCTAGAAATGATGATGATGATGATGATGATGTGCCATGAGTACAGACCTTATTCCTGAAGTGAGGTTTCAAGTCAGTTGGCCCAATCCTCTGGAATGCTCTTGACCCCAGTATGCATAACTTAGCTAACTTAGCTCGTTCTATGGTTCTCCTTTTGAAAGGACTTAAAACTCATCTCTTCATCAATATGCAGTAATCACAGCAGGAGTGCTTCTGAGCGATTATTCACAAGAGGTGCTATACAAATATTCTGCTGCAATACATTACATTAAATGAAAAATAATTCACAAAAATTATATAATTAAAACCTGATCAAAGTTAGAAAAACAAAAACATCAACAGTAGATTTAACATAGGAAGATAAAAGACTTGCATTGGCTTTAGTGCTCTTGTTCAACTGAAGACTAGAGAGAATTTGTTGTTCAATTGCTTGAATCCACTCTTTTCTCTCCTGAAAAAGTACAACACTAATTAGAACAAACAATTGCAAACAAGAACATTTCATCTATCAACTTACTCATTTTAAAAATTACATTCTACTAAAATTTTATATAGTTAAGATGTCACCTGCAGGACCCTACCGTACTTGTGACACAGAAACCTAACTACATAGGCAAATGTTGGCCAAACTTATTTTATCATCATCTCCAAAAACCTTACAAATAATTTTCTAAATTCAGAATCTGAACCTTTGATTCATATTAAATGAACAGGTTTCTTAATGCCAGATAATCATATTAATGAATGAGTGAATAATAGCAATTTATAGACAATTTAAGGGCTTAAAATCAGACTCTTTACATCCACAGAAGATGCCTCAAAATGCCATTGTTTGTTGTCAAGTGATACAATAACAAATTCAAATCCTCCTTCAGACTCTGAAACATCAACAGCAACATGTATTCCATAAATCACAAGCATTCCACGATAGCTTCATCTATGACAAAATGTGTCAAAACGACTGGCGGAAAACATCAACATCAAGACTTTTCACACATCACCACAATCAGCCATAAATTCTGTGTGCACACGCGTGCATGTGTACGCGCGGGCACGCGCGTGCATGTGTACGCGCGTGTGTGTGTAAATCTTCCGGATTGACCTGGCTCTAATTCTATTTGGATTTGGTGTGCCATCGGCTGATGCCCTAGGTTTTATGATAGTGGTGCCATAAAAGTTTATTGATTGATTGATTGTTGACTTAAAGCTAAACATGAAGAAGTGAAAAGGTTATAATGAATGATCGAAAGAGTGCTAGATCAGAAAGTGAACATTAAAAACCTCCAAGAGTAAAAAATAAAAGACTGTTCAAAATGAGGGAATAGTTCAATAAATGATCCTAATACGGTGTTACTTAAATATACCACAAAAACATCAACAAGTCAAAGAGATCATAATGGCCATATTACGGCAATTTGCTTTACAAATACTAGGGTCAAAATGAATGATGACCAGCAATATTCATGGTAACTGTGCCTGGCAGGAGAGATCAAGAATTAACAACTTTCCAAAAGTAAATAAATTAATAGCATTTAGTAAACTACAAATAAGTAAAACTGCAAAAATGATAATGAAAATCTGCCAGAAAAAAGATTATGCACAAATGAACAGTTTACCTCCATCCAAGCTGTTTACATCAATATTTTTGGAGCTACTTTTAATACGTCGATGCTTTTTCTTTGCAATTGGGGTTTCAATCTTTGATGGAACCAAATTATCATTGGCCGGCACAGAAGTTGATAAACTGAGAGAATCAATCTCACGTTTCAATCCTAAAATAAGTTTTACAAAGTCACAGGCAAAGTGTTACATTACATAAACTATACAAGACTGTGCAGTGTATAACTTATCCACAACGAAACCAATTTCAATTCAATTATCAGTGTCTCCCACATTCAAATCACCCACATTTATACACACTCAATACTGAGTTTTGTAATACTGCTTCTTTCTCAGAGATAAACAAAAGTATCATCAGTATGACATCCAAGCATCTGTCCATTACTTTGAAATAATATGCAAGACAGAATCACATTTTACAATTATAAATACTAGATTTGATTAAAAGCAGCTATGTAACCACACAAAATGAAAAAAAAATAATAATAAGGTATAGACTCGTCTGAAAAATTCAAATATCATCATAGCATTATTAGATATGCTACATAAAACTTCTGTTATCATCAAAATTTCATCGACATAATGCACTCAAATTCAAACAAACAATTGGCACAGATTTGATCTTTACAAATGCCTCATAAAATTGTAATTCACGACTCAGGCAAGCTGGATCTGTCTAAATAACAGAATGGATCATTCCAACAATTGCTAAAAAGCAATTGGTGGAAGGTTTCCATAATAAAAAAACATTGAATACACTCAAAGAATATATGAGATGAAGAATTAGGATATTAAGTATCTGGTACCTGAATTTGGAATGACTACTGCATCAACCGTCTGATCGTTATTGTTACCAAATAATTCTAAATGCAAATTGAAAATAGCTCTATATCAATCTCGAAAAACAGCTGCAGAAGTTAAACTTGTAATAAACCTTGAAAAAATGGTTGTAATGTTTCATTAAAGCTTTTATTATAAAAATATCATATGTAAATGGCAAACAATATTCTGTCAGAGATTATGAGCTAACAGTTGAGAATTAAATTTGTCATGAAGGCAGAGTACCGTGCATATGATACAGTTGTCTATTCTATTTAACTGCCATCATCAGCTGTAATATTATTATGATGTTTGATTTTCTAGTGACTGTCTCATCAATAGCTCAGGTCAGTTCAGGTCTTCGTCCTCTAGCTGTGTCCAGCAATTGACTTCTCAATGACATCTCTCCAAAGTTCTCTGTACTTTTGATATTTCTTCCAAAGTCATTCGGTGTCTTCCGTCAGTTTTTCCATTGAGGTTCATCCCTGCTATGTGCAGATCCTCTTCCAATCTGTCCACCCATCTTCTTTTCGGTCTTCCTTTAGATCTTCTTCCCTCTGGTTTGTAGTTGAAAATTCGTTTTGGGTTTCTTATTTCCTCCATTCTGAGTATGCGTCCAGTGCATTTCATTCTTCTCTTTTTGATTACTTCAATGATGCTCAGTTGCAGTGTTCTCTAACTTCTTCATTTGTTATATATATGTTCTTTGTATCCAATCCTCAGTATTCTTCTAAGCCATTTATTTTCTGTTGCTATTATTTTCTCTCTCCAAAATAGCTAGCAGAGCAATATATAGATACCATAGCATTGCTACATTTTGTCATAATCCTAAACAGTTTGAATAAAAGCTGCATGCATAAATAAGTTGCATCCTACAAAATAAAGTCTTTGACAAGTTGAATTCTGCCAAGTACAATTACAAGCTTTTAAGCCAGGGGTACTCAAACTTTTTAGAAGCCAGTCCACATTCCATCTTCCATTGTTCCCAAGGGTCCTCTAGTTACAAGTCCTATTATTCCTATGCCTACTGCAGCATAGTAGGAAACTACGAGTCCTCTTAATAGACTTATAAGCGAACCAAGGCAACAGATACAAGCGACAAATTCCAAACTGCAAAGAATAACTTTTCTGACTTTATGATAGCATATTGGCATCCCACCAGAAAAATAGTTTCAAGGTCATTTATTTTTATAGTGGGGTCTGGAGCGAAGCCCCAGTCACAGAAATTTTTAGTAATATTATAAATAGATGGTGAGCTCTGGTGTATATTTTAAAGACTTTAACTATTATTTATTACTGAGTGACCAAAAGCCGTCGTAAAGCAGGAACAGTACGAAGATGGAAACGGGCATCAACTTATGATTACAATGAAAACAGTAAATAAGTAAGCTAATATTTATAATAATAAATGGATTTAAGTGGTTTAGTGGGGATTTCCCTCTGTTGAAGGTCATTAAAATTCAGGTTCAAGATTTTTCAGACACAAATTCAAAGAGCTGTGGCGGTCCACAAGAACCATCTTTGCGGTCCGGACTGTAGTTTGAGTATCCCTGTCTTAAGGCATTGGAGGGTTTATTAAACACTCATAAAAATTCAGTCTAATAAAAAAACTGAGCAAACTTTGGTCTGCAGACAGCCGAGAAGCTTGACCATTGAGAATCCGAGATGTGTTTGACAGTTGCTGCTGGCATGCCTCTGAACCCTTAGGCCTCTGTCCTGGAATTTTTACAGTTGTACGTATCAGCTTGATCTCCTTTCCGTGAGCATTCTCCATGTAATCCTATAAAAGTAACAGTCAACTGTAACACATCCATCACAGGCACTTATAACATAAGAGCTACTTTTAGGCAAGAATGAGAGCAACCCATTAAGATGACATCAGTGATGATGATGATGATGATGATGATGATGATGATGATTGATGATGATTGATAACACTATGAAAATGGTCATCATTATTAAGCAATGGACTGCATCAGCAGCATAAACTGACAGCATTCATTTTGCTGTCATTTGATAAAAGAAGTGAAACAGATGTTTGCACTCCCCATGCTCTTACTTTGAAAATGAAAGTAAGAAAATATTCACGATCAGTATTATATACCGGTAGCAACAATTATGCATGAATGACAGAGCTCATCAATTATGGAAACATTTTCTCTGATTGTAAAACTGAGGCACAGAAATAATGAAACTGCATCATTAACTGTAGTGATACAAGAGCATCAATAACAATAAAACAAAAATCATAATAAAATTTATATAGCACCTAGCACAGACAAACGTTACAGAAGATGTGATGAACACATTAAGAAAATTAAGAACAGGAGAACTTGCAAAGTTGCCCTGACTAAGCCATGAATGTCTAATTTCATACATTACCTCATCTACAAACCTAAAAACGCATTTGTTCACCATATCGTATAGTTGACTGTACAGCGCTTTTGGTTTTGGCCGATGGCTATGTGACGGTGCTTCACAAATAGTCGAATAATAATAATAATAATAATCTATTAAAGCGAATTAGATCTGGTTTTCCATGCTGTCTTGGGTCTGAATGGAGAGATAAAAAAAAAGAAACTTCAAGAGAATGAAAGTCTGTAAGATGGAAGAATAACAACATCAAAACCAACTGGATTTGGAACGACTGGTGGTGATCAAAACTTACATGAAGATTTGAATGGTACGTTAATCGTCCATCGTCGAGCAAAGTGACGTATTTCTTTTGCCAATCTTTGCTCAGTGGCTTATTGCTTCTTTTGTACAACCAACCCTAAAATTAAGAGATGTTAGTCATCCACAGCACACATTTAGGAAATGAAACATTACATTTAAAAATACAAGACAGCAGTGGCGTAAACCTGGCGTCAACATGGGGGGGCATAGAATCGTCTATAAAGTCAGGTCAGGCCCCTTTTTGTTTCCCAAAAAGTCTTGACGAGCAAAAGAAACAAACAACACCATCCTTATATTTTTCCCTGTTTCCAATACCCTGACAAGCAAAAAAAGAGATCATTCGAAATGAGTGAATGTGATCAGTTTTAATCCTGGCATCAACATCATGGGACGAGGATATACATTTTTTACCACAGGCACAAAACAATGGAGGATAATTGATACTCTGTCCCCTCCTACTAATTATTGGGGGACCGTCCCCGCCGCCGCCCCCGTGTTTTACACCTTGCAAGACAGCCTCAGAGGCAAGAGAGATAATTCAATGTATTGTACAGCAAAACAGTATGATGGAACCCTAGGACACAACACGTTTAAGAAACGGATTGGGAGATAAAACAGCATTTTTAGTGCAAGAGTGGTAGATAGATAGATGGAATGAATTGGATGAGAAGACAGTAATGGCTACTAGTGTAAATGATTTCAAAATAAACCCAAGTGCTATAGGATATGAGATTGGATGGGCAAAACACAGTAGTTCTCACACAGGGCAGATCCTCCCAAACCACATTAAACCTTATTATTATTATTATTATTATTATTATTATTATTATTATTATTATTATTATAAGATGGCAAGGCAATAAAAATAAATAATGCAAAGAAAGTTTTAAAATAAATATAAAATAAGATAATATAGATATAATAATGTATAGAAAGAATTATGATGCAGTGCAAGGATAATACTAATCCAAGACCTATACCTAATACCCAATCATTGAATTCATGCTGAACAACATTTCAATGATCGCCACCTAGCCAAGTCTAATAATTAGGCCTATGTACGCTAAAATCACGCAACTGACTACACTTACGTTAAAATAAAATTGCACAACAATTGGATACCGTGTTAAACTACGATTCTACGAACAATTGTTACCAATAGCAACGTCGTCTTCGAACTTTAGACTAAACCTTACCAAAGTCAACGCCGCCCACGAACGCATCGCGACTAAACGGTCTAAACCGTCTGCCAATAGTCAACCAATCAGAACGCTTGAAGGTAACAGACATACAGATAACGATCTTAATATTATAGATGATGCAAAGGCAGAAAATCTGACTTAATTAGGCAATAGGATATTGTCTAAACTAGACTTAGACTCTTAAGACTAAACCATATATGTACCTGTTTAATAGGTATCACCCTGCCAACACCTTTAGGCCCTTCATTCTTTAGCTTCTTGTCATCATCTTTTTTGCCCTGTGATAGAGTAATGCAACAAAGTTGCAATTCAACGCACTGAAATAATCTCAAAACCACCAGAAATTTGCACTTGAACTGCAAAGCTGGTGAAAAAACTCAAGTTTCAATTAAATATTTAAACTTCATGGAGTCTTGATATAGATTTCCACACTTAACGCTTCCCAAAATACATTCAATATAAGAAACTTAAAGTAACAAAACTGAGACTTTGTAGCATTTCTCATAAAGGGTGCCACTCAGTGGCACATGTATTTATTCTTACTTACTAATCATGCAATTTCACAAAATTCCATTGCTAATTAATTAAAATGCTTTGTCAAATTTCCAGTATTTTGCATTTCAGCACAGCAATTTCTGGTTTAAAATTCCATTTCATTTTCTTAGTCTTTCTTTAAGCAGACATCAACTTTTCCAAAAGCAGATAAACAGTAGTAAACTAAGATTGATCATCATAAATGAACTATTACAGGCCCTGAACACATACAAAAAAATTCAATATTTGCAACCCAGTCCAATCATAGTAGATATCATCATACACAAACCTTTCTCTAGTACAGGTTGAATAATAAATGCCAAAAGGCTAAAGTGCAGTTTACTATAGCAAGAATGATACATAGAAATTATCAGACAACCCTATCTGTACTTAAGTGCAAAATGAGTAACTTCAGTGCTTAAAAACTGAAGAAATGCAATCTTACTAATATTTATTCAAAATGTATACTACTGCTGTGATTGTATTTTAAACTTCACAGACATTTGCCAACAAATAAGATGTAGTACACACAGATTTTTCAGGATGTGCATATGTGTTGCCTGCAAGTTGGGCAGCCTTGTAAGAAAATCTGACAACTGCAATGCTCTCTTTAAAATAATTTTGTTTTTCTAACAAATTTAGATTATGATCCAATCAATCTCATACAAAGTCACTTTTAAACCATGAAATCTTGTAAAACTCCATTCAGAATAAAACAATTTTTAAAACCACGATTCAAGCAATGCTCATTCTAACATGAAATTGTCCAGAAAATATTGGAGAAAAAATGCTTTATTAACATCTAAAGTCAAAAGATTGCAAATTTAATGAAAGCGCTTCCCAATAAGAATCAGAAACTATAAGCAGTTTTTGCAACAAATATAAATAAATATGAATAACTAATTGTTCAGGATATTCCATCATAATAGGGTTAATACTGAGTTATAATACTTTAACCCCAGCACATTGGTAAAAAGCATCAGTGTTGTCCAATTTCAGAATCACTAACTCTTTAATATTAGCCTCATAATTTTGTGTTGAGAAGCACTTTATACAAGCAGAAGACAGGCGTTGTTAGCATCCAATGCAATTACAATCATCGGTGAATTACTGAAATTACTGCAATTAATTACTGTCATTAATCGGGTGAAAAAAAACTGTGAAATAATTTTCAACTTCAAAATTGAAATTCATTTCTGTGAAATGAGGAAGAAGAATCGTTGTCTGTTGACAATTCAGATAATGCTGGAAGGTGCAAAAGCATCCCTATGGGAAGCAGGATAGCCAAATAAAAGCAGGATTTATCATATTTAGCGACAGCCAGCAAGCAATCAGTAAAATAACCGCTAAGAACAAGCCAAAAGATGCAAAACGACATTGACAAAAACAAATCAACGCCAAATGAAGAACGCTACAACAAAAAATACTCTCAAGAAATATTATAATCGAATATATTGAAATTATTCTCAAATTGAAATTGTATTAGAAGAATGTATTGGGAAAATGGATGTAGTTTCTTGAAGTCAACATCATATATACGAATTTTAATTTCTTTATGCATCAGTCATTTCAGAAAGACAAACATTTTCTAACCTGCCATCATTCGTGAATTTACCGGTAAACAGGACATACACACTTACAGCAAAAATATTAGATCGCCTTCTATTTTTCCTGCTTTGAGTTGGAGTGGTATTAGGAGTTGAAAAGTCTTTGCTACTGTCACCAGATTGATCCTGTAATTACATATTATGTCAAATACGATCATACAGAATTCAGAAAATGGAAACCATAACACCTTGACAGCAATGTCTGTTGACAATTCAGATCATGCTGGAACATAAACACACAAGTATCAGAATGGGAAGGAAAAAATTAAACAAATCAGGACATGGAATGACATGGAAAACATACAGTATTTAACTTGACCATAAATTAAAATGTTTCACAAGAATAAAAAAATGAAACATTGTCTTAGGACGGCAAGATTCACAATTTCAGCTGTTTGGGAACTTTGTAAAGCTGATACAAACAAGATGGAAAATGTCACATGTCAACATCTGACTATATAAAGAATGCATCAAACATACACCCTAACATACCCACAAATATAGCAGGGTAATAAAAGGAAAGCAATGAAAATCAATTTGAAAAATTAAAAAAGCAAAAGTTAATAAGCCATTTGATTAAAAAAGCAAATACCAATAAGCTACAGTAACTCTACAAATCTACAGGAGAGAAATGCAAGTGCTCAAATGTATTGTGGCATTTGATTAACAATTAAACATCTGTTAACCCTTAAACCGCAAGATACTTTGTAGCTATATGCAATATAACTGAGTATACATGGCTACGGAGGTTTAAGGGTTAAGAGAAAAATCCAAAACTTTAGGTACCGGTACAAGTACCAATTAGTGGTTGTAGTTGAATACAACAATCTTGTTACTTATTCTTACACACATCAAACAGAGATGCTGAGAGGAAAATAGAAATGGCCAAGTCTGAGTAAAGCAGCAGAAAATTGTGGCAAACTCAAGTCAAACTGGCAACAAGGATCCACAATAAAAAATGTCTTGGAAAAAACACAACCACTATTACAATTCCAAAGGCCCAAATGTTAGATAACAATGATCAAAGAAAGATTTGTATAAAATCTCCAAAGTGTTCAGAATTAATGGAAAACAAATTCATGAAGCAAATGCCAGAAGAAAGCAAACGACAATGAAGCAGGCAATTCTGCTTATTCGGTCCAAGGATCTTTAAAAATTTCACGATAAAATATCCCTTAATTTGGCAAACATAATCACAATGATCAAACTGCACTTGATAACGATTTAGTAAATGCTTAAGCCAAATTTCCAGACATTTTTGAATGGAGTTTCTCTCATCTGGTCATCATTATAACTGACTACTTAAATAAATAAAATGTTACTAACTCATCAGATATCCAAAACAAAATTCACATCAGCCAACAGCAACCTAATGATCAAAGTATGCAAACAGCACATTATCTAAATAAAAACGTCATCTAAGTAAAAATTCCTATGAATAGACATTCAGTTAAATACTTTGACATAAAATTCGTCATCTACCAATGATTATGGCACTTGACAACTTCTATAGTGCCATGGCATGGCAAAGGCCAAAGTCAAAGGTGCTGTCAACAACGGTGACAAATGGACACGGAACGAAAGATGTTGGTCTTGAAGGAAAATCCGCTCAGATGGCACAAAAGAGTTCGCTGCTGTGTTGAAATCGGGCATTGAGCCTCTTCAGAAGGCGGTCTTCCGCAAGAAGACATTCCGTCAAAGAGTCAGCAAAAATTCAGAAAGGATGTTGAAGGATCACATGGATGCTGAGAAAAATTCTCCGTGTGGCGAAAATCAGGTGACGAATCCTTGAGGGCGGTCATCTGCGAGACAGTAATCCATCGCCGAACTTGACGGGAACCGACTGAAGATGGAATTCCGCGCGTGGACCAGAACAGTCTTTGCCCTTTATAGCCTGTAGACTCCATCGACGGGCTGGTGGTTTAGATAAAATGGCGGGCCAACCACAATGACACGGGCAACATAAATCCGATCCATTCAGCGCAGAGAAAACTCAAGTCCAGTTTTAAAAAATTACTTCATAACCACTTGATTTATTAGATACAATAAAGACACAAATATATTCTAGTTGCTATTTGAAGACTCATCTTCATAGTCTTTGGTATATAACTAGAAGAAAGGCAAGAATGAAGATTCTGGTAACAGTGATGTATGCTGAAGACTGAAGCAATTATAAAGATCAAGCAATTCTTTTGACTAATTCAACCATTAAACCAGCCCATCAGCTATTTCCATATAAGATTACAACATTAAAAGCTCAAATAAAACAGATTTTCCAGATTGCAATTCAAAAGTGAAAACTACCAAAGTACACTGACTATGAGAGAGATGGGGATTTCCCTCAAAAATAAAAGGGTTATCGTTCTATTTATAGAGCAGTGCAACACATATGTTTGCCAACATTCAATAGTAATATTGGACCAAATGACATTTTCCCTTTATTTCCTATTGACCTAGTGCTTTGTTTTTCAGTAAAAAAGGCTGACAAGTGTAAACATCATCCAAACAGGTGCTGATCCTCTGTAAATCCATGCCTATATTAGGAAAATAGCAAATGGTGCTCTATATGTGACGGAATAGCGAAAATTCAGATAAAATTGTCACATATTTATGCACTTTTAGAACATTATACGAAATGATTACAGGCCTTCCACCTGCGATGTCAACGCCAGATTCTGCATGTTACTGGTTTGACCATATATCAAATGACATTGTTTCATTGTGTACGGGATTAGCATCAATACCCAACACCATCCCTCGCAGCTGCACAGCACTATTTGGACATGTTGCACAGCTGGACATTAACACTTCAGCACATGGGGCCTTTGTCTGCGCCATAGCACGTCGTAACAAATGTCATCCTCCCGTGAACTGGAAATGACTCTTTGGGAGACGCGACGTTCTTGGATCCAGCAGATCAGAGATGGATACTCCTCCGTTATAGCATGCGATTGGAAATCTTTCACACTCGTAGCCACTACTATCTTATCGTCCAATTCATTCCATCTGTCCACAACTCCTGCAATAAAAAGTGCTGTTTGTGTCTCCCAACTCATTTCTTAAACAGTTTCATGTATGTATCTTCTGGTTCCACCATACTGCTTCATTTTGAAAAACAATAACATTCTGAATGCAGATACAGCATTTACCAAATCCATTTTGAGTATTTTAGAAAATGCTCTGATTGTTATTAACATTATGACTGCAGAAAAGAGCTGTCACATGATAAAATCAATGGTGAACGTCATAAGCAGTGACCCTAATATATGTCATTGTCACAGAACAAGCAAATCAAAAACAAAATAATCCATGAATACAGGGTCCTCTAATCCACAGGATCGTCTAATCAGCAGAAATTCGTCAACATATTCTAGGTGATTACCTCAGGATGGTCAAGGACATTCTCGTTTAAGAAAATACTGAATGATGGTAGATTTTCTTAGCTTGCAGCTTTGCAAGTACATTACCACAAAGTAAAATGTACAACAGCATTACACCAGTACTTTCAACTTTCCTCAACAAATCCAACTGGATTGAAAAACCAACAAATAGAATGAATTAAAGTACTTTCAACTTTCCTCAACAAATCCAACTGGATTGGAAACCAACAAATAGAATGAATTAAAAGCCAAGGTTCAGGAAAAATCAAAAGCCAGAACAAAACTGTCTTAGTTAATGAAAAATCATATGAAATCTTCCTAATTCTTGAAACAAGAATAAAACCATTGACTGAATTCAGTCTGTAGCAAACTGCTAAAAACTGTTCAAACTGTTCAAAGACAAATATAATTGGAAGCACATTTTGACAAGATTTTACTTTCAAATAACATTGTAATTAATGATGCCAAAGAATTTGCCAAAGAAGTGATCAACATGTGGCACATCAAGCAGCACAGAAATGGGTTATGGGTCAAGGGTTCAGCAGGTCACGAGAGTCCTGGGTCATTTTGAGTGATCGTTGACATTGCCTTTGAGACAGCAAACTGCATATTTTTTTCTCCTGGAATAGATGAATCGAATACTGTCTGGCAAAAAGTCCAGTAACAATTTTGAAGCAAATGGAAACAATGTTTGTGACAACCAAACGCAGCCGTTACTTCAAAATATTATATCGGTTTCAAACATAATTTGGAAACATAAAACAAAGACCTTCAAATACCAGATAATATATAAAATCAAAATTATATTCATATATAATTATATATCAAATAAACTATAGGATAAAAGAAAATAAAAATAAAATAAAATAAACCGCAAATAATCAAACTCAGCAAGTGGTCTCTGACTTACTCTTATTACAATTGCAAAAGATGTACATATTGGCAGACAGCCTGCTGCTTATAATCCAAACAAGCCTCGTTATAATATTAGGACTCTCACACAAATAAGATGTAATAATACTGTAATATTGTTTACACTTTACGCTTACACCAGAGAGATCAATATGTCTGAGGTAACATGCAAAAATTCTGCAGTGTTCCCAACAAAAATGCTACATTAAGAACAGTGATCGACAATATTCAAAAAGAAACTAAAAACAACACATTGAGAATATAATAACACAGAACAATACATCACCAAAAAGAGAGAGAACAGATGTCACAACTTCCACAATAGCCTAACATCACATCTAACAAGCAACTAACAGGCCACTGGAGGAGTAAGTATGATGACCACACTAAACACAACAGCCAGCCGGGTAAAGAAACGCCACCTGCACAGAGTACGAATGATGACGACGAGGGATTAGACTGAGCAGCGGAGTCAGAGGGGCCCTATCCTTATCCTTGGGAACCTGAAACTCCTTGAAAAACAAGTCGATCTGGTCCTAGAAAACAACAAAACCCAGGCGCTATGAATGGAAACTGAAAACAGGCAAAGTGATCGACTCCCAAAGGCCACAGTAATCAGTCACTCAATCAAAAAAATACCAAATCATGTGAAGATAACTATAAAGCGGTACTCATACTGATGACACTGAATGGCTATAGAATATCAAAATAATTATGTGCATGTTAAATTATCTTACAAAAGCACACAAAAATTGCTTCAAATAGTCCTAAAAAGCTAACTAAACAAACTATTTCAAAACCTTCACATTAAATGCAGTTGTAAAAAAGCAAGGATCAATGGAGAAGCAGCATGTTCATTGTTCATGCCATTCACTAATAGAAGCGGCAACATTTACCATGCAACAAACCATACACCAGGTAGACAATCTAAACAATCAAACATGTAACAAGCTTGGGAATTCCACATTTCTGGAACTGGCTGCATGGACTAAAAACAAAACGTGGCAAAATTGTCCAGAAGAAAAATTAATCAAATATTCACGAAAATTTCATTTTTAAATAAAAACTCACTTCAGAAATGTCCCAAAAATGGCAAAGTGGCAAAATTTCACGAAATCAATACAGATTCAGGACTATCTTATAATCTATATACCAGCAACCACTCCCCATGCATGCACAAGAAATCAAAAACACTACAATGACACGTACTATTGCGCTACTGTTGTGGAAAACTTACTACTATCAGACTAAATCGATATCTCGGCTCCTTCCGACTGAGTAATGGGGTCAGCCCAGTGCAGAGGTCATCCGGACTGGGGTCTGACTGAAAGAAGGATTAAATCCAGCAAATCTGTTGCCATCTTATACACATTACTATTAATGATCATCATTATGAAATTATTACCACCAATAATTAATACTCAGCTAAACATTCATCCTTAAGAAGCTAAACATTCATCCTTAGGAAGACAGACAGCAACTTAATTAAGAGATTTTCATGCGACTAAAAATAAGTTAAAAGTTACAATGAAGCATTGTGTAAAGTGTTACCTGCAGACATCATTCTTACATGCAAAAGTTGCAAAAATCAAACACATTATAGTCTCTTGCAAATTGCATACAGTCATATCATACATTAAGTATCCACCCAATACACACCTCAATCAGTCAATTCCAGACATATGCAAAATCTGCTTCCAATATATATATATATATATATATATATATATATATATATATATATATATATATATATATATATATATATATATATATATATATTATATATAATACAGAGAAATTGTCTGAAATTGAGACATATTATGATTGTATGTTTAGCTCCCGTTCAGTTGGAGGTGAGAACAACATGTGTGTGTGTATACTTATTGGGAAGTTTTATTGGGAAGTATTTTTTTATTAAGTTTTCAATGCTTGGAATAAAGGATTATTCAAAAAGAAGCAAAGATAGAACATGGTGCAATTACACGAGTGATTGGAATACGAGCAGTCTACAAGAGCTTAGCGATACAGCTTCAAACAGAGACAAGAATAGGAGCAAACTGTAAAACTTGCATCAGATATCGTTGTGAAGTAAGCCATGGCCATTGATGGCCATGGCTTATGTTAAATGTACATACAATGTGCATTTAAGTATGTACATTTACATTGCACATACATTGTATATACATTTACAATGCACCTTTAAGTATGTACAATGTACATCTACTTATGTTAAATGACATACATTGTTATTTGGAAAATGTCTGTTTCTTGTTATGTACAGGTACATCAAGATAATACAAAGTATAGATTCTGCTTAACTTTATACTTCATTATTGATAAAGACTATCTCTGCATTTCCAAGAAAATTTTCATTGAAATAATCATCCTTCTTGGCGTGTATAATTAATATAACAAAGTTTGACATTTATCGAATACCGGGTATTGGTATCTCTTAGTTACATACAAGAATATATGGGCAGAAGAACACATGTGCAGAAGAGCAGCACTGCTAATCTTTCACCATAGGCAGTTCCAACTTAATTTCAATAAGCCAAACATATAACTACAAAATGAGCTCCACCAATTTAAAGCTCAAAGAAAGTTATTGCCTCAGAATAAATCCTACTTTTATGATAAGCACTCAGCAAAATGTCACATTAACACTATCAACAAAGTCAAGTATAAACTGTATACTGGCGTTTGAAATAAGAGGAGTGGAATCAGAAATACTAACAGTCTAAGCAGGAAAAAGAAGTCAATGCATCAGATAGGAACTAAATAAATGCATCCAAGTCAGTTTACAAATGGTCATTAAAAGCAGGAAATCCCAAGACTAACATGCAAGCAGAACTGTCATCATCACTCATACAGTGTTTCTCCTATTTGGACATATAAGACACCACTTCTGATGGTGCTAGGACAAAATGCCACGGACAAAATGTAATGAGGACAAAATGTCAGCGGACAAGATGTCATCCTAACCCTAACCTTAAACCATGACATTTTGCCCGCTGACATTTTGTCCCCATGACATTTTGTCCGCTGACATTTTGTCCCCATGACATTTTGCCCGCTGACATTTTGTCCCCATGACATTTTGTCCGCTGACATTTTTTCCAGCCACGCTTCTGATGACACACAATTTCTTCAACTACAGTTTATAGAAAGAAAATGGAGAGTAATTAAGGAATCAAGTAAGTGCTGACTAATTACTAGTCAGTCAGCACTTGAGAACCACAAAAACAAGCAACACTAATATCCCAGTATCATTGACAGTTTAAATATTGTATGTACTCGTGATAAAGTCGATCCGAGTATAAGTCGACCCATAAATTTTTTGGGTTTGAAGGTGTCTAAAATCATTGACCCGGGTATAAGTCGAAGTGACCTCACCGCCACGCACCCTCTTGAGGTGATTGTGAGAGTCAGAACAATGGAGGACATGAGTTGGGCGCGCGGCGCTATTGTTTTGATTGAAAAACTGCATTTTAGCTTTGAACTATCGAGAAACTGACCGATTTTGACATTCACAGATTGCTTCCTGACAATATGAAAAATTTAATTTAAAAAAATTATTTTAATATTTATGTAGTGCCAATAAATTACAATTAATATTTATATGGCACCTATATACTATAAATGTTAAAATTGCTGATGCCAACTGTTATTTAGATGCCGTAGCGTATGTTGAAAGTGATTAATTACACAATGTTTTAGCTAAATTAATTATTTTTGACATCATATGTATGGACACTTTATCCAACAGTTAGTGCCTTGCATATAAATCGAGGTCAGGATATAAAGCCTGTGAATTGGCCTTAAATTGTTCGACTTTAACGCGAGTATATACGGTAACTAAATTTGCCTAAAAGACTTAAAATATATTGCCATAAAGAAGAGATATCAGATATTTGAATCACATTGCCTTAGAACCTTGCAAAGAGTGCTTAAAAGTTAACTGCAACTGTAACTGATATAGCAAAATAGAAATAAAATTTACTAGTCAACTGTCACTCTAATAGTAACTAAGTAGAAAATCAACTGTACCAGTAATTGCAACTGAAAACAAATGATTTCAGTTGCTAAAACAAACATTTCTATAGCCAAGATATATCACATACACAGTCAATCAGTTTGGAATGTAAAAATAATGTGAAACTAAAATACCAGATCCCTTTTTCTTTGCTTAAAGATTCTCTACTTAAACAACAGTCTTTCCAGATATGCCAAATTTCAGTACAAGATTTTTATCTTAAATGACATCAAATTGCCCTCAAAGCACTGTGTGGCCCAAAGCATTTCAAACCCCACGGAAACTGAGCATTGGCGTTAATTCTTCCTGTGGCTGAGACCTATAACAGTAACTGCTCTGCTGTGAAAAACAAAAGATCAAATTCTGCAAAGTCCTTTAAAATCAGCATATTTCTTGGATTAAAATGCAAGCTATGAATTGGACCAGAGCAGTCGACTTTCACTGATTCATAGTGTGCATTGCATAATGGCAACACATTCTGTAGAATTGACAAAATTTAATGACAATTGCACTAAGCAAATGAATAAACTTCTTACTAAACACTCAGGAAGTGATGGCTGCAAGCTGTGTGACAATGACCCTAATCGAGTTATATTATATCTGTGGAACAACAGTTAGAGGGGTACTTGGAAAGCTCTATGAGCTGACTTGCATTACTTATAACCGTTCCAGTGAGAGAGAGAAAAATAGCCAACAATCAATCTGAATTCGTCTAAGCACTGACTCTAGAATTCTAAACTACAGAGGAATTTTCTAAAGCATACCAGAAATTAAGCTATTTTCTGCACAGAAAATGTATTTAAATTACCATGCAGAGACCAAAAGATAAAACAAAGAATCTGTCTACAAAGCCAATACCGAGGAGAAACAAAAAGGAAAGACTAGTTCAGTGGTGCCTCAAACTTACACCAAATCGTTTTGTGAATTTTTCTTTGATTCCAAAAGAGCCTCGAAATGAGGGAAGTTCTCTCATATCAATTTGAAGTGACAGCTGTGAGCCATGTCGCTGCAGACCAGAAGCCTAGAAAATCTCATATGCTTAAAGTCAGAGTATAATGGAAAAAGGAAATTGTAAAAGGAGAACAGTTACGGCAACACAGTTTACACAAAACTACAAAGCATATGTAATACGTTCTACAATAATGAAATACATGGGCCCACTATCAACTAGAATAGAAGCCGATTCTGTTGAAACAGGACAAAAGATGATAAAACTCAGAATTCAGAATGTTTTGACATCTATTTCCAACCAACAGAGGAGACACAAGACAAGAACACAATCTTTAAAACACAACGACTATTTAACATTAATCATCTGCAATTTACAGTAAATTCATGTGGGGAAATAATGGCCAAATAATGTACGCTAAAGCTAATCAGAAGCAAAAATGCATATGAAAATACACTCATTAAGAAAATATCTTTTGGGACAATATAGACCAAGATGATCTCTGCCATGCAAATGATCCTCAGAAATACACTGTATTTAAAATACGCTAGATAATATGTTACAGTAGAACTTCATTATAACGCACTTAACAGGTCTGTAAATTTATTATTTTAAATCTGAGGTACAATACAATCAAGTACAATAGTGCACTGCAAGAGATCGTACATTGTGGTACATTATAACCAAGCACGTTATAACGAAGCCCGTTATAATGAAGGTCTACTGTACTATTATTCAGTTTACATAACCAATACTGCTTGACTCTCAGTCTTAGCAATATAGTGTCAAGTAAAGAAAAAAATTGTAGAGACAACTCTACATGTTCACAATACCCTCCATGGCTAACGAACAAACTTCACTACCTATGCTATCAGTTCCTCTGTAGAATCTGCTATGGTCTGCATATAACAGTAAACAGAGGAATCCATCACACGCTTTTCTCAGCTGATAACATCCATCAAAATAATAGACAAGAGAGAACTTAAAGCTGAAAGTTGATTCAATCACCACAGCCATTACCTATTCCCAATGCATTAATTCCATGCACTGGCATACACTGCCATGGAATTTCATATCTCGTCCTGCCTTCAGCTGACAACTTCTCATGGCACACTATCAAATGCTTTCTTAAGGTCTAGAAATGCAGAGTATAAGCATCTCAATGGTAATTTTAAATTAAATCCAGTGAAATGGATTACCCATGCCTTTGAAAAACTACAACATGAATATATTTCCTTTATAATTCTCTGGAAATTTCTATTCATTTGTGGCAGCATTGCACAGATAAGCCAGCAAGTCATTCAGCCAGCTGACACCTTTGCCTTCAGCAGCCTTAAGCATCCAAACATTCGACAGTCCAGGTGATGCCAGCTTTCATCATACTTGAAGCCTTTTTTTACATAATCCCTTGCTAAGTGGTATCAGGAGTCCTCTTTTCTGTCCATTATAGTTTCAATGTCCCAGATATTCTCTCTTCAACAATTTCCATAAGTTTTCTTTCCTGAAGTTCCATATTAAATGCTCTCTCTGATCCAATGTCTATACTTGTTCTTCAAGCAGTTAACTTTAGAGACATATTGCTAGTCTGACCATGTTCTTGGCTATATACTTAAATTATATTTCTTCTTTCATCAGCATTAAGATTTTCAGATAGACTCACCAGTTCTCCATTTAGACTTTTGCCCCATTTAGACTTTTGTAATAATGCACCTGGGTCTTTTTCTGGACTTCAGTATATTTCGGCCCTTTTACCTCAAAGCATTTCTTACAGAATATCCTTCACTTCAGCCTCTGGTATAAAATTTCATCAATTGCCAAGCATTTCACACAAGAAAGAAATTAACTATACAGACCTTTCGTATTCTTCCATTTCTTGTCTACCACTGACTGATTCAGTTCTATTTAATTTCCCTTTGATAACTGCTGCCTCATCTTTCTGCATACACATATTGACCCCTGGTTCAAATACATTCTTGGCAAAAGTTTGTTGCAACCCTCAGCTCTCTGATTGATAAGCAGCTCTTCCTGGCACAAAATCTTCATAAACTAAAACCGTAACAATTATGCCATCTGTGTGTCACTTTACCTAATCAATGGCTAAAATAACAATACTTTGAAAACCACTTGATGCATCGCTAATTAAGCGCTGTTCTTCCATCTCATTTAATGTGTTACATAAGATCAAGGCCACAGCAACAGCAAATTCCATAACTCGTTCCTGCTCCTCATTTTGTAGCCATGTCCCCCACAAACATCTTCACATTCATCTTGCTCAGTTCCACCTACAGTCGATCCTTTGTCATGAGACCTATTTATTCTATGTTGGCTGGTATCATGCATGTTATCTGCTACAGCTCAGCCAAATACAAACTTCATTCTTCTTCACTTGCTAACTTCCTACGTGTGATGAATAACTAGAAACCTCTCAAAGAGCTACATCTCATCATCAACTTCTAAAATATATAGTATTATCCTTTTCATACATTCTTTTGATTTCTAATTCTGTAGACAGATATATGACTACACATGCTGAACTGTTGGTCAATCCACCCTGCCAGTAAAAGTGTTGGTAATCCTGACCAATGTCTACAATTTTCTAACCTCTCCATCATTCCTTGAACATAACAAACAAAATACAATGTCCTGTGCTTCCAAAATCTCCGCATTCTTATCTCTTAATGTATTTACATTCCCTCCTGGATCCAATGAATTAGATCAATAATTTACATAAAGTCTTTCACTAACTAATCTGACTCTAGTTACTGCAGAATGAGGAACTCACTATAGGAAAGTGACCCCCATTAGCATAATTACCGGTAACTATTTATTCTAAAATCATATAAGCTGAAGCAAAGAGCTCTTATAATCAGATACCTTTCCTGACTTCAACCATAGGTTTTGATGGCAAGGACACAAGGCCACTGAATCAACTGGAACCAATCCTGCTATCCATGTGATAGAAAAAATACAGTGGCAGTTCCTAAATCCCTGACTGAATTTTACATCACTGATTACTCCCTTAGCTCACAGTTACTATAAAATCCTGCAGACCAGTTCATGTTTAGCCTGGAAGCTCTGCACCAGGAATTACTAGTTAATGAATTGTTCTGCTCTGTTCCCAGTGGTCAATATCTCAGGCAATGAACCAGATTAAGGGACTCCCTGTCTCTCTTTCATAGACCCTGTGGCTAATGGCAGCCCTCAGTTACACTGAGCCATCTAAAGCATGAAAACAATGGAACCATAACAAACACAATCAACAAAACAGAAATAAACATGCATACAACTTACATATACTTGACGGCAACTCACAAAAAACAGCAAAGTAAGTAAGTAAACAGTAAAGTAAGTAAGTAAACAGTAAAGTAAGTAAGTATACAGTAAGTAAGTATATTAACACAATTTCTACAGAGCTACAAATCTTGACACAGATCAGATTACTCGCTAACACCAATTAAAACTGAATCTATAACATAAATTCAGTCACAGTCAGTAGATCAAAGATTCAGGTTGGTGCGATGAATGAATGAAGAGACTATTTAAAATAACACTATGAAGGGCAATACTGAGATTTGTAGGCAGAGTCGTTGAAGCAATTGCTGTCATCATTTCAAGCAATATGAACATGTCTAGAGTTTTTGATGCTTTGAAATGTTCAGAGATGCAGAAACAAGCTGAAGCAACAAGATAAGTGGACGGACTGATTTATTTAACTCTAAAAATGTTTCGCAAATAAAGAAGGTTCGAGAACAGTTCTGATATAACAATGCCATATATCCTGATGACAATAAATGAGAAAAAAGATACATTGTGAACAAGGATAAGGATGGTGCTAGGACAAAATGTCTGCGGACAAAATGGCGCGGACAAAATGTCATGGGGACAAAATGTCAGCAGACAAAATGTCACCCTAACTCTAACCCTAACCCGTGACATTTTGTCTGTGACATTCTGTCCGCTGACATTTTGTTCCCAAGACATTTTGTCCGTGCCATTTTGTCCGCGGACATTTTGTCCGGCCACAATAAGGACACATTAGAGAAACCTAATCAGTCTGGTAAATGGCTGCACTTCAATCAGTAATTACAAACAAGAGAAAAGAACAGCAATGTTTTCCTACCAATTTCATAAAAATTTAACGTACTGACTAACAATGATGATGGGAAAAATCAAACCAAGAATTCAAATAATTTACAATTTTAGAGTAAGACAGGATCTGATTTGAAAGAAATCTTATGCAATTCAGATAAGTTATGATTTGATTTTAAAAGTTTTAGGATAATTTTAAAAAATGATAATTCAACAAATGTATTTGCCAATCGAAATTTAGCAGCCAGTACTTTTAAGTTTACAAATGGGATTTTTGTACTGGTAAGCAATTTGATCAGACATGGACAATTTAAGTGACAAGATGAGATTTAGATTCCAATATTAGAATCTTCAAAAAGTAATGTTAGGAATCTGTGATCCGAATTATTTGAAATTTATAATAATTTTATTTTTTTGTGAGTAATGAATCACAAAATATCAAATGTTCTCAGCATAGCTTAAAATCCATTGTTTCTGAAATAGACATTTACTACATCAAAGGTTATGACCACTCTCAATAATATTATCACACTAATACATCTTCATTTAGTTTGAATGCAACACTAAGCATTGTTTTCTTGTAAAATTTTACAGTAGATTATATTTTCCATCACATAATCCAGACCTAGAAAGAATTTTTATGTCCTTTTGACAAACAAATCTAGACAATAAGAACTTATACGAAGAATAATTAATCCATTTTCTACGACCCAAATAATGTATACAAACTTGCATATTTTACAATGCCGCATTGGGGCTTTAGATGTGAAAAGTTCCAATTTGTGTAATATACAGTATTATTACAAAACTGGAAGTTTTCCAGGTAGGTTTAAGCTGTCACTTAGTTAGATAACAAGAAAATTATAAACTGCAACCATTCAGAGATTTCAGCCAAACTCTGAACAGCTAAGCCACAAGCCAGTGACATTATACTTAAACCAAGAACCTTAAAGAGGACAACCAACAACTCACACTGAACGAACTCGACTTTTGCACGCTTGCCGAAATCTTTTTCCGCGCAAGATTAGGAGTTGAAAATGGCGAGGAAATTTCCCGGGGATAAACTAACTCATGCCCCTACGTCAAGACATGAAACAAAAGCAAACATAGTCAAAACCAACACAACAATCGTACAACTAAAACAGCAAAACACCGTCAAACATAAGCAACATCAAAACACAAATGGTCTCACCACTGCAATTAAATCTGATGAACTAGCAAAAATTTACCCCTGCACATATTATGGATTTAACTTTTACCGGTACTTTTCCCAATGCCACATAACAGTTCAAGCACAGTCACGTAAAATTGAGGGTCATTTTCAAGTTCCAACATTGTTTAGGGACACAAATTATTATTTTATACGTGAATTGGCAGTTCAATAATTCAATTGGTGCATTGACATGAATCTCTGACACTTTCCTGAGCTTCATTAATAGTTTTCAGACATTTTAAACTCAAATTTCAAATTGGCTGTTTAGGCTCTTTTTAACAAGAGAGATAAAGTGAAACTAAGCCTATATTTGTAAACCACTATAATTGAGAATGTAGTGGGAACTTAATTCATGCCAAATTCTAATCCAATAATTTCATCTTTAAACAGTTAAGAAAAATGTATACTGGTCGTGTGCGTGCGTATTGCACCACCTTCAAGTTATTTTATCATTGAGCTAATAATATTTTGTCTATTAAATGGCAGGAGAGATATTTCCAACAGATTTTAATAGCAGTGAGGCCAGTTTGCAAACTGCAGGCACACAACATAAACATACACCAGGCAAAATATGGGAAAATCATAGCTAACTAAAATTGCAAAAATAATCATCAAAATAATAAATATTAACATTGACAAATCTGCAAATAATGAAATGAAGTAATGAAATAAATCATGCAAAATTCAAAAGAAAAACACCAAATCACAGATGCGGACAACTAATCAACTGCAATAGGCATTCACACATAGATCAAAGTACCGATAAACAGTTTAAAATGAGCATAAAAATTTCCAAATAAATAAATAAATATTTACTAATTAATGGTAAGACAGAATAAAAACTGCAATAATTAATCTGATTCACTTAAGAGTTGCACTGATTCCTTTTATTCTCACCAGACATTTCCCCCTCTAACATGAAAATTTATACCATTCCAGTGTTTTAAAATGGTGATCCTTGCATGATAAATAACTACAGGCCAATCTCCACATAGCTTGCTCTGCACCAAATTTGTTTCAAAAACCAGCTTTTAACAGACTCGATAACTTACTAGAAAGATGCTCGCTTCGCTCACGCTCGCAGTGCAGGATAATACTAATCCAATACCTATACCTAATACCCAATCATTGAATTCATGCTGAACAACATTTCAATGATGTACATACGCCACCTAGCCAAGCTCTGCGCCACATAATAATTAGGCCTATGTATGTTAAAGTCACGCAACTGTGACCATTTGTGACGCTGTACACGTATTTTTTGTGTACGTTAAAATGTACGTTAAAATTGCGCAACTTCCTCAAGCTACGAACAATTGTTATCAATAGCAACGTCGTCGCACGCCCACCCCTCTGACGCTGCAATGACTCGACTAAACCGTGCTAAACGTACGCTTCGTCAAACGCTTCTTCATCAACCAATGAGAACGCTTGAAGGTAACAGAGAGACATACAGAACAAGGATCTTAATATTATAGATTAGCAAAACATGACTTATTATTTCACAATCAACACAAATTCCAATACAGTCGCAGTACTTCCCTTGCTGTTTATAGTTCTATCATTGTGGAAACTACCGCATTGCCCATTCTCACTAAACAAGTTTCTTGCTGCAATGATCCAATTGAATTTATCTATGGATAATCACACTCATGAAATCTCCCGTAAAATTACCAAAAGTATTGAAATCTCATCCACGTTAAAAAATTATCACTTCCAGCTCATCATCTCAACCTCCTATATACGGGTAAATCAGTAATACTATGACAAGTGATTCATTGCAATCTGTCCTGGGGAAATCATTCAGTTAGATTAACAAGCTTTTGCTACTACAATAAAGGCAATCAGAATCATATCTCACTTTTTCCTGTGCACAGTGACATCCCCTTCAAACTTCTGAATCTTCATAACAATCAGTCAATGCAATCAGTCATTTTTATGGTTACAGCAAATAAGCCTCTGCCAGGTCACCCTTAGACAGACATACCTTAGTCTCTGCTCTGATATCCATTCACAACATACTTGTAGTACAATAGATGGCTTCTTTATTAGCACAACACAATGCTCAGCCCAGAGCAACATAAACCTATTAGATCCTTATTTCAATTCAAATCAAGCATTTCCGATCTATCGTCACGTACCAGTCAGCTGCCTTATCAACCATCATCAAATCTTTTGCTAATTATAACCTATTTTTGCTTAATTATGAATACTTCACTAATTAATCACCCTTGTACACGCCCTGTCGTCAAATCTAGCCTTACCAGGACACATCCTCCACTTAACACAGTGCACCAATTCTCTCCTTGCTAATTGTGAAGTTTAGTCATGTGCTTATATAGTCATTTTGAACATAGTATCATACATTGTATTCTCATAGTATACACTAATCATTAGGAATGAATGCATTATCTAGAGATTTCATCTGTTTTCCTGCTTCCCCTTTTAGTTTCCTAAATTACTCTTATAGATATGAAATCTACTTTTGATTATTTTTCAGTTGTTCTTGCACATCAATAGTTATTTTCAACAGGCATCAGATCTCCAAATGCTGGATGACAAAAATTCAAAACAATTGATAAAGGCACCAACTGTAAGCACTTAATTTACAGGCTCAGTACTATGACTAACTCCATGGCTGACTACTCTAAATAGAGGGACTAGAAGGCCTAAGGAGAGACTAACTTCATTTTGCCATTACTGGTCACAGAAATACACCAAAAGCAATTAGCTGTGACAATGAATGATGATTCATTCGACTAAACTCATTCAGGATGTTAGCAACACTCTCCTATTGCTGTAAAACTTGCTGCCTTTCAACACAATAAGTGCTAAGCAGTTCTTGAAAATATAGCTCAACATCTGAAACATTCGTGGAGATATATTTTCAGAATGCTCACAATTCCCAGGAAGTTTCAGGAACATTATCTGCAGAATAAAAATATATGACTAAAAAGTTCAGTGTTTACTAAATTTAGCAACCTGATTTAGAGATATGCATTTATAACATTAATAAAGCTCATCTTCTTCTATGATATAAATGGCAGAACTTTACATCTTTGAGACATATGCCAAATGAAAGATGGCAGAATGATTAAGCCTTTAACCTCTTTACCGACCATTTATTTGTAATGTAATGTAAATAGATGCATATATGAGTCGTGGCCAGTAAATTTATTAATGCAATGTTAAATATTGTGTCTGATGGCATATTAGTTGTAAGAAACAACTTGTCATCAGTATGTTCACACCTAAACCTAACATTATCTGTATGTTTAACATATTTAAAAATTGGTGACATGCGATATCACTATAATCTATGATTGGCTATATATTCTCACTTCCTGATTAAGTTACCCGGTAATCCACCATATTATCTGTCATTTATTGGACCTTGGCTCCAGTCCAAGATGTCCAAATTATTGGTTCTAGAATATTTATAGAATTTTCTATTAAAAAACTTTACATTAGAAACCGAAAAGCATATCACCAAATACATTTCTTATTTCTATATGGTCTGCGTAGATGTTGGCCACAGCAACTTGAATTGGAAAAGAGGAACTGACAAACTCACACTAAGAGGGGATAAATTTCTGATAAAAATTGATTCATGAACAATGTCTGGTATTTCTTGCAAACAAAAGTGCACAAGCCATATTAACTATGGCTACATATCTCAAACCAGGTGGCTAAAATGAGTAAATACACAAAATTTTAGCCTGATCTATGTTAATTATGTGTTTCTTTGCTTGATTTATTTTTATTTATTCAAATTTGTAGGTGTCCTAGCAGTATCTTTTACAAAATGCACCTAAATGATGACAACAGCAACAAACTGCCATCAAAGTTGTCATCATCATCATCATCATCATCATCATCTTCTCATTTTGTTCTGGAAACATTCTATTTCAAAATCTTTGAATTTTTAATAGTTGTCCGTGCCGGTATATGAACATCATAACAATTTTGAAATATCTTTTTAAAATTGTCACATACAAAATTATCCTAAAATTTCATGAGTTGCTTAAGTTTGGTTATATAAAAAGCCCACAAGACTTCACCAAATATTGAGAAATGATTGATAAAAGACTGAATGGTCAATGATGGTTGTAATGACATGGGCACCAGAATCACCGGATATCGTAATGAGCAAAGGACCAAGAAAAGGTTTTAATGCCTTAAGCACATCCAGATCTTCTACAAGGAGATATTCAAGAGATATTTGTTGAAATGGTTCGCATATGTTGCAGCAACAGTGTGGAATTCACAAGCAATTAAAATCACTATGAAGCCAATCTCTTAAACTTCAGTAACAATCTTGAATGCAAATATATTAAAAGTGATGATTCACAAAAAATGACATCACACACAGAATTATTGATTATTGCCTATATTAGCCATGTAGATCTAGGCTTCTTCAACATCCTATTAGATTACATCATGAGATGGATTGAAAATACAAGTGGGTTGAGAACATCTCTAAAACCAGGAAATATAGAGGATGCAGACTATGCTGATGATACATGTCTATTAGCAGAATGCCTCTCAAGGGTTGCACAATTAACATTGGCCTTAATAACAGAGAGTGGAAAAGTTAGATTACAAACAAAATACTAATAAAACAAAAAATGCCAATTACAAAGAAAGTGGGAGATTGGCCAATAGTAACACATAATGGAAAAGAAATTGAAATGGTGAAGAAATTCGTTTACTTGGGAAGTGAATTGGAAGCAGAGGGAGGCTCGGACTTGGAGATTAAACGAAGAATAGCAATGGCAGGATCTACATTCAACAGGCTACATACAAAAATGTTCAAAAGACACGACATTGGGATGAAAACAAAAATAAGAATTCTCAACACTTGTGTAATACCAATACAAATATATGGATGTGAATCTTGGACCATAAAAAAGAATTGGAGAATAAAATAATAGCAACAGAAAAATAAATGGATTAGAAGAATACTGAGGATTGGATACAAAGAACATATAACAAATGAAGAAGTTAGACAGAGAACACTGCAATCGAGCATCGTGGAAGTCATCAGAAAGAAAAGATTGAAATGGACTGGACACATACTCAGAATGGAAGAAATAAGAAACCCAAAACGAATTTTCAACTACAAACCAGACGGAGAAGATCTAAAGAAAGACCAAAAAGACGATGGGTGGACGGATTGGAAGAGGATCTGCACATGGCAGGGCTGAATCTCCATGGAAAAACTGATGGAAGACACTGAATGACTTTGGAAGAAATAGCAAAGGACAGAGAACTTTGGAGAGATGTCATGGAGAAGTCATAGCTGAACACAGCTGGAGGACGAAAACCTGACCTGACCTGAGATCTATGCTCAATGAAAAGTCAAGGCATTATATCAACTGTATAGTGCATACATAAAGAATAAATGGAGAAACTGTGCCTTTCCACAACACAGTAATATCGTTTATATGCAAACATCTATAAAGCAAAGGCAAGTCTTTGAGAAATTTTTACACATTGCTGTGCTACTGAAGTTTTATTTAACAGGCAAAACCAAAGAACAGCCGCATAGTGTGAAGTCCACATGTACTCCAGCATTGGCTCAATGAAGGCAGCAGTGACACTGCATTTTACCTGCTGCGAAAGAAAGTGCTGCGCCGTCTGAGAACTTAAAGGTGCCGACAGTCGTGACAGTTCATTGGATATCGATATTAGCTTCACTTGCATTTCTTCATCCATCTAAATATAAAAACACAAAACAAAAAATCAGCATCACTGGCTACTAGTAAATAATACAAATTTACATGTTTGAGGGAAACAACATTTTTTGCAACCAAAATCTAAACTTGCAAAACAAAACCAGACATAGACTGAAGCCTTAATGCATGAATTAATAATAATAATAATAATAATAATAATAATAATGATGATAATAATAAGTATGAACTGATTTAAGGTGGCATATCGTACAAAGTACTCCTAGGACACCTAACAAAACAACATAAAATAAAAAGTAGAATTAGAGTAGTTACAGCTGATTGACATCTAAAAAATCAGTGTAAAGATGTACGAGTATGAGTAAATGTTTTAGATGTAAATTTTGAAATTACTGTATCATTTTTCGACAAATCCGCCTTGCTTGTTTAAACAATTGTCCCACCAAACAACAAATTTCTCAATACCCACTGCGAAAAACAACGCTGGCTGCAGCTTGAGCCACTGACTAATGGCCTTTAATGCCTCCATATCTGAGGCAAACTTCTGGCCGCCCAACATTTTTTCATGGGATCATAAATTGGGTACATTTCAGAGTGAATGGCATTTGCATTAAGTGCCTTAGCCCCTAAAAATGAATAACTGCACATTGCCATACTCAATTTTTGCAGACAATGTCACTGTGACATCATCATTATAAACTTTGTTGAGGATGTACCAATAAAATTGCCTTCAAAATGTATTTTTCAGATTTATTTCATTGTAAAAACTAACTAAACTTCATTTTTTAACTTATTTATCGGTTCAATTCTATACAATATGTTAACATAATTCGAGAAACTGGTATCCTGTAACAATTCAGAATACTTTAAGCACTATGAAAGGAAAGCAAAAGAAAAAGGCAAAGTTAGTCCTGCATTCAAACAAGCACTGGATCCTCATGTACTAAGCAAGCAGCAACACAAGTGGCTTATTACCATAATCTAGAGAAGCTTGCACTTGCTTTCCTTAGACCCATGTTATAGCTTCACAGCTTAACATTGCTACCAATTTATCAATGTCTAAGCAACGAATGGCTTGGTTGGCCACCGGCATCATGACTCAATCCCAGAAGAGTTCAATCCCAGAACAGACACCCATCCAAGTACGAGCCTTACTCGATGTTGCTTAACTTTGGTTTTCTGACAGGAACTAGTTGCACAATGCCAAGTACTGGTAGACCAAATGAAATGAAATAATGAAATGAATGGAAGCAACAGGTGTTTAGCCAAACCAAAAGGTAACGTCAGACCTGAAGTATATTCGTGTCTCGGTCTTTGTGCAGTTGACGTCTGTTCTTCCGATCTGGTCTTTGTGGAGGGGGTGGTCCAACCACGTTTTCACTTGGGGTTGGTTCTCGGAATGGTGGGGAATGTCCCTAAGGAAAATATGCAACATATCCAATATCAGACTTCATCAAACAAATGGCCAAGGTGTTCAAAACAAAAAACTCTTTAAACAGCTTTTCACATATCTGACTTCTTTGTTTACAAACTTGTAACTGCTCAGTATAAGAACATAACAAAATACAAGATTCCCTGAAGTAGCAAAGAAGGATAACATATTCAAACATCTAGATAAAAATTCATTTGATTTCTAAAAATGTACAATGTCTAAAGGTTGCACTAAATAACCTTGTTGCAAATGTCTTTCAGTAAAACTCCTTATTAGGACCACCATTATTAATGACTCATTGGTTTATAAATGTTTTGAGAAAACTCAATATCACTGACAATTTCAACTTCAGAGAGTCAAAACCCTTATTCGGTTCAAGACTACATTTCAAGAGGTGTGACAAATTATGGAGTTTTAATAACTTTGAATTTTGTTGCACCCTTGACAAGAAGTGCACTGCATAGCAAAAAGGTTGGCACTCACCGCAATAGAGAATTACACACTTTTCTACTTCAAACATTACTATATGTATGCATATCGTTAATAAAAAAATCAGTCTTATTCCAAATTATCCATAGCCTTCATTCCAGTCTACCTCATATTGATTAGCAAATTTATATATCACAAGTTCCATTTGTATATCACTTGCTCAAAAAAAATTAGGGTACTTTCCCGTTATCCGGACCCCAGTGAAGTGTAATGACTTTTCGGTCGGGAACTTGACCCTAACCCTAACCCTGACCCTAACCATAACCATAACCCTGACCCTATTCCTAACACCAACTACACCATTCCTCTACTGGGGTCCAGATAACGGGAAAGAACCAAAATGAGTTATCTTCCACCTTGAGTTGCTAACTTTTAGTGAATTACAACAATCAAATTAGATTAAATAAATAATAAGTACATGCTCCAAAATGCAGGCACACCTGAGAAATGTGATTAGTGCCACTGTTGCAGGATTCAGCTGGAATAGATGCATAGCTGCCCATGTCAAAATCCTTGCAGATTCCATCCTGAGAGAGCTGTACATGCTTTGCATTGTGAGGCCAAGAAGGCATCTGCCCTGGGGCATTCGAAAAGGGAAGAACCTGTCCAGCTGGTGACGACATTTCCAAGACGCGGAGACAAGCTTTAATATGAACAACAAACGCGTGAAAGTCCACAAAATAATGAAATAAAAAACCCTTATGATCCAATCCCTAGATTCCTAGAACAATGATGGATTGGATGAACTGGCTCAAAACAATGTTAAGACATCATTATGCAATGCAATTTCTGTTTTTTGATAAAAGGCTTTTGTCACAAGATCACACATAAAACACTCCACTACTAAATACCATTTCATGTTAACAAGTCATCACAAAGATGTCCTGTTCTCTTCTGCTTTATGTGGCATTTTGTCTAATTCCTTTAAAATCTTCTTGACTGTTAACATTATTACACTGTCCTCAAGGGCTGGAAAGTTTTCTTATACATTCCTGCAGTTGCTAGCATCCTAGGTTGCACTTTATCCCACTGTTTTCCACTATGTTTTAATCCCCAATATACCATCATTCCAAGACTTTTATCTTCCTGTTATCAATTCATCTATTCACCAAATGAAAGCTTCTCATTTGCAATACCTATGTCTCAATTGAATCTGGTAAAACAATGTTATTTGGTATAGATTCAATACATGAATCATAATAATTTTAGTATTTCATCTCCCTCATTTATCCAGTACATCTCCGTCATTGAGCCGTACAACCTGAGTACCAACCGTTCAACCTGAGTACCAACCAGAATAGCCCCAATATTCTAAAAGTCAGAGTGCTGGGCTCATGGGACCAACTCTGCAGGCCTCAACTGATCATTTAAAAGCATTGAAAATACTATAATTGAAAGTACATAACAAAGAACATTATAATAAAGAAAAAACTAAATATTTTTATTTGAGGGAACTAAATATTTTTATTTGAGGGATCAGACTTTATCACCATCAATCACCATATTTTTACATCAACAGGTAAGAAATGTTCAGTAAAAATTATACATAGATACACACCGTCCTCAAAGATTTTGTCAACGTTGAGACCGTAAGTGGCACATGCCTCGTAGAATTGACACTGTTTCAGATCACTTGTTAACTTCCGAATGCGAGTGTCGTTAATTATGCGTGGACTTGTTTCGCTGATAGCATCCTGAGTACCAACCAGAATGATCGGAACATTCTGCATGTTTCGATATTGACACATTTTCGCATAATAGCTGTAAATTGTGTTGAAGCTGACTTCATTTTCAAGACTGAACACAAAGATGACTGCGTCAACCCACTGGGCAAACTGCAAGAAAAAAATTCTTTACTTCAGTTTAAACAAAAACACTAATACAAACCAAAATCAGAGGAAATTTAATGACTAAGTGAAAAACTAAAACAAATGTTTAAAACAATTTTTTCTTCAGTTCAACAACTTTAACCTCTTCTCATATTCTGCTTCAATCACTCTCTCAATTTCAGCTACAATTTAACTGAAATGCTTAAATTCAGCTTTTATTTTCATTGTCACTTCAGTGCAAGAGCTGGCAATAGGTCACTCAAACCATCGTATCAAGTCTACGTCAATGACAATAATCACAATTATTGTAGCAACTAAACTTTGCAAGCAAAAAGCAACTGTCAAAGCACCCTTGATTTTGACCTTCATTTTGCAACCATGCCATAAAAATTGTTTTAATAATAATAATAATAATAATAATAATAATAATAATAATAATAATAATAATAATAATAATAATAATAATAATAACGGCAATACAATGAATATCTGTGACACTCCAGAGATTTAATGCAGTCACCTTCCACAGAACTTTAACATAATAATAATAATAATAATAATAATAATAATAATAATAATAATAATAATATGAAGAAGGAGGAGGAGGAGACATAGAAGAAAAGGAGAAATACTGAGTTGTAAGCAAGGCTGGAAAATGTGAGATTAAAAAACCTAGGGTATTTAGGTTTATAAAGACCTAGATTTTTCAAAAAAGTCAATTTTAGGTTTTTAAGTTTTTGTTCTATAAATAGAAAGATAAAATTAAAATAATAATAATCATAATAACAACTAAAATTTAATATAACCTTAATTATTGTTTTAATAAATCAACCATCCATTGGCAATTTATAGCAGTATCATCAGTGAATGCAATTAGAAAGTTTCTTCTCTTGATAAGAGAAACAGACCTGTATCTCAGGTGGCTCTCCTTCATCTCGGATCAACAGAAGATGGCTTTCTCGATTCAACACTAGCTCTTTTTTAAAGCGACCACCTAAACACAACAAATGCAACCATACAATCTGATAATCTGGCTGACGTACAGAGTGCTGCACGACCCCTGCTGTCCAGGAGTATCTCGCCTCTCTTGTAAAGAGACCGCAGTGCAGTGATAGGAGATTGTCGCTCTGTCGTAGGGTCAAACTTCAGGTTCCTCCTCCTTCCAAGACTACTAAGTTTGGAGAGAGATCCTTTACACACGGTAACCCCATCTTGTGGAACTCTCTTCCCAACAATGTCACCATGGCTGATACTCCTGAGCACTTCATCAAGAGCTTAAAAACGCATCTGTTTGGGTTGGGGTATAGTTGAGATGTTAAAGCGCTTTTGTTGTGGGCCTCAGCCTTGTTACAGTGCTATAGAAATCGTCAAGAATGAATGAATGAATGAATGAATGAATGAATTCCTTTGCAAAATTATCAGAAACTCTTTCTGAGAAAGAGAGACAGAGACAGACACAGAGAAAGAAAGACACAGACAGGCAAACAAAGAGCTAAATTTATTAGTTTCAATGAGCATTAAACAATACAATTATACCATTAAATGATGCATCATTGCTGATTAAAACCAAGCTGCCAGAGGATAAATCTCAACAGGACACCCACATAATATATACACATTCTGACATCCTAACATTCTAGCAGCAGTAGAATGGAATTACTTCTGCTTGAGGAGAAAGAGTCAAAGAAGCAGTCATGAAAAGCTGCTTCATATTAACATCAATCTATCTTCGATTTTATTTTCAATTCCTTTGAAACAGTGGGTCCATGCTTTGGTGTTAAGTGGTTACAGACAGCAGTGGCTCAGATGACTCGGCTATGGTCTGATCTAGATGCTGCATGTGTAAGCAGCACTGAATCAGCAAACTAAGCTAAGGGCTTTGTGAAGCATGCATCCCACTATCACTGTCCTTTTGTGGGGGTGTGGTATGTTAGACATCCACCAGTTTTATGTGTGACCAATTCAGTTGATTTCATTGTATAGAACACTGGCAAATAAATACATCGAATTGAAAAACTCTTTATGCAGCCATTTAACTGTGAATTTACGGACCAGAAGCCAAACTGAGTAATCTAATTCTGGCGTTGCAAGAAGGGTTACAGGATAAATGAACCACTGGAAATTCACATTAACATAATTAACTCAAAAGTGATTTACCGACCTTAATTTGCTTATGAAAGATTAATATTTAATACACTTAGTACACGAATATGATCACCTTCAGGAGATTCATCAGCTACGTAATATCCAGTCAGGTACCGATGCACAAGAGACGCCTTGCCACTGCTGCATGTGCCCAGAACTCCCTACACAAACCAAACACTGGTCGTGCACTTCGGGTTCAGTTTCGGACAGCAAATTTACTCAATTTCATTTAAAACAAAGATACACATACCTACATATTGGTACATCCAGGATATAGCTGTGGCAGTTGAAAAAAAAAAACACAAATCAGTTGAAAAAAAACACAAATCAGTTGAGTGTTTCCCAACATTTGTACATTGCCTACCATCGTCACCATCATCATCATCATCGTCACCACAACCACCATCATTATGATTCTTGGGTACATTGTCTGTAGGTGTCCTACACCTTTAGTATATGTATCCTCCATAACTGTCTGTCTTGAGTAAAGTGGGATGCTTGTTGGATGTCCAACCAGGACCAGTTGCAGAGGCCGTCCAGCCATTCTCTGTCTGGTTTTCCTTTCTTTCCTGTTCCTTCCATTGTTCCAAATACTAGGTTCTTTATGTTTCAATCATCTGGCATCCAGCATATGTGCCCAAAGAGGGTTAGTTTTCTTTTCGTTAACTTTTTCACAAGGTCTTCTTTGTTGCTTAGCATTTTCCTGATTTTCTATATCTTGTATTTTTTTGCTATCTGCTTATTCCTAAGGCCTTCTACTGCAGAACATTTCAAAAGCCATTATTTTTGTCTGGTCTTTTTCTGATTGTCCAGGTTTCTAAGGCATAAAGTGTGACACTGAAGATGCACATGTTTGTGATTCCAAGCTCTGCTTTTCCATACCTTGATAAATTGTACCATTACACCACTACCCTTTGCATTCCTTGTATTTATTTCTACTGAGCAGTCATTATTCCAAGCCAATGTGCTGTCTAGGTAGCAGAATTTGGGTACTATTTCGATTGTTTCTCTTGTTCCATTGGTGTATGTGCATACTGAATACCTACACACATTCATCTATATATCAGTATGTATTGCTCAGATTTCTTTATATCGTCAATGCAAAACTTTGGTCACAATTTTAGGAAAATTTCCATGTATTCTGTTTATCTTTTTTATATAAATGCAAAATATAAAATAATATAATATATAAAAGCAATGTGTATATATATATATATTAGTGCTGTTCAATGATTAATTTATTTAATCGCGATTAATCATGCGATTAAAATTATTAATCGCGATTAATCGCATTTTGCTTAGCAATATTATTCTGGTCAAGTAGTAATTAAATTGAAATAAACAATGCACCAGTTGCAGAACTGACTTTTAGAATTTCAACTAGTGACCATGCATAACATTATATAGCACATGCATCATCTATTTCAGTCAACTTTAAACAAAAACTCATGACGTTATCACTTTCAAGCTCAGTTTTTCAAAGTTTCTTTAGAGAAATATGAGGTAATTAATTATGATGCGATTAATTTTTTGTAATCACGATTAAAAAATTAATTGCAATTAAGTTGACAGATTAACGCGTTGATCGCACGTTAATCGCGATTAAAGGACAGCACTAATATATATAAATATATGCAATTATTCATGTTCTTGGCAAGAAAGCAATTTCACAAGCAACATACATGAAATCACACAGAGTACTTATCTTCATCAGAGTACCGGTAGTTAGTTGTCATCGTTGTCGTCGTCATCATCATCAGCACATCCATTCAAAATAACTTCCTTGTTGTTAGAAAATCTGACTTTTGAATTTCAACATGAAGAAGGAAACAACAGCAATTGGTCAGCAGAGGTCTTTCCCAATATTTTCAAATAATAACTTTGATTTGCTGTAATTATGAATGGGCTTAAACTGACCAACATAATTATATTAGATGGTGGTGGCATTGGCAGTGGTATTATATAGATGTTAATGACAGTATCTAATCAAAATAGTTATTGTTCCATACGGTTCCCATAGGCATAATTTGTAAATATCCCCGCTTCAGCAGTCAAGTACGCAAGTGTCTGTCATTTCTGTATTGTTTGCTCTGTAGGAGTTACAATGAGATCCATTGTAGAACTGTTTGCTTGTATAAAGCGACTTTCTATGGATTTATCCTTTCCAGTTTTAATATTGATGAGGGAGTAGTTCAGAGAGATTGCATAAGGTTCCTCCAATTAGAAAAGTCAAAACTGCTCACTAGACAAAGATTTGAGAGCTGGCTGGTTTTCAATGGACCAGGTGAAGCCATCTACTGAAAAAGATCACATTTAGGTAGAATTGAAGTGAGGGAAGTTTGATGGTGGCATTAACTGGAGGGGGAACCCAGGGAGGCCCGTGCCTCCTATTGAATGCCTGGACCCCAGTGGGCCCTCATCAAGGATGATATTCTTCCTGTATGTGCTGAGTTATAAAAAATAGTTATCCCCATGCTTAGAAGTTGCAACGTCCACCCCACTCTCCAAATCCAGGAGCCGCCACTGCCATAATGCCAATGCAAATAAACTGAGTTCTGCTGAATTAATGAAGACATTGCCGGCATCAAGATTTATGGCTTACTGAAACTGTTGAATACTCCTGAATGTTTTAATCAGAGTATTAAAGCATTAGATAACAAATGAATGAAACATCTTCAGGCTTTGCCATGCCAGTGTTCTATGGTCATTCAAAATCCCAGTGCAACAATCACAATGCTTAATTTGAAATAACCAAGTTCAGGCATTGCAAAATGGTTCCTGTGGCAAGCCACAGAGGTCTGTGCTTTAACTTCATGAACACTGAAGTTCAGAGAAGCAAGCAGATAATCACAAGCAAAGCTTTGCAATTTTGAGACAAATCGGTGCATAATGCAGAGTCAATGCTCTGAATGTGTCTTCTTAACCCTTAAACAGACAGACACTTTGTAACTATATGCAATGTAACCGAGTGTACTCGGTTCCGGCAGTTTAAGGGTTAATTTTGTGACTATCGGCCAAAATAATTCCGATTGCCTAACCAGAAATATAGGTAAAGGTGCGGTGAAGCAGTGGTTAGCGCACTGGTCTGCCAATCTTGAGGTCCGTGGTTCAACTCCTGGCCGCGACAGATACTTTTCAGTTGTTTCTGTCCCAAGCGCCCCCAGTCGACTCAGCTGTGAATGAGTACATCGGGTGTTAACTCGGTGGAAGAAAAGGCAATGAGGGAAAGGCTGGCAATCCGCCCTCATTCAGCCGTTGCTATGCAAAACTGAAGGTGCTAACACTTTGGTTCTCCGTACGGGTGCTGAGCCTATGGAGTGTACCTTTTTGTGACTATCGCCAAAATAATTCTGATTGCCTAACCAGAAATATGGGAGACTTTTAAAACTGTACAAATTACTTAACTACTATTAGCTTCTCCATGAATAACAACGAATGAATAACAATGAATAATAGTAGCTATTTCTAAGTCATCTTTGGCTTCTGCTATAACTGAATATTCATCCGTTTATCTTGAGCAGCAGAGACTCACTACTAAATGTCAGACTAACTGCTTTTATATGCCAGACAGATGATATAAAATTTCCTTAACAGGCATGAAAAAGGTGTGGTAGTTAAGCACAAAACAACTAAATGCAAACAAGGATTCCAAGTTGAAGACCTCACCCTACTGCACAATACAGTGGATCCCACTTAATCGCATACCGCTTAATTGCATAACCCACAGAATTGCATAACAGCATAAAAACCTGAACCAGTGTTTTGTGAGTACAATTAAGTATCAGACGTCCCGGCTATTCGCATAGCCCGGTTAATCGCATAAGCAAGGCTTGCACGGCACCTATGCAATTAGGCGGGTTTCACTGTACTAGCAAAAACATCAAAAGTGACTATCTTGAAGCACAAGCCCAAATTAAGATGTAACAGAATCATACCAGTCTAATCTCTTTCACAGCCCGACTCAATGTCCATTCTTGACTGTTGACAAATGAATCTACAAATGCAAATATTTAACGAGGTTGGTTACATAAAATCAACCATTACTTTAGCAGGAATTCTACAACTATTTAAAACATTACCACATCCTCATTGGTAGACAAAACATGAAACATAGCAGGTAAATAAAAATCACTGAAAGAGATTAACTTGTACAGAAAGCACACAAGATAACCCTCATCCCATTTATACAATGATAGGGCAGAAAACAAGGGAAGACCTGTATCTATGCATGGCATATGAAGTGTCTCTAGAGAAAATCAAACAATCAAACAGAATCTTTAATTTAGGTCAACTGCATAACTATTGTATGCAAATATAAGAAGCAATTAAAAGAGAACCCAAACTCATTCATTATTCAAATCCTAGGCACTTTGTGAAACTTCATTCAAGAACAAATAGTACAGACATACAAATGACCAACAAACCAATAAACGCATGCAGACATTTGCACATCCATTCAAAACCCTCAAATCAGCAGCTATTACAGCTATTATCTGGCAATATATATTTAAAGTGTTGTGATTCCTTAGTTTTCTGCAGCACTTCTGAGTTGGCATAAGAAGGACTGCTAAATAAATTTGCCATTACATTACATAAACCATGTCACAACTAAGGCTCCAAATTGCAAACAATTTAATTCCATCCAACATTTGCCAAAACTCCATTTTATTCAATTTTAAATATTTATTTGTCACTGAACATGAACTTGAATTTCATGCTGCACTTGGCAGTCTAAAAAATTTTTAATGGGTCAAGGGGTCATCTAGTATTGGTGACCTGACCCAATTGACCCACAATCCATTGCCATCTCTGAAGTGGATCCAGCAAACTATTATAAAAAGTCCTCAAAAGTTTTTAGCGAATTCATTTCATCGTTACCATAGTGACACATAAAAATTTTGATTTTTTTCTTCCATTATAAATTTATTCCATCCTATTGCATGGACCAATCCAAAAAACATCTTGGAATAGAAGATAGCTAGGTCAATCTTTTCTAAAATAAATAATTATTGAAGTACCACAGCACTATATTTTCTCAAATCCATTCTTCAGCACAGTACCAGCGTACTACCAAACTCATTTTTTCAGGAAATTGACACAAAAATTACAAAATTTTAGAGTTCACATCCCGGACAAATGGAGGAAATCGATGCTCCATATTAAAGTAAATAAGCTATCAAAAAAACCAGATATTTCATATGAATCACTCATTTCTAGCAACTTTGTTAAGAATGCAAGTCAATTTTGCCAAATTTATGCCCTGCATTGGCATTTTCCAACCTAGTCTGACATTACCAGTATTAGCAAGTTACACCATAGGGCGGGAAAGGGAAATTAGCAGGGGCAGGAAGTTGGCAGGGGCGGGAAGTTAGCAGAGTGGTAACAACACTGGACGATGGAGCAGAAGGTCGCGGGTTCAACTCCGGCAACTCTGGCAGGAGCTCTAAGGTTGATTCAGCCTTCTTTCTCCAGATGGCGATGGCCAATGAGTAGTAATCGGCAGAGTAAACAGGCGCATTTACCCAACATCAGCGCCGCCCTATGAGCCCTGAAGTTAACCCTGAGTGCTCGGGAAGGATTTTACTTTAACTTTTGCACAATTCTGACTTATATGCTATGAGCAGCCAAACAGCATATCATCGTCTAAATTGAACAAAACTGACCAAATAAGAACAAAATCATATGTATGCTACAGTGCTGCACTTTAACTATTAGTGCAGGGAATGTGATTTGCTTTCTATAGTTGGCAACTCAGATCTTGATTTCTTCATTTGAATTATAACTCTAGTGCGTGAATCATGTCTGTAAACTTTGTGTAAGGCTACAGAAACATCCTTGATATGTCTTTCCACATCTTGTGCAAGACATGGATAATATGGCATACTTATTTTTGCATGATTTTCAATGGCTCCTGAAGTGATGTCATGCACAAGTACAAGTGGAGGGATGTCAAATTTACCCATTCCCAATCAATGTTGATGTAAGAGTCTGAAGTGAAGTTGATTGTAATATTGTCCTTGTCAAAACAACAAATTCTACTACTGTGTTGATGATTACTCCAAACTAGTACAATTTTGCATAAGCAAATTTTCTTATATTTTCGTCATCACCAACAGCAGCTAGATACTGATGTCTTTTCTGTGGACCACTGCTAGAACAGCATTGATTGTCATCTTCCTCTTCTGTCTCATCATTGTCCGTGTAACTGACATCACTGCAAAGGTCATTTGGACTGTTTTCTGAATTGTAATTCATTTCAAACTCTTCTAAAACAGTATTACTCTTGCCCATTTCTCTTTTTGTTTTGGCTTCAAATTTTGTTAATCTTCATTTTCTGTCTTCCAGTTATTGCAGCCTACTTGATGTAACTGGATCAATTTTTCAATAACCAGTTTTCAAGTAGTTTTTTATCAACCCAGAAATTTCACTCAATTGCAGAAATCCTACAGTGAAGAGAACATTTACAATCTTTTCTGTCAATAATTCCAGCATCAACATATTTACATGTACAAATATCAGAGTTCCAAAACTTGACAGGGCTTCTTGATATTGTCTTAGACGTTCTTTTTGATTCAGGATGTTTCTGCAGATCATTCCATTTCTCAAATAGCCTTTTCACTTTTTTCACTATGCTGTCAAATGCAATAGTAGGCATGCTGGCCTTATTATATATCTCTCAATCACTTCAGATGCAAAAGTTTTTACAACATCATTAACAGTCTTATGTCTCTCTTTTTGCTGTTAAAAATAACACGCTCTTAGAATAGCTTCACACGTTACGTTAGCAGCACATTTTGGGGAATTTTGGCTAATTCCTTTGGAAACCAAAATACTGAATGTTAACTTTTACTTGGTGTTCTAAAGCGGTGGTTCTCAACCCTCTTTGCCTCGCGGACCTCTTTTGAAGTTCAAAAATTTCTCGCGGACCACCTGCATCTGCTCCTAAAAGGCGGAGGTGAACTTTTGTTCTTTTTTGCTTGTCAGGCTTTTTCACGTTGAAAATGCACAGAATATACACAAAATGTGCCGATAACCTTTTGTGCTGATGACCTTGTTTTGCTCGCCTCGCTTTTCAGATTTTTCACATGTCTAATTTTTATTTATGTTTTTTCAGATTTCACCGTGGACCTCTATACCCCCTCTCGTGGACCACCTGTGGTCCACGCGCAGACCAAGGGTTCAGAACCACTGTTCTAGAGCTTGCCATAATTTAACTACAATTCACCTCTAAAACCACGTAATGATCATAATTAGAAATCATAAATACAATGGTTGCTATGGGCATGAAAGGAAAGCAGAACCCACTAGCGCGCCAAGAAGTGGATCACTTTATGACGGATATTGTAGAAAAGCTTGTATTGTTTTAATAGTAAACACCTATGTTTACCAAATTTAAGCACAAACTATCAAAAGATTCAACAGAACAGTTTATAATATCCCAGCAACCATGTTAATGCAGTTATTGTTAAGAAGCCATTGCAATGAAATATGCAATACACATATTATTCATAAGCAGTTTTTTCAAAGTTGGGACCCCTAGACATAACAAAAATATATTGAAATAAGGGTTTTTCTTGATCAGCAGATCAGGGAGCATCTTTTTAGTATTGTCTGGCTATAGCAATGACCGTTTGTCACATCATAATGTACACACACACACACACACACACACACACACACACACACACACACACATACACACACACACACACACACACACATTGTGTCTGATAAAACCAGGATCTCTTGTGATAATGATGAGAAACACAAGTAAATATTCATCAATTTTTTAAATTAAAAATTAATTTTAGTCCTAACAAAATGTTAATTGTCATTCAACTAAAATTCGTGTTCGAAGTGGCTCCAACACAGCTTCAAGAAACGCTCTTCAGTTCCCTGTCATTTAATCCCAGTCACTTAATCCCGGTCACTTAAACTCAGTCTTTTAATCCTATCCATTTAATCCCAGTCAATTAACCCTCACCCTAATCCTAGTCCTAACCCTATTTGTTTTTATCCTATAACCATGTTTAACTATGTTTTTGTAACACATTATGTCATTATTAAATAGCTTTTTTTATATCATTGAGTGTCATTGGATTATATGTACAGGGATTTGGGATTAAAAGACTTAGGATTATATGCACTGGGATTAAAAGACTTGGGATTAAATGGCTGGGATGAAAAGACCAGCCACCCAGATGGTTTATTAGTTTTGCTAAGTATGTGAGGACTAAAATGAATTTTAAATTTTTTAAATTGATGAATATTTATTAGTGTTTTTCATCATGGCAATGGATCCTCTTTTAACTGGACACAGTGTGTGTGTATGGTATGTTTATATATATATATATATATATGTGTGTGTGTGTGTGTGCGTGTGTGTGTGTGTGTGTGTGCGTGTGTATGTGCGCGCGCAATTGTGCATGCATGCATGCAAGTGTATTATATACTGGTATATATACTGGTATATTAATATATATATATATGTATAATGTATATAAATATACATTAATATATATATATATATTGTAAACAAGAGTGTTATTCTTGGATGAACCTATCCAATTAATCAGAATAGAAATATTTATTTCTGAAACAGTTCCACTATCTTCATCCTAACCACATGAGTTTCTAATAACTTCCATGCTTAAAGGATTTGATACTTGTTTTTCTATGGCTAGAAGCCTGGAAAGCATGGGCTCATATTTCCACTATCCACAATGTGCCACTACTATTCACACTGGAGACAATTCACACTATACAAACAAGATTCATAAACCACTCAGCAGAAACACAAAACACTCAAAACCTTTAGAATAATATTACTGTATAATCCATCCTTTCACTGCTTGATTTGTTGCATTCTAAACATAATATTATAGCTTCCTGCTGCATTGAAATTCGTTTTAAAAATTACTATTTCATTCACATAAGTCTAAGAATCAAATTAGGTCAGGTTTTCGTCCTCCAGCTGTGTCCAGCTATTGACTTCTCCATGACATCTCTCCAAAGTTCTCTGTCCTTTGCTATTTCTTCCAAAGTCATTCGGTGTCTTCCGTCAGTTTTTCCATTGAGATTCAGCCCTGCCATGTGCAGATCCTCTTCCAATCCGTCCACCCATCGTCTTTTTGGTCTTCCTTTAGATCTTCTCCCCTTTGGTTTGTAGTTGAAAATTCGTTTTGGGTTTCTTATTTCTTCCATTCTGAGTAAAATGTCTGGTCAATTTCATTCTTCTCTTTAAGATTACTTCCACGATGCTCAGTTGCAGTGTTCTCTCTCTAACTTCTTCATTTGTTATATGTTCTTTGTATCCAATCCTTAGTATTCTTCTGAGCCATTTATTTTCTGTTTCTATTATTTTTTACTCTAATTGTTTTTTATGGTCTAAGATTTACATCCATATATTAGTATTGGTATTACACAAGTGTCTAAGCATGAGATGTCACATATACAAGAGTACAAGACTGCATGTAAGACCAAGTTGAGGACTTAAAAATAGCAAATATAAACATACATTCACATATAAAACTCGAGCCCAAGCTATTGCAGTATTTATTGATTTTTCTTTGAATTTCAAGTTAGTAAAAAAACAGTAAACTTACACAATTAGACAATCAATGAATTTATAAGTGTAAGCAAACTTAAGAGTGAACTTTACTCTTAAGTTCCTGCCTGGTTATTGTTCTGAAGCATTAAAGTTTAAAATACTAGTGTCAGACTTGTTATTTTATTTGCTGCTGTCCTTTGAAAATTCTTTGTCACTTCGAATTTCTCTTTAACTTATAAGCTAAAAAGCACAATAACAGATGATAATCAATAACTCCTAATTGCAGCTCTCACCCTGAAGCAGTTGCTTACCACCTTAAATGGTCTTCAACCCTTGGGGTGATTAGATCGCCCCCACAAACCAAATATTGATTCCCACTAATGACTACAGAAAGTTGTCACTAAGAATTACACATTTACAGCCAACAAACCTTGTAAATCAATCATTGTCTATTATCGGTTGCAGTCAACAGCAATTAGGCTGGCAGAAGTTTGGGAAAAGAAACCAAAATCCAAAAAGGCAACACAGTGGAGCATCTACCCGGTAATTGCAATAGAAAACCAGTGGAATTTGAAATTGCTTGGAAGAAGTTCTTTTACTCATCTGACCTGAAGATCACACATTTCAACCATTACTAAAATAAAAGTTAAGGAAAGAAAGGTCAAAAAAGTAAAAGACCCTTAAATAAAAAAAACTTTGATCTTTGACCCTCCAAAACCAAACTGTCATCTTACATTACCAATATCACTTCCTAAGTTCCTATAACTAACAATTTATCATCTTTCAGATCAGGTCTTAAAACATACCTGTTTGACTTGGCTTATCCCCCTTAAATTGCTACCCACTGTTCTGACTGATCTTCCAGATTGACCTGGCTCTACCTGTAATTCTATTTGGATTAGGTGCACCATGGGCTGATGCCCCGGGCATCATGATAGTGGCACCATAGCAGTGGCGGCTCCAGGATTTGGCAAGTGGGGGGCCGTTGGGGTGGCAACTTCTAATCGTGGGGGGTCAACCATTTGTTGTCAGGTATGGCGTATTAAGTATAGGGTCCCAACAGAGGGGCCAGACACTCAATAGGAGGGGCACGGGTCCCCACCCCCAGTGGAGCCGCCACTGCACCATAGAAGTTTATTGATTGATTGATTTCATTGAAAACTCATACCTAAGTTAAGAAGAGAGGATAAAATAATTTCTGCTATGCTGCATTACAAAGTGGATCTGGTGTCAATGTTGATGCAAAAGTGACTCAAGGTCTAGTCAAAGCAGACAAACATTTGTAATGTGCACAGGTTAGAGAACTCTGATAAATTTCACACTTCCTGACTTCAGATGAGATAAGCAACAGGAAACCAACATTTCATTGATCTCGTGTTGTCACTATGCACTTTTTTCTTGCTCCCCTTACAAGTAGTTAGCCAACATTACAAAAAAGGTAGCTGACATACTCTGATATACTGGATAATCTTACTTTCCAGATTCAAATTTCAAATATGAACAAGAGAATTAGTGAGCAAGGAAGACAGCTAGGGTTTGTTCTGATTTCTGGTATTTGTCAAGATTTACAAGCATCCTGAAATACTCAGTATACCCTAAATTATTCTGATTAGTCAGAGGTGAAGGTGAACTGAAGTAGCACTGGTTATACCAGACTCTGTTAGTGTGATCATTCATTCTGCATTTGTGATAGGTAATCAAGCAAGCACTAATTGTTTCTTCAGAAAACCGCTCCTAGCTTCAACAATTCTAGGTTCCAATATGATCTCATACATCCTTCAGGTCAGCATTGTATACGTGCTTCACACACGTGCGCATTGTAAGACAAAAATGGTAGTTGTATCAAAATAAGGACTTCCTGCTTTAATTAATCAATGGGTATTTATTACTATAGACAATTTCACATTATATTTAACACCATGAAAAGAATCCTACATAAAGATCATCAGCACTTTAATATTTTAAAGAAATTAAGTAAGCATGTTTTTTAAAGAAGACGTGTATATAAGCTTCATAGAATCTGAAAAGGTTTTTGATAATGTCCAGCACAGTGAACTTTTCAAGTGTCTGGAAGGAGCTGGGGTAGATGGGGAAAGATTTTAAAGTTATGCAATGCACAGCAATCAAAAGCACAAGGCATTCACAAGGGGTGACCACATCTGTGACTGGGTGGCGATGTGGTGCTCCGTTAAAGCCATTAGAGCAGAAGTTCCCAAGCCATGGCCCATACAGAGCTCTCAGAAAGTGGCCCACAAGGCCTCAATAGTCGATATAATGTATTTCAATACTTGAAATGTATTGAGGTTCAAAAATAATAATAACTAAACAAAAATTGCAATTTGCAGTTGAAAATTTCCTATGTATCAGATCAATTAATTATTGAATAAATGAACTCAGATTAGAATCGTCTATCGTCGTTGTCATCATTGTCATTGTCGCCGCCATCACCACCATCATCATCGCCATCATCATCCTGATGCTCTACCACACTGGTGCTGGGTGGTGACGAGGGCTAATGGTCACCACAGAGTCCTGTCTAGCGCTGCTCAATAAACTACTGATATTGCAACTATAGTACAGGCTAAATTTGAGAATTTATAATGTTGTGGCCCACTTAAGGTCTGAAAATAGTAAATATAGCCCTCTACTTGAAAAACTTTGGAAACACTGCATTATGGTGTTCTTGTAACTAAGATCAGACATATGAAAAACAAACTTCATATTAAAAAATTCCTCACCATGCTAATACAAAAATTCAACTGTAGATGGGTGCATGTGTTAGTGTGTGTGTGCACGCACGCGTACATGCAAGTGCATGCATGCGTGGGTGGGTGGGTGTATATTTTTCACTTAAAGCAGAAGCTTCAAATAACTGCAATTTCACCTAGATGGAAACTACAGCTGATAAGGACCTGTATTTATTCATATGTTGAATCCTAGACCAGCATTAGTTAGGCAAAAGTGTCTGCTGGTCTTTCCCTTCAACTGATGTATATACTCAGTGTCTGTCCACACACCTGCATGTCCATTGAAAACCGGATTCACAGTAAATTATTGAAAATAAAACTGATGCTGTACAACTGATCTAAGAGTTTGCAATATTTTAAATAAGAATACATTTCTAATATTGTCTGACCTGTAGAAATCATTTTTAATCATGATTTCTAGTGCCAACTTGATCAGCCGCCTGCAAGTGCTGTGCATTATTTGACAATTTCTTAATTTACAAGTCTGCTTTTCGTTTTGCACTTGTTTCCTGGCATGTACAGCAATCTTGAATGTGTCCATTGTCACATTTGGCTGACAGCGTTGACATTTTCTCCAGTTATAACATCCCCGATTCTCATCAACATTGAGCTGCCATTTTGGGCATTTAGGATGGATTTTTCCAGTATGACATCTGTCATCTACAGGTGCTCAACTTCTTAAGCTCAGATCATCAATGCATGCTCCTCAATCCTTGTTCAAACGTGGTCCCTGTCTCCATCACCTATTCGTTCATCAGTTCTATTAGAGACTGTGATGTTTCAGAGGCAATTTCAGTCATTACCACCCGTAATCACACTACAGCTGAATCATTCAAACATCCACATGTGTGGATGTGACCACTCTGCCAGACAAGCTGACAGCAGGAAACCACACCGTCACTCATCAATTTTCAGTGCCACTTCAATGGCCATTTTGAGCAATCACATAAGGGAACAAACCCTGACAAAAACCAGAAGAATGAAATAGGGAACCACTGCTGTAACCTGCTAAGAATAGTTATGGTCAATAAAAGTACAAGTAAAGAATGTAGAGGAAGAACCACATGGTCTCTCGCCTAGTAAGGAGTGTCCTACAAAGACACAAAACCACAATTCAGAGACTATTTACAAACACAAGACAGAAAGATGAACCTGAAAGGAAAACTCAAAGTGGATTTGTGGAATGCGAACATCCTATTTCAATCAGGCAAGCTATCAAATGCGATAAAGGAAATAAGAAGACTAAAGGTAATAACATGGGAGTTGCAGAAGTAAGATGGCCAGGCAGTGGAAAATTTAAATAAGAAAATATGATAATTATATTCTTAGGAGAGGAAAAACACAAAGGAGTAGCAGTAATACTAGATGAAGAAGTAGCAAAGTCTTGCAAGGGATTCTGGGCTGCACCACCAGGAATACTAGTGGTGAAGTTGCAAGCCAGAAGAAGAAATAGGCTTGTTTTATGAAGAATCCTCCCAAGACCATAAAAACCTGCAAAACAAAGGAAATAACCATGGTGATAGAGGACTTAAATGCCAAAGTGAGGAAAGGAACATTAAGGCAAAATGGTAGGTCAACATGGTCTGGGTTAAGATGGATAAATTGGTGAAATGGTGTGAAAAAAACAAGAGGGTCGCCTCCAACACAGGGTTCTTCAATCATTCCAGATAACATGAAATGGAAGAGTCCTGGAGATAAGATAAGAAAACCAGATCAACTATATTGCCAAAGGAAGATGTCTAAATGCAGTCAGACAGGCAAACACAAATCATGGAGTCCACTGTAGAAGTGACCACGTCCCAGGTTATTGTTCATTTACAACTCTTTTTTTAATAATGAATAAAATTCATTACAACAAATATTACTGGCAAGCATTTAAATCCATTGAAGAGACAACATAAAAATACAAGGAAACCCTGAGAAAAGAATTTAATGCAATCAATGAAACAGAAGATTTAAATGCAAAATGGAGAGAATATTTACAGTAACATTAGTCAAAACAACAGAAGAGAGAATACCTAAAGTAAAACTAAAGGCCAAACAACAATGGATGGCACAAAAACATTCCAGACCTCATGGGAGAAAGAGGAAAGGCAAAAATAACAAAGAAATATCAGCTGCTAAATGAAACAGTTAAGAGGAGAATGCCCAAATGTCAAATAAGAAAGATATATTGAACATAGGCAGTGAGAACATTCACCAGAAAGTCAGGGAATGAAAAGTGGGCCACAAGCAGCAGCTGCATAGAAAACAAAGTGGGCCAAATACTAACTGAAGATGACATTAAACAAGATGTGAGGAATACATAGAACAACTCTAAGTGATGAAAGAAAAAAAGCCCATAATAAAAAAGCACAGGGTCCCAAAATTCTAGAAGAGGAAGTAAGATCGATCCTAAAGGATATGAAAAAGAAAAAGGCTGCAAAACCAGATAGTATAACCACTGAAATGACACCTGAACTGATAAATCCAATTCCTAAAAATATTGGTACCTGAAGATCAATCATCATTCCTGTCCATTAAAGGAACAAAATGCAATAGGCTGTCAATGCTTTAGAACAATTACCCGGTAGTCTGATTAGCCATTTGGAAAAGTTCTTCTAAAAGTGCTGGCTAAAGACAACAAAGAATAAAATAAGACACAGGGCATCTGAAGAATAAGTTGATTTTAAAGAAGACTATGGCTGCAGTAAGATTTAAGCTTCATCGAATCTGAAAAGGCTTTCGATAAAGTCCAGCATGGTGAACTTTTCAAAATGTCTGGACGGAGCTGGGGTAGATGGGAAAGATTTTAAAATATTTACAGAAATTTGTTGGAATCAGAAAGCAACACCCCGAATAAATGGAACAACGGGAAAATTGACTCAAATACTCAAAGGTGCAAGACAGGGATGTGGGTTATTTCCAGAATTTTTCAAAGCCTATGGATAAGAAATCAAGACAAATGAAGAGTATTTAGAAGGAGTCAGAGAAGGGAGACATAACATTACCAGGTAATAACCAAAGCTTTGCATGCAGATGATTTAGCAATATCTCACAAACTTTAGAAACTGCAATAACTGCTCAATCAAGTAATTAGAGAAGTGAAAGAAGGTTAAAATTAAACATTAATAAACATTCTGCATGGAAATTTCCAAGAAAAAAGAAATTCCAACTGCACAATCTCTGCAACTGAAGAGAAAATTAAGAAGTCATGACATTCAAATATCTGGGAAACTGGTTCACCAATGATGCATAAAGTGAATCAGATATAAAAACAAAAATAGGAATGGCCAAAACAACATTTGCCACTCGAAAGCACATACGAACAAACAGACATTTAGCAACAAAAGCAATAATGGCTATGAAATGTTATGTTTGGCCAGTCATGTTATATGGTGCTGGAACTTGGATAATTGATCTTATAAAGTCATGAAGAACAAACTTGAAGCTGCTGCATGAGATGTGGCTCCTAAGAAAAATGCTGGAAATGTCCTTGACCAAAAAGAAAACAAATGAATTAGTAGTCAAGGTGGCAGGCACACAAAGGAAATTGCTATCCACCATGGGGAAAAGACAGCTTCAAATTTTGCACATATAATGGGGAAGGACAGAATAGAAAACCTGGTACTACTGGAAAATTGGAAGGCAAAAGAGCAGAGTAAAATGAGTAAATACAGAATTAGAATTCGTACAAAATACATACAACTGAGATAAATGGCAGTCCATAGTCACCAACATAGAACTACATGGCATGCACCTTAAGAAGAAAATAGTGTTTAACTTATTTTAATATAACCACAATTTTTCAACAGCCTATTAAAATCCCCACTACTTTCAATGTAACTGAAAGAATTACCTTTATGACAAGTAGAAAGACTCCTGTCAAGATCAAGACAATTTACTGTAATGTCAAATGATTTAATAACCTCCTTAAACACTGAAGTATATGCTTTTACAAAGAAATGTAAATTTAATTACATCAAGACTTCCAAACATAATCCAAAGTACAGTCTGAAATATGATATTCAGTGAAAACACCTACTTGAACAAGGCTCAACAGCATTTGCCGATATCCATGTTTTCTTTCCAACAGAACCAACATCACCTGATTTGGAAACACATCCCCACACTCTTTTGAACCTTCTATAAGCATTCAACATGCATTGGTAGGACCGTTTCCGCTTCAATGAATTCCGGATGCTATTTACCAGGGATGCCTTCAACCTCACTGAACGTCTGACTCTATTACCATAATTTGCTGGCTTCTGAAGACACTTGCTAAAAACTGCAAAATCAACTGCAGGGCACTTGGATGATAATCTGACACAGTGTCCAGCAGAGCTGTTGCTAGGCTTCAGTGAGCTTCTAAAACACTGTTCTGACATGCTCTTCCCAGGTTCCAGCTGAATGAACAATGAAGAGCGCTGACAGTCAGACCTTTCCACTGAATTCTTTGCACAAATCACAAACACTCATAATCACCTCAGGTACCCAGATTTACTCTAAATATAACCAGTGTACAATTCTTCTTTCAAAGGAAACATTCTGTTTGACTTGATTGTTGCACAAACAAATCACTTATCTTACAACTCTAAAATGCTTATAGAATGCTGATATAAAACCAACTAAACTGCAGCTGATACAGATCCTTGTACAGTTGTACACCAACCAAAGGGACTACACAACTTTCCCTTGAGGTAAGATCACTCCTGTATCAAATACAATAAGGCAATGCAGGCTAGTGCAGTAGAGGCAATCTTAATTGACTAGCATTGCTTCACAAATAGGGAGTGGCCTCTCCAGTCAACCTAACCCTGAATTGGTAGTTACTGAATTGCTGTTCAAATATTCACAAATCTAACTGCAATAATCTTCAGAAACAAATGACAGACAATGCCAATAACCATAAAGATAGCAATATACAAACAACAAGAATTTAGGTGAGCATATAGGTGAGTGTATTAAGCATGGATAATAAATCCAGGACACAGCACAAGAGTTTAATGTAGAGGTTATAAAGAACATACAGAATGCAGAGAACTTTAAGTTGAATGCCTAGTCAAGGAAAGAATTCCAAACTGTGAGTCCATGGTTCAGTTTCTATTGATGACACAGTTCAAGTTCTCACTCAATTAGTGTACATTGAGTTCAGCCACAGATCTTGCTATTTAAAGTTCCAATATTGAACATGGTTCCTAAGTTAAGTTTCTTTCAATTACAATTCATAGTCCTGGTGATTTTCACAATTCTCAAACTAATGAAAGTTTTGTTTATATTTTTATTTTTTGTTTATATTTTATTTTTATATTTTCTGTTCAATGCCTCAAAAGATTGAGTCTGTAGGAAGCCCTGATACAACTACAAAACCATTCCCATCTACACCCTATCCCCTTCAAATATCATTCTCACCCTCACCCTACACCTTCAAGGACAAAATTTATTTGACCAAGAAATATACCAGAGCAAACCCCACCCAATCCTCCCACTTAATCCTCTGCTTTCTGTTTTCAAATAACCTTCCTAATGGAGTACTAGTCATATGGAAGTTAACTCCTCTTAAAGCAACAAGGACTTCTCAGTGTAATTAATTAGCATTAATAGCATTGTCACTGGTATATTGATCCTCCTTTGATACCCACAAACCACCTATCTTATAAGAAAATTAGGATATAAATATGCTAAGTCTTCATCTATTAATGGAAGGCTCTCAGTGGGACAGTAATGGCACTGATAACATTTAACAAGCATTTAGGGTTATTCTTGGTATAAATGAATGCCAGATCCACTCCTACTGTACCAGATTTCTGCTAATTCAAGTCTAAACCTCATTCACCTTTCAATCCTTGCCAACATCACAAAAATCTTGGGACAGATCCATGATAGAACATATTCGAAAACAAGTCAGAAACAGCCTTAAAGAGCCAACTCAACAGGGCTAGACTTGCTGCAGTTGCTGTTCCAGTGCCACATGCAGGAGACTGCCAGCACACATTGCCCATAACACCTTGTGCTTTTTTGCTAGACAAAGAAACATTGGGAACTAAACTACTGTTGGTCTCCCACAAGGTCTAAACATCTGTGCACCACACATATCAATGTGGTGAAGCCACACTCCACAGGGGCATCACTGATCTGTCTGCAAACAATCCACTTGTCTCTATCTTACATCATACAATCAATTATGTAATTTCTCAAGTGCTATAAAAGCCAGTGTTTTGAGCACAAAACTGCTAAGTCTCCTTCATTTAGTCCTAGATGGAACAAGACCAGATGGAGCCGCTCTAATTCCATCGTCCAATGGAAAAGACATCACAAGGGACTCCACAACTGTCCACCCACACCCCACCCAGTCTTATCCACATCTCACTTATCTCAATTGGAGACCCAGTGAAAAGTGCAGTACTAACTACTAAGAAAACACAATAAATACTATGGCCCTCCGACTCATACAAATTCATACCAATTGGGCTTGAAACACTGAGTCCAATAACTGCAGAAGGCATCAAGTTCATCTCTGAAATTGGTCAAGGACTGATAGGAGCAACAGGAGATCTGAGAGATAATATTTGACTCCTTTCAATGTCTTTCAACCTGTAGACACCATTCAACAACATCACATTAAAAGGAACCTTTTCTTCAAAGAACAAAAACCTATTAGATTTGCATCCAATACCTTCAATTCAAAGATTCAAATAGTGTAACAATCGATCAAGAGACCTAACTGCCCTTTAATGTCAAGTCCCATTTTTAATTCTTTGGAGCTCAAACTCTCACCCAACCAAAATGAACCATTGGTACACTCCACTATCTTAAGTACAGGACAGACCAGTTGTTTGTGGCTATTGGTAATGTATGGCAAAGGTAAATGTTACATTCAACCGGTTCATCACCTGTTGGAGAAATGAAAGTTGGCACCTTTGCCGTTTCCTAGCATGGATAAATGAGAGCAGTTACCATCCTCTCCCTCATCTCTTTTCCTCTCACCAAGTAAACACCCTATACACTCATTCACAGCAGAGCTGGCTTGATGAACACATGGAGTAGAGGCAGTTTTCTTCAGACTGAGATGTGAACCCTCAACCTCATGACTGGCAGTGAAGTCTGCTAACCACTGGACCAGGTATCCAATGTTGAAAAATGTACCATCTGTTTCAAAAATTTAGTAAAATAGCTAAGAAAGTTGTATTCTTCAGTTCCTATGCAATAACTTCTGCAGTGTTTATTCTTTATGCAAGGATGCGATCCTCACCAGCTGTATAATTAAAAGACATATGGAAATAAATTGCATTGACTCTTAAGTTAAAAAACAGTTCAAAAGACCAAAACACTGACAATCTGCTACAGAAGTTCTACAAGGAACATTGTACACAGATGAGATTGTAACCTGGACAGATTTTTGATGATTCACTTTATCTAGTCAGCAAAGGAAGTCATCAATTGCCTAAGCACTCAAAGGAAGAAAGGTCTAAAATGCCAACCTCTGATTTCTCACACCTTCCAAGTCAAGCCCAAAGTCAAGGCCAAACTAACAAAAATAAATTAAAACTCCTACATTAGTCTGCAAGACTCTATAGATGTGTGGCAGTACTGTCATAGAATAGGAAATTTCAAAACAAAATCATATCAATCATTAAGAAACTAAACTGAATCATGGAAATTATTTATAACAGACAACATTCTGAAAATAGACTTACCACAGATAGATTATAAAAAAGTCCGGGATAAAATTACTACATTTGCTACCGTAAAATCTCGAGTATAATGCAGGCACGAGTAAAATGTGCACTGTTTTCTGGCATGCAGATCAAGATTGATTTTCATGAGTATAATGTGCACCCTTAAATCTCCACACTGGGAAACATTTTTGACCAGCAGGTAAGCTTAATTATTGCTGACAGAACTGTGATTCAAGAGATTCACTGGTAGAAGTTCCTGAGCCTGTGTTTACTGTTTACCTCTCCCTCTCCCTCTCCTGCAAATTGTTTCTTTCCATCTCTTTCCCTCTGACAGCAGACACTTTTTAACTACAACAGACTAAGTTGTCAATAAAGTCATTAATGAGGCTCCATGTCATTGTCCCCTCTCCTTCTCCCCTCTCCTTAAAAATTCTCTCAATTTCTCTCCATCTCCCTCTCCTTTATTAATGCCACCTACTTTGCCATTCAAATGATACACTAGATGCTAAGAAAAATGCCTGCAAAATTAAGTCTTTGGGGAAAATGAAGAAAAGTTTACTGGTATAAAATTTGTGTATTATATGAAAATAATATGCACTCCTAACTTTATGAAAAATTCTTATTTTAAAAAGTGTGCATTATACTCGAGATTTTACAGTATTCTACAATAAATTCACTGTCTGCATACACATACAAAACACAATACTGAAGATCAATTCTTAAATAACAGCTGTTACTCATTAAAAATGTATCAGTCAGCCAATTAAGTAACTGAAATTTGTGTCATAAAATATAACAGCAATATCCTTATTGATCAGACACCAAATGTCAAACAAAAATACATGCTATCAGTCATTCAAAGTGAAACCTGGTGCCATCAGTTGTCATGAAAATATTGTACAAAGCGATGCTACAGGAAAATTCTCCCTTTCAAATGTTGAACTTACCTTTAAAAAACTTTATAAAAGAAAAACCTTTTGAAGGATGGCCATTAGGAGTAGCAAACTGATACAAACTATTATGAGAACCATCCATATAAAACAAGGGATTGACAACTTGCACAGAAGCAGTGGCAAACTCTGTTCTCATTAGCACAAAATTAAGTAGGTTGAAAATAATTCTAAATTCTGAATCTAGATGCACTGTTAATTTTCTCAATTGCTTATATAAGCTCTCTCCCACCTCTCCCCCTCTCTCTGTCTGTCTGTCTGTCTGTCTGTCTGTCTGTCTGTCTGTCTGTCTGTCTCTCTCTCTCTCTCTCTCTCTCTCTCTCTCTCTCTCTCTCTGTCTGTCTGTCTGTCTGTCTGTCTGTCTGTCTGTCTGTCTGTCTGTCTGTCTGTCTGTCTGTCTGTCTGTCTGTCTGTCTGTCTGTCTGTCTGTCCCAAAACTCTCTCTCTCTCTCTCTCTCTCTCTCTCTCTCTCTCTCTCAAAATGTCTCTCTCTTCTCTCTCCATGAAGGAAGAACTCAAAACCTCTCACTCCCGGCTGATAACAAGATAAGAGACAACAAAATGTAATCCTATTGGAGTTGTTTGGAAGAAAGAAAAGAGAATGTGTGTGTGTGTGGACATAGTTTGTGTGTATCTGAAAGATAAAATAATGAGAGTTAAACTTCATGGACAAACCAGTGGCAATCAGCACTTGAATTCAGTCAATAACACTAGATTCACAAACCCAGACACACAATAACATATTGGCAGACAAACGATCAATCAGTCTATTTCTATAGCACCACAATATTAATAATAATGCATATGGCACTGGTTGATGGAGCATCCTATACAAACCAATTACAATTATGATCAATGTCATGCCTATGATAATGATATGATACTAATGCAGCTAATGCGTTTGCTTGTTTGCTTCGACATACAAGCTATTGACGTTAAAAAGCACTGCAAATTACTGAAGTTAAACAGCTGAGGCTTCTAAATATCACTACAACTGTAGCAGAATGGGGCATACAGCAGTAACAGCATAAATAACTCCAATAACTGCACTTGCATAGGGATGATATGGAGGAAGACAACTTCAGAAGCAAAAGGCAAAACCACTAGGAGTAGGACAGAAACAAAAATCAAATGGCTGCAGAGATGAGAGCAGGAAGAGAGGGGAGAAGAGGGAGGTTTTGACAGCCACACCTGCTATTTAGCATAATGGTCAGGCAAAGGTTGATCCATGGAGTTTGCTGCACATTCTATGTAGATCTAAATCTGTAGCCAGTAGCTAGCCTCTGGGAATTATGTATTGTCCCACAGGGCAAATTCTAAACCACCATTGGAATTAGACATAGAGAGAGAGACAGACAGACAGGCTGTGCTCCCTTGAGAATTTAGGGTTGCCAGATGCATGGGTAGCCAAAGAAGGACAGAGCCAGACGAAAAGGAGAACAGAGGAGGACCCATTGAATTTTCCAAATGAGAAAATTAATATAAATTCAATGGAAACTATTAACATCAAAATGAAGAAACATTTTACAGCAATTATTTATATATGCAAATTGTACATTTACCTCTATTATCCTTACTGCTACACAACATAGAAGGAACCAACTTTTCGGCAAAGATCCTCGTTGTCGATCACATATGCATAAAACTGTTTACAAGTAAGATTCTTAAAATTGTATTCTGTGAGAATGATACCCTTTACAGAGTCTACCAAGAGTTTGTTTCATTGTGTCTGAAAACTTGCATTTTCTCTTTGCAGAAACCATTGCCGTAAAATCGGGCGTTCAAATTAAGAACTTTAATCAGACGAATTTTAATTTACTGTTTTCACGTTTAGTCTCTGCGTTTGCTACCGGAAATGAAATTAACCCTTTGACCATAGACTATTGCATAGACGCTAGAGATAGATTGACGAGAGTCGAGTATTTTGGGACTTTGGACAATCGATATTGGTTTTATTAAAACGCTATTTTAATATCAATGATTGGGTGAACTGAGATAACGGACTAAAACATATGAAATTTGTCAATACCACGAGAACAAAAATGATAGCATACAAAATCTCAAAAGGAGGAGATTTTACAATTTTTAGCTTCGCCTGGAGAACGGAGGACACGGACCTAAAAAGAAGGACATGTCGTCCTTTTGGAGGACGTCTGGCAACCCTACTTGAGATCACATTTTGAATCAATATTACCAATTTGCATCTATTACATTTTACATTTTATGTCCATATCTGCTATAAAACCAAATTTTATTTATAAAAAAATTTGTATAATTAATTAAAGGCCACATGAAAGAAATGCTACAAACAACTCTGGCTTTCAATATTTGCCTGACAAAACTGAATATCTTATCTAGTCATTTCTAAGAACTCTGCTACATGAGATTTGTGACATGAGATCTAACTATGGTGTACTTTTCAACTGATATAATATATATGATATTATTATGCTGGATACTAAACCATTCTAATCAGCCTGTAAAATGATTTTTATGAGGAGATTAAGTTACACACATATCACAAGGGCATAAAACTGTGTGAAAAATTAATGCATAAGTGCAGGCATAGCCTTATTTATCTGTCAAACAAGATAACAGATATACATGTCAGATAGAAACAAATGTTTATTATAGAGAAATCCAAAGAGCTCTGCATATATACAGTGGTTATTCAGTTCTGACATGTTCAGAACAACTCAATTCATATGTTAAGTCTGGTTCCAATGTAAACAGCTTCATAATAATGAACACCTACTGTCAAAATATATATTCTTTAAACTTTTAAAGTACTGTGCAGATGAGTGATGGTCAAGGTGGCTGTTTGTCCCATTTCATGCCTTCAGTGGCTAGAGGGGCTTTGCCATTGAATAATATAATACTAATACAAGATAAAAGAACAAATTGTTTATAATTATTAAGAGGTCAAACTGTTAGTCAACAATTTGCAGCACTCAACATAGCAATATTTGTAGCAATATTTCACCAAGCTTATAAATCTTCTCAAACTCAATGGAAAAAAAGTCTTGTTCACAATGGAATATTTTAAAATATCAACAAATTTCTCTCAAAATTTAACAAGACTTCAAACTATCACAGTTTATTGATTATGTTTCATCAGAAGTTCGACTAATATGAATTTCTGTATGAAACTTAATCTCATCTGTCTCTTCTTAATTAACTGTCTTCATTACTAATCAGTTGGCAGAGAGCAATCATGATGATGATTACTATGAAAATCTGAAAGTTTACACCAACCACCCACATCCTCTCAATATCACTGTTTAGATTCATAAGAAGCAGTCAGAGAAGATAGCCGTCATAAAGTCTATTTTTAGCTATGACTCTTATACTGTAGAGTATAGAGGTAACAGCCAGCCCAATCTGAACCTACAGCCGGCTTTACAAAGGGGAACTGAGATGAAAATCTTACAAGTTACAAACCACTCAGTGAGACTGAAGAAGAAAGAAGATATTTACATTTATGAGTAGTAATTATTTACTCAAGATCTTCTTGCAATGATGCAGGAGAATATCACAACAAATATGCCAGTACTATCAGTTCATAAATGTCAAAGCTGAAAGGCAACCAGATAACCAATCATAACAGACACTCAATCTTTTAGGTTTAATGCTGGAAAACGATGAAAGAAACATTGATGCTTATGGAATGGAGAGTCAGAGAAAGAGAACAGAACAACATTAGCAGAAAAAACAAAAACTAATAGGTGTTCTTTCCTTAAGATGGAAGAAAAGTCCTTGAAAACCACAATAAAGCAAAAGCCCATATTGAGGAAACTGCCTTTCTCAAATTGAAAAAAAAACTTTTATGCTAAAGTCTCAAATCAAGTAAAAAGAATTGTTGACACAAAATAGAAATCACTGGTCAAAATAAGTCATTCTCAAACCTTTCATCTCAGAAACCTTTCATCCACATGGAATATGACTCAAATAGTTTTAAACTTGTGAAAACTTCAAGTAAAATGCAATCACGTGCTGTTAAAAATAAACTTCAATACTTCAAAACTGAACATTAGGTTCATCTAAACATCTTTGGAATCATCACATTATAGAACTGATTATGACTGATTCAAATACATTATAAAGTTGAAGCTGGATTTTACAAAGTAATTTTAAAAAATTCATGTCATCGTGATGCAACAATTTCTTCATCATTATTACTCAAGTACAAACTAGAAAAAGGACCATTTTACAAACACTCAACCTAAAGTCTACAACAGAAAGACTATTATATCGGAAAATGATAACTTGTCTGCAAGGCTGCAAACAAGCTGAAAAATATGTTATGGATTGATGGAACAAGAATTCAAGATTAAATATATGCATCTAGAAATCAGAATCCTCACTTCAATAGAATAAATATTTCATACATCACTCATCTGACACTAAACCCATTTTAAAAAGGAATAGTGGAACTACACATGCTAGCAAATATGAAGGAGAAATGCTAGCAAATATGAAGGAGAATATTAAGTTTAGCACACACTCATATCAAATCACAGTTTCTTATTCTTACAACAAATTTTGAAACAAACATTTGAAGGTTTTTTCATCTGTTGTACTTGAAGGAAACAGATAACCAAACACAACAGGGGCAGAGATCTTGAAATTCCTTTAGTAACATTTTAAAATGAAACCTATCACAGATTCTGGATATGCAGTAGTATTGAATGAGCTCTGTTTAGTGACACCCCTCACCTCATGCTGCAACCTGTCCCACATTATCTTTTAACACTCAAAACCAAGTCATCATAGGCCTTTGGACACATCTTTAGACCAAGTAGAAATTCAGAGAGTAATAATACAGGAAATCTGTTTGCCGTGAAAGAAAGCATAGCTTCTGGAGAGCTTACAGAATAAATGTTACAACTCTGAAGTAAAGAAAGGTTCCCCTTTTAAAGCTAAACACTGAATATCAGGAAAGGTGCAAATTTTTTCTTCAATTTTTGTTACTCTACAGTTAGGACAAGTTTTGTCAGCAGATAAAGTCTTGCTCCTGTTCTATAAATTACTACCAGTATTAAATATATCCAGAAAGTCTCAACCCTCTAGCTATGATATTACTGGTTCAAAGTCATAGAGGTCTGAAGTTGCAAAAGTTAAGCATCTGTCATGATATACCCTATATAGAAGGGGGTGTTTTGCTTCTAAGATATGCTTCATTGCTTTTATATGTAGCTAAGGATAACCCATGCTGAGGATTCATTCAACTGAAAGAACAAATTCAAGTGACCTCTGAACCGGAAATAAAATTTCCTGATTCTGTCAACATAAGCTCCGGTCTCACAGTTTGATTAACTTCAACTGCACTCTGCACTAGGAAAGTTCTAAAGAAATAATAATGTCCTAGGTAAATGCTGCCAGAATTTCAAACAGTTTAACTCATTCTGTCATCCGAGTACATGAATTCGAGTACATGAATTTGAACTTACCAGTTAGTCGGAACAGTATGATCAGGATAATATATCTGCATGAAATGACATTTCAATTTGATAAATGATGATGATTGATGATGATTGATGATGATGATGATGATGATGATGATGATGATGATGATGATGATGATGATGATGATGATGATGATGATGATGATGACGATGATGATGTTGATGATCACGGTAGGAACGACGGCGGTGGGCGGCGATGATGAGTTTCTTAAAGCAGGTGCAGTTACCCTCAATGTTGACAACGTGGTCCTTAATATCGTTGATCTGAGCTGGGACGACTGAGTCCCAAACTGCTTCAATAATGTCGTAAATGGCGTAAATACTCGGGTGAACACTTTCAAAACGCAGGATCTCATTTCGAATCGACGAAGAAATCGCCACATTAGACTGTAATGATCCTCTCGCGCTCATGGTTTCTCTGAATGAACTGCAGCAATTATCAATAAAAAACGAAAGTTAATCCATTTTAAAATCGATGAATTTCAAACAGTTTTTAAATTCGTCTTCAACATCCCGTTGACAGAACCGCCATCTTCGCTCTGGTTTCCTGCATCCCTCGGTTGCTACTTCTGGTTGCTGCCGCAAGTGTTACCACTTTGAAAATCAATTTTCTTATGAATCAGCTGAACAGCAGCCTCGGAAATTTTCTTCGAAATTTATCGAAATGTTCAGCCTTTGCAAAAACATCTTGCTTGAGTAAAATTACATGAATTACATGCGAATGACTGGTTTATCAGAAATCCTAGTCAAATTTCTGAGACCCCGTCGATTTCTACACCCATTCACCATACAACACATTGAACACATATCCTCCATATCATATCAATTATTATTGAATCATATCATATCAATCATATCCTCCATAGCTGTAACAACCTAGCCTCACTGCCCTTTGGATGTTGACTATTGCCTGGCTGATAATATACCTTCCCCATAGCTATTTTAAGAGAGGCTGAGCGCCTAAGAATAAGCAGCTATACCGTTGTGCTGGTCGCAAGGCGCTATAGAAATCCACGAGATTTTATTTTACTTTACTTTACTTTACAACACGATCCGTCATCGATGGTTCTCATATAGGAAAGATCATATTGAGCATTCTAACCCCAGCCGATATCCTGTACATCAGGGATATTTTATCGTTATCACCCTAACACCCCCAATTTGGTAATGTGATCTTAAATCAATGATATGCATATAAAATGCATACTAATAAGCCCTGAACACACACACCCCTAATGGAGGATTATACCTACGACTTTTATTGCAGGATGACCTTTTTTGCTTGTCAGCCCTTTTTGAGACTTGACAACGTTTTAACGTTTTTTTGCTTGTCAGCCTTTTTCGGTAGAGACTTCCAAATTCCGACGACCCCATGCAGATTCACAATCCTACAAATAACCACACACACCAGATTTCCCCGACACCCCTTCAATTAACAATCTTAGAAATAACCCTGCTGTGACGCTGTCAGTGGCGTAAACCTGGGCGTAAAAATTTGGGGGAGGGGTAAATCTTCATAAAGTTAGGTCAGACCCCCTTTCCATCCCCAAAAAGTCTTGACGAGCAAAAAAGGTCATCCACAATCCACAATGAGTGATTTTACCAGATTTTACCATAAGTCACAAAACATTGGGGGGTTAATTGATACTCTGTCCCCTCTTACTAATTATTGGGGGGACCGTCCCCCGTGTATTAGGTCTATATGCCTGCTGTACATAATGTAATATTATGTAGTATAATGTATAGCCTAAAAGCTTACGGCGTGGTATTTGAGACGATCGAGAGCAGTGGGGATCAGTAGAGAAAACGTGATTGTTTAATCGTAGGCTTGCCTATATAACTTAAATAAGTTAATGTCTGCATGAAACTCTCCCCTTGATATGTGCAAAGGGATGAACAAAAGAAAGGGGAAAATGGTCATCGCCGCAAAAATAACAACCCTCTAAAATTTTAGGAAGACCCGTCACTATAGTCTTAGTTGGGGTGGGGCGTCAAAAGTTTTTGACATAATTAAAGAGGGTCACTGAAAGTTGACAGTTGTGACAAGAAGGCAGGGGTCAAAATTGCACAAAATTTGTTGACGTGATTAATGGACATGTCGCCCCAAGAGGCGGGGATATGTCCCGGGCGCCGAGGTGGGGGCGCCAAAAAGTAAAAAGAAACATCAATATGGGCTAGATGTGACGACCTGTTTTGCTTTTCGCGGTTTTTATGAAGTCGATGGGCGCCATCATGATGATTTTTCCCGGCGCCGTACAGCATAGGATCAATACCCTGCAAAGAGCCGACGTCGGTGGGCCCTGTCCGACCAGCCCATTCTAGTCTGCTTCGTCTGCGTCTGCAGCCGACCTTATTACGACGTCGGTAGGCTGCAGACGTACGCGACGTGCGGCGGACCATGCATATAGCATGCATGCAATATATATATATATATATATATATATATATATATATATATATATATATATATATATATATATATATATATAATTATATATATAGGCCTTATAATTATATCCAACATAATAATTATATATATTGATCGTAGGGTCTATATAACCGCGTACATAGGCCTAGGCCTATATAATTATATAGCCCTACGCATGCACGCATCCGAAATAAATAAAAATTTAAATAAAAATTAATTTTTTTTCGAATGGGCTATATATTGATCACTTTTCACTTTATAACTGCCTATATAGCGACTGACGGCTATATATATCTAGATATAGTCTTCACATTTTCAATTTAAAGGCCATATCAATATACACTGTATGCCATTTATAATTAGGAAGCAATCAATGTTTTAAAAACAATCCCTAGATGGCAGCGCGAAATTGTGTGCAGCTTCCTTTCAATCACTTGAGGGCACTAATGTAATGTGGTCTCTGCATCCACAATCCACGTACAGTACAGTACAGTACTCCAGTAGCCAAGTAACTACGCTGCATACGCAGCAACACATCAGGTGCAGTTTATGCCTATATTGACTTCGAAGGGTGCAGTCACGCAGTGGTCTCTTGGTCACATAAAAATCAAATTTCAGACAGAAAAAGAAGACGACACCCACGATAGCTGGTTTGTATTGCTTTGCGTCTATAATTTTATAGGTCTATCTTTTATAGGCCTACGTTTGTAATGTTGATTTTTTCTCACTTAAACTAGACCTATTTATTGATTATCAGAACAGAATATATTCCATGTGCAATATATTGATACGCTACTATTCCTTCTTTATTGGTTAACGCAATGTTTTGTTTACTCAGCGTTTGAAGACAGCTGTGTTAGTCAATCTAAATTGGCATAGAATATAGCCGAGGAGTCTCCAATCAATGTCCTCCATGCAGTGGCGTCATTTGGAGGCAGGGGGCCGTGGCCCCCAAGGAAATGAAAAAATTAATTTATAATGTATTAATGCGCAAAAAAAATTAAAAAAATTGCCAAAAATTTGCCCAAAAATATATAAAAATTGCAAATTTGCTAACTTTGGCTCAAAAATTTGCCAAAATTTTGCAAAAATTTGCCAAAACATTATCTCGCTCCCAAGAACAGTGTGAAATGACGCTACTGCATCCAGGTGATCAGTTTATTGATTTAAAAATTTTGCTCATGATTTTCATTTCTTCGTTTGGAACTAGAGGCTACGTATTTGTGTGAGAAACATTGTCTATGGCGATGTTTAAAGCCTGCTACAGACAGTGCCGTACAGTAGCGGGCAGAGGGGGGCGGGTGGGGTGGTGGCTCCGGGCGCAGACCAGAGGGGGGCGCAAAAATTGACTCGACAATTTTTTGGATCGTCAACACTTTTTTACTACATTTTACTGCTGCTGTTGTGCCATCTAAACTTTCGCTTTTATGCTCAAATGTTAAGATTTAGGCCTACATAAACAAAATTTTTAAAAAATCGGATCTTTCTAAAGATTTCAGTCACACGTGAAAATTTGTTTACTTCAGTTCCTTGACATTCAAGCGGTGTCACTAGACAAAGCGAAACAATTAAGCCCACTGCGGTCAGTCTTTGGCCTACCACAGCGGCTGAGCCGGCCATCGAGATATCAGTGCTCAGCGCTAGCAGCTCATTTTGACTGATCGTGTAAACACAGCTCAGTAATTAACGCAGTAGCGGAGCTAGGGTGTCCGGCGCCCGAGGCCAAATACTAATGGCGCCCCTCGACCAACTTGACGAAACCCCTAAGAAGCCAAAAAGAGCGCCACTCTGCCCATCTTGGCGCCCCTTCATTCTTCATTCAACTTCGCGAACACCCTGACAAGCAAAAAGGTCATCGCCCGTAGCAAGCGGAACTCCTTACCTTAAACCAATTTTGGCGCCCCCCCCCACCTCGGGACATCTGCACTCCGTACCCCTAGATCCGCCTCTGAATTAAGTTTCTACTGTACTGTAGGCCTATAGCCTATCTGTCATCTCTTTCGTTTTCATACGGTCCATTCTAATTTTTGTGAAGTCAGTTATAGTGTTCAAGTTTCAATTTCCAAAGGTTAATTCTCCCCTTTAGAATTCTAAACGAATAGCTTTAACATCAGTCTGTTTTATTGATGGCCAGCACCACCTCTGGGAAGAGGTGTAGGGGCAGAGGTGTCATGTTAATAGCCGAATACCGTATAAACAAACCGCTGTCGACTAAAGTCAAATATTTACATTATAATCCAGTTAAATCGAAGCGCAAGGCACCCGATGTAGTTAGATTTCGAAATGAGCGAGTTCGATGTATCAGTGCACATGTCTCTTTTGTATCTATTAACATTATTTTGGAAGGGACCGGCGCCTAAACTTACATGTAACCGGGATTTATATATAGGCCCAAGAGGCAGGATTCTGCTGAAACTCAAACTGTTAAGAAAATATAGACGACAAAGATTCAGAATAAGCCCATAAATCTGTTTAAAAACTAATATAACATCTAGTATCTACTAAGTTTCGGAAAGCTTCGCCATGCTATTTCTGGTGACTCATAGGGCTATATGCATGCTTTTGAATTAAATTTAGCTCTAACGCAGCCTGCGTTAGAACCACAAATTTTGGTTAGAACCACAAACCACAGGCCTGCGTTACGCAGGCCTGTGGTTTGTAATTATTTTTATAAATATATTATGAATACTAAGTTTACAGACGATGGACGATATGTCTGAAACGACAGAAGTGCGACCGAGTGGGGCTAGGATGACCAGGTATCCCGGATTGGCCGGGACAGTCCCGGAATCGAATAAAATGTCCCACGTCCCGGACAGGTCCTTTCCGGGACAATGAGACGTCCCGGAATTGGTTTTTCCATAATTAAGTACCTATAATTTTGCTATTTTATTTTGCAACCATCAGAATTTAATATAGGCCTAACGGCCAACAAATTTAGGCTACAGCGCCACTGTATCTTTTGTAAATTTTGTATGCATACACTATAGGCCTATAGGTAAATTTATTTATGTAAATTCTATTCATTTGGTTGACGATGATTGGCTCCTTTTGAGCGGGTGCTTATGATATAATAATAATTTTATGGTTAATATTAATGTATTACCATAACTTGGTTTTAAAGTGGTTTAGAAGGAATATTAGAAGGAATTACAAAGCTTAATTTTGTTCGTTTACAGCTTAGAAACAGGGCCTCCGAGAGAGGGCAGGGGGCAAATGCACAGGGGCCCGGCGGTCTGGAGGGGGCCCGGGCCGATGATGAATATGCACAATTAACAATAATACCAATAATAACACTAAAGAAAGGGAGCCCGGCGAGTAAAAGAGGGGCCCGGACCTGAGGACATCAAAAGCATCAAAATGAACAGTGTGAAGTTGTGAACAGGGGCGTCATTTGGGGAGAGGCAGGCGGGCCCCCAAGCAAAATGAAGAAATAATGTATTAAATAAATAAATAAATGTGAAATGTGCAAAAAATCGCCAAAATTGTTCTAAATTTGCCCAAAAATGTCAAACAATTTCAAATTTGCCAAAATTGGTCCAAAAATTGGCCAATGTTTGCCTATAATTGCCCAAAATATTCCCATAATTGGCCAAAATTTGGCCAAAAAATTATCTCGCCCCAAGAAAAGTGTGAAATGACGCTACTGAGTGAAAAAGAGCGACAAGAAAAAAAGGCCACCACTAGTTTTCGAGAGTTGCAACATGACATCGTGTCGGTTAAATTAGGTTAAACCAATGACAAGCAAAAAGGGTCGTCAGCAATTTTAAACAATTTTTCGGCGCCCGCCGGCCATTCTGCACAGGGGGCAGGGGCCCGGAATTTCTCTCGGCGGGCCTGCCTAGAAAGACGTCAACCAGCACGAAACGCACGTTGACGCCATTGTTCAATGGATCTGATAGTCTAATTCTGATGAGTGAATAGACTATTCAGTGCAGCCCTAATTATTATTATTATTATTATTATTATTATTATTATTATTATTATTATTATTATTATTATTATTATTAGGGTGACAACTTATATAGCGCTATCGTAAAGCCCAGGCAGTAGGCGAGAGGAATTTACAGAAAAGTTCCATAAGATGTACTAAAAAGGTGTGTTTTCAGTTTTTGAGGAAAACGGTCTGGGGAGATTTCTGACCTGACATCTACCGGGAGGGAATTCCACGCTATGGGATTACCCCTTGAAAGGGGTCTGTCCCCGAACTTAGCGGTCTTAGCTGGGGGAGGGTGGGAGTGGGCACCACGAGTCTTATTCCTTGGTCAGATCTTAAGTTCGAACGACCTGTCCCCGACCCTGCCTTATGCACCAGCTGACCAGCTTAGCTAAGTAGTCTGGGCAGGTCAAGTAATAATAATAATAATTACTAAATATCATCATCTCTGTCCTGGGACAGGTTTTACTAATAATTAAATATATAATAATAATAATAATCGAGCCGGGTCCCGGAGCGTATAGTTTACAAGCGGTGTTGGTTAACTTTTCGTGCTCTTCGGGACCCAGCCTGTCCCGATTACTTGGCATGCCTAGTACGACGACAAACGACGACCGGGTGCCGTCTCCAGCTGAGATCAGCAGCCGCCACCGGCTGTACGTTCCTCCTCCGGCCAGGACTCCGAAGTTTGGCGAGCGTTCTATGACTCGCGGTAACCCACGTCTGTGGAACGCGCTCCCTGATGCGCTGGCCGGGATTACTTCACCTGAAACGTTTGCTAAAGAGCTGAAAACGCATTTGTTCACCATATCGTACAGTTGACTGTTGACTGTACAGCGCTTTTGGTTTTGGCCGATAATATGTTACGGCGCTTCACAAATCGTCGAATAATAATAATAATAATAATAAATAATAATAATAATATAAAATAATAATTATTAATAAATATATACTAATATAGCAATATAATAATAACTCATAATCTATACCCCCTAATTCGCTTTTAGTTGTAAAGTTTAAGTAGTAACTAAAATTATTACATGCAAGCTGACTTGTCTGAAATAAATGCATGACATTGCTTTGTTCGTTTACAGCCTAGAAAGACGTCAACCAGCACGTTGACGCCATTGTTCGATGGATCTGATAATTCTGATGAGTGAACGTCGAGTCCTTTGATACAATAACGCTGCATCAAATCAATATCAAAACGTGGATACTGGAATACTGTAGTCGGTCATTAGCTCCAGCAGGAGGATTGAGATGTGAAACTGTACAAGGAATTTGAGAAATTGGAATATCGCTTAAACTAAACTAATTGTTGATTACATAGAAACATGTTTAAAAGATTCTATACATGGCGATCGATGTCTGCTTCATTCAAGAAATATGCTATTTGAAACATTAATTTCTGACACTGAGAGTTTAAATTGATGGCTTTTAATGGAGCAGAACAGGCACAGCTAGAGATCGATTATAATCTCAGTAATTAAACGATATATAGGCCCTAGGTCCGGTATGAATGCCAGTCGCCATATTTGAAATGGCTGGTGCAATATAAAGTATTACATTGCTCCAAACGACATTGTTGTAATGTGAGAAATAAATTGATTGATTGACATTGTTTACGAAAAATGTGCATTTCATGATTTATTGTTTCTCTCTTATTGTATTATGTGGTGCTGCGTCTGCTGCCATCTGGCGAATGTCCAATACTGCACTGACTGGACTTGCATTCGTCAGATGGCAACAGCCACCTCATCCCACGCTTAATTCATCGCGGTGTACCGCTTGAGCTGCTAAAAACTTGACATATGCATATGTTGCATGACAGAGATTTATATATATTAATTTTTAGTATATGTGACTATCTGCATGATTTTCTTTGCCACGCACTGGCTCGATCGATCACTGCCTGTTGAGTTGATAAAATTAATATCGATAATCCATGCATGGGATTGAACATGTTACTTCTGTGCCGGACAAAATGTCACAGACAAAATGTCATGGGGACAAAATGTCACGGTTTAGGGTTAGGTGGCATTTTGTCCGCTGACAATTTGTCCCCATGACATTTTGTCCGCTGACATTTTGTCCTAGCAGGCTAGCACCGTTACTTCTAGTAGACCCTATATATGCTATAGGCCTAGCTAGGCTATTTAATTAGACTATACCTATAGGCATATATATAGGCCATGCAGGTCCATTTAACGACGAAATTGAGGTCGCACAGACGTCGCAACTACGTCTGAGACAGACGTCGTATCAGGACGTCGTCAGGCCGTCTTCTGGAGTTCACGTTTCTACGTCTGCACGACGTCCGCGCGAGACGTCGGCGGGCCGAGTTCACGACGTCGTGAGGCGGTCGCCAAGACGTCGTTTTCTTTGCAGGGTAGGCCTATAGTGACTACCTCTTTTTGGGTCGCCATTAAGGTGCTATATGTGACTAGAAGAGTGACAACGGCCTTTTTTGATTGTCGGGGCTTTCAGATATTTTTCTAAAGTTGAATTTTGTGAAGTTGAGAATTATCTGAAGTGATGGGGCCACCATCAGTATGTTTTGTCCGGTCCGTCTCTGCATGAGGCTGTCTGTGTATTTTGATCTTAGTTTTTCCCTACCCTCCACGGTTCACCATGCCTGTCACTGCAGAGTTCTAGAGTCCATCTTTCCTTCTCAAGTTCCCGGAAAACTTCATCTGCCTTAGCTTAAGTCGCTTCTTCAATTGCTTGTTATATTTCTTCCCAAGTAGGTCTACTTGAATTCTGCTACTCAGACCAGTCGGAACGATTTTTTAAACAGAGGGTGCATTTCGTAAATTGATGTTTTAAGTGTTCCTCCTTGTGAATCCGACGCAAGGGTTAACTGCAGCCATATTGTTTGCCTTCCAGGGGATGCAGCTGCACCCAGCGACACACCTAAGTTTATGGCACTTTATGCCGCCCGATGCGGTAACAGAATTTACCGCCCCGAAAACCGTTGCTCACCGAGATTTTTCGGAATTTGAAAGGGGGCGCCATCCTATATGTCAAAGACCTTCTTGTAAGTTGTAGTCAACGAAGCACAAGTTTTCTCGCATTTCAATGCATCCTTCGCTCAGCACCCTCAGAATAGAAATTGCATTTCTACACTGTCAAAATTTTGTTAGGCCTATATGCAGGCACGCCCGAAGTGGGGGTGCAGCTGCATTCAGAGGATGATCTGCACCCCCTGAATCCTGAAAAACAGAGGGTGCAGAGTGTAGGCTACAGACGACCTTTTTTGCTTGCCAAGCTATTTTGAAGGTAAATTCTAGCGTTGAAGACCTTTTTTGCTTGTCAAGGATTTGAAAGAGAAAATTTCACTTCGAAAAAATCTGCACCCCCTAACCAAAATTCGTTTCGGCGGGCCTGCTATTTTGGACACGTCATGAGAAAACAAGGCTCTTGTCTAGAAAAAAAGAACTAATTCAAGAAACATTATCCGGCAGATGATCACGTGGAAGACATTGGCGTATTTACCATTGGGCCATGACCCCCTTTGGTCTTGGCCTAGCCTGTCCTCAGACCCTGACAAGCAAAAAAAGGTCAACTTTTTCCAAAGTTGTAACTTGTCAGGTCGAAAGTGTCTGGCCCCCCTTACCAAAATTCTAAATACGCCACTGGTGGAAGACCAAGAACAGCCTGGCTACAGTGGCTAGATAACATAGCATCATGGACTGGACTCTCTTTTGAAAACATGTTTTGGAGAACAGAAGAATGACAGATATGAAGTCTGGAGAGATGTAATACATAATGCAGCCCAACCTCGCATCAAGGATGGCTAAAGAACAGAACAGTCAAAATCTTCTTTAAATCCAAACTGTTCTTCACCTAGTTTATCTTTTATTTTACTCTACAGTGTATATACAAGCTCACACCATCTAAAAATTTCACCCTACAATTTACTTGTTGACAGTTCTATTCAATGGCTTATTAGCAAATTGTTTCCCCTAAAACAATGACTAAATTGATGCTAGAATTATGAAAAAACTCAAAACAAATACACATATTTTATATCCATAAAAGTTCACAGTAATGATTATAAGTACAAGCTGACCCTTTGCATGCATCATGCAAGGTCAAAACTGGTGCATACTGTAAATGCAAGTCAATAGTCTCCGCTTGTGTCATTATTTGGCCAGTGTACTGTACAGAACGTAGGTATTTACACTTAAACTGTTTCAATGCTTTAAAGGGGTGCATTGGATCGAACTTCGTGTGGTGCACTCCATGAGCACCCACTCTATTAGGGAAACTAACAATCCTCCCTTGCCGGCATGCACTAGAAAAAGAATGCTTTAAATTTAAAATGTAGTATTGAGATGATCCTTTGATGCTATTATGCCAGAGCACATGACATAATTAGACATGTTTAAATAGCTATCACACTACGACAACTGGAAACCTTCACTTTCACACTATCCCATTTCCATATCCTCTTAGTGCTCATAGGAGTATCCAGATCCATTCCCATATAAATCCCCATAACCTCCTGCTGATTCATATTCATAGGAACTGCTACCAAAATACTCATTAGCCTGAGATGTTGTCAAATGAGTTTCAGTTTTACTGTTGCCTGAGAATGGGATTTCATTATTGAATGCATATGCATTGTCTGTTTCAGCATAATTAACTGCTGAAAGAGCATGAGAAGAATCTTGTGTCTCATAGTGCCAAGAAGATCCATATGTATTTGTTCCTTTCAAACCTTCTGTGTTCCAAGTCTCACCCATCCAGTTAGAATTTCTTGTTTGGTCAACAAAGTCTTGATTTTTCTCAAAGTTTCTGGTACTGGTAAAATATGTGTCTTTCTGGTTGGGATGCTTCTGAGTTGACAAGCTATACGTATTCTTTACAGAACTTCCAGAAGAATATCCATCTGATTTTCCACGTGTAGCAGCTTTATTTCCAAAAGTGGAAGTGGTACTGGACTGGTAAGTATTGCCACTACTCTCTTGTGGCAAACTGAAATCACTCTGCCAATAACGCCCACGACTTTCAACGTTGTAACCAACATTGCATGAAGGTTGTCCAGGATAATCAATTCGGCTCCTTCCTCGACCAATGCCATCCCCTCGGATTCCAGCACTAATTTCAGGCTGACTTTGGCTTCCTTGACCCAAATGTCCTTGATAAGTACTGTCGTGAAATGGTTCTCCGCCTCTGCGAAAGGATCCACTACCCCTAACATTAACATTGTCTTTACTTGTGGCAAATCCTGTTGTTTGAGCAAAAGCATTGATGATGCCAGCACCTCTACCAAAACTGATTCCATCTTGCAGGGGATTTGTAGTGCCTGTTGTGGCACTTGGCATACTACTTGCAAGCCATTCTGATGAAGGAGCATGAGAAGTATCTTGTGTTTCAGAGTGCCAAGAGGACCCAGACCTGTTTGTTCCTTTCAAACCTTCTGTGTCCCAAGTCTCACCCGTCCTGTTAGAATATCTTGCTTGTTCAGCAAAGTCTCTGCCTCTGCGAAAGGATCCCCTGCCTCTAACATTAACAGTGTCTCTACTTGTGACAAATTCTGCTGTTTGAGCTAATGGACCGGTGATTCCAGTGCCTCTACCAAAACTTTTTCTATCTTGCAGGGGGCTCGTAATGCCTGCTGTGGCACTTGGCACACTACTTACATGCCATTCTGATGAGCTAACTACCTGTTCTAAACCAGGGTTTTCCTTCTTAACAGATGGAATGTAGGCAGAGGTCATGCTAGAAAACCCATCAAATCCGGAAGTTGAAAAATTCCATCCACGACCTATTCCACGACTTGTTCCACGACCCACTCCACGACCAATAAACCCTCTTCCCGAGAATTTTCTTCCTCCAGCTTTGGCTCCTCTGACAACAGAAGTAATGGTGCTGTCGGCTTCCACTCTGGCTGTTTCTTGCTTCAATCGCTGATCATCAGCTGACCACAGTCCAAACTTGGTTAAAACTTTACTTGCAACCTGGTTCTTGGCTGAGTTCTCTGTTGGTCCGCTTCCAAAAAAAGTTTCCCCACGTACAGTCACGGCAACTGAGGACAATGTTTGTCCATTCTTCCACAGATCATTCTGAGAAACCAACCGGTATTGAAGGTCAGGAAAGTGGACAGCAAGCTTGATGACAGCCGAATCCAGAAGGGAAGAGTTGCTGGTGCCTGTAACATGTCTACTGGCTCTCTTTTTCTTGGCATCTTTTTCCGCCATCAGACTTTTAATAACACCACTGGCCGTTAGTGCCTTAACTGCTGCCATCGCACAGTTACCCTTTGCCATTTTCTTAGTGGTGCCTTCACCTCGATAAGTTTGTCCTTCAATTTCAAGAACAACACAGAACTTTGTTCCAACGGTCACTTCATTGGAAACATCAACATATTCATAATGCAATTCTTGAAACAATTCATTCAGCATCTGAACGGGATTTTTTCCATCGACTGTTTCAACAGAAGCTGTTGCTTCTCTTAATTTGTACTTGGTATACAGAGAATCGTCACCTTTGTAAACAGGCTGGCCATCTGAAAATGCAGCAACAACTAGCATTATAAAATTTCTGGTTAAAGACAAAATGCTATGCCTTTATTAGATTATTAAAACAGTCATTTGCTGTCAAGAAAACCACAAATGAAATATTTCAGCAATCAATGAAACTGTATAACACAATTGTTTATGTTAAATATTTACTCAATCTCAGCATTTCCCAGCCATTTTTTGTGACCCTGTAATTTGTATGCTTTTCCCTTCGTGACCCAGTAACATTTTTACCGCCTATACTAGCCCACAGGGGTATAAGTAAAATACAACATATATGAATGTCCATACAGTTTTCACACATAATAAAAGAGCATTTACTGTTACAAAAATGTAAAGAAATCAAGCTTAACAAAATCTTATAAATAAGAAATTTGATGCGGTTTCTTTTTAACTAGAAACCCCATTTTTGGTGAAAAAGGTGATACATTTATTCTTGGATCCAGTTCAACTACCAATCGTTATCTATATTAATTTTTTCAGAAAACCAGTGTTGAAAAGCCCTCCTCACACTTATAGGTTGTGATAAAAAGCAGAACTTGTACCTGACTGCACATCACTCAGTTGTTTATCAAATTATCGGTGCTAGTTGAAGATTTCATAACCAGCACATTGTTTATTGTTTTATTATTCATTTATCCATCGTCAAATTTAATGTATTGAGAAAATACACAAGAAATACATTCTCTTGATACTTAACTCCAAATGAACAAGCAGGGTGGGTGCAGGGCTGCAGGCAGTAAAAACAAAAGCCAGACAAATCAGGTGGTCACGTGTTTTGCTTGCCTGTGCACAGCCTCGCCATTGGTTGCCCTACTTAGCCGGTGTGGTTCAGTAATAAATCACTTGTATCAGACTAAGGTTAAGATTGCTGGTTTTTAAGGACCGGTTAACCGTTCAAAAAAAGACCGGTTAACCAGTTAACTGCTTGTTAGCGGCAGTCTGGTGTCGTGCCAACATCAAAGCGCTTTGATGCCGCTGGCGCCTATGCCGGCATCCTGCGCGGCTACATCAAAGCGCTTTGATGTTTTCAAATTGAAATTACGGTTAACCAGTCAAAGTTAAAAGGACCGGTCCTTGCTCTTAGGACCGGTTAACCAGTTAACCGTTAACAGCCTTATATCAGACGACCTTGGACAAGAGTCTGACAATCAAAATTCCTTCTGCGTATGCATGCCAATATATTATTCAAATTGATCATTATAAAATTAAATATTAAATTAAATTTTAATAAAAGATTTTGCGACCCAACATTTTGCTATCCGTGGCCCGGTACCAGGTTGTGACCCACTGGTTGGAAAACCCTGCTCTATCTTAATAACTAATTTAAATGTAACAACTATAATAAAGTTCAGCACTTTTAAAGCTTTATAAATGCTTATAAATGATCTGCTTTAAAGTCATTGATGGAAATTTCAGCTCCCAAGCACACTTGGAAAGCTGGAAAACATACAAACCTATTGAAGTCTATTTTAAAATGATGCTCATAAGGCTTACTAAAACATTAAAATTAGAACTTTTACATATTGATACAAGGGTGATTGTCTAAGTAAACCAGGTCAATATGCAGTAGTAGTAGTAGTAGTAGTAGTAGTAGTAGTAGTAGTAGTAGTAGTAGTAGTAGTAGTAGTAGTAGTAGTAAAACAATAAAAAGGAATCTTTATAGCATTAAGGCAGATTAATTATGGATTAATTATGGAGCATTTGGCAATAACTGGAAAAGTGGAGGGGAAAAGAGCAGGAGGAAGGCAGAGAAACACCTATGTAGACTACCTACAAGAAGATATTGAGGGAGTAAAGAACAACATGGAATTAATAAGAGGATGTCAAGATATCGAACATAGTGGAAATCCATGGTCGCTAACTTAGAAATGCACAGCACCTAAAGAAGAAGAATTATGGAGGAAAAGCCAATTGAAGGTGTGTTTTATTCTAGATTTCAGTTCACTGGAAGATCTAACAGCCAGAAAATGTCCTTGCCAATTTTCAGTGCTAGTTCTTTGCACATTTAGCAACAAATCGCCAAATCTTAATGAATGAGTAATATGAGTATGTATCAAATGGGTGATTGACATTGCTTTGAAAATATTGAGACTGACCAGTCTGCAGTATTCTATAAACCAATAGACCAGTTTGAAATAAATTATTTGTCCAACAGGTAATAAGTGTAAACATCTAGAAACAGGCATAATGTGGTCGTACCTAGGAATTTTAGTAATGGTAAAAAGAATAGAATTCTGAATCCTCTGAAACTTTTACAAGCTGCAGGTGGCAATAATGTTGACAAAGAATTAAAATGCATAAGGTGACTGGTAATAAAAACATTAACAACAGGGATAAGACCAGATTTAGGCACAGAGTCTTGAATTCATCGAATATCTCAACAACGCAAAGAGCAGTTTGCATAATAATTGATGAATGACATGGCTTTATCAAAAATTACAACAGGGCTGGGATAGAAATGGCTGAGTGACTAACAGGTTATCAAATTCAGCATAATTAGTCAGTAAATTTCAGATGAAGCTTTGTTATAAGGAGAAGGGTTCAAATTTAATTGCTCAAGGCAAGTTATTGTTTCAAATCCAGGACTGAATTTGTATAAGACAAGATGATACATTTTCCATTGACATTACAATACAAATAAAACTGCCAAACTTGAAACCCTCAATTTAAATTCAGACTCAGCAATACAATGCATCAAATATACTCAAAAATACCTAAGAGAAAAAACAAACCATCAAAAAGAACAAGTGAGTCAGTAAAAAGAAACTTGCTGACATCAAATAATCAAATAGATAGCTCACAAAAACAAGTGACACAAACCACTGAGAATCAGTGTAAAAAAAGGCCAAATTAAAATGCATGAATTCAAAATTTCTTACCTCTGAGATAAGAAAAGGTGAGACCAAATAGACTGGTCATTGCTGCTTCTGCAGCTTTTGCTTTGGCCAATTTCTTGCTGCTTCCTGCTCCTTCAAACATCTGGCCATCAACTGTAACCGTGAACTTACGTACTCCACTTTCGTCATCGATTTGAACATATTCAGCCCAAGGCCTGATTTCATTAAGCATCAAAACTGGATGTTTACCGATCAGAAGTGGAGTTAAGAGTCCACCATCTGAAGAAAATACTTCAGTTGGGATGGAGGTCTTGATATCTGAATCACTCGTCAAGTCACCTTCCGTTTCCTTCTTGATGCTTTCCGTTTCCTTCTTGATGTTTTCTGCGTCTATACACAGCTGCAGAGCTTCAACTGCGGCCTTTGCAGCAGCAAGCTTGGCTTGTTTTTTAGATGGACCAGAGCCCTCAAATGTCTGAAATTAAAACAGCCTCAGATTAAATGGTACTCTGATGTACCTAAAGATATGTGGAATAAATGCATCAGACTCACCAAAGACAGCTACTGGAAATTCCAGTAAGCAGCTGCTGAACTTCAACATGAAGTGCACATAGATAGGAAGGTAATGTTCATTTGACTTTTACTTTCATTGCTCCAAATAAAACTATAATTACAAAACTACTAAAACAGTGCATTTACATGTCTGTTATACGCACACAAACATACACACATACACATGCATACATGATACAATAAGTACTGGTAAATGTATGCGTAGATCATACCTGACCATTAACGGTGACCTGGATGGTAAACAGTGGCATATGCACTGGACCAACTTGAGATGTCAAACTGTAAACCACATCATGACATTTTTCATTCAACAACATGCACGCATTTTTATCGACATCGCTTGGACCTCCTGTTTTTGGCTTTTTCTTGGTTTTATTTCCTGATAATCGTGTTTTACGCTTCTTTGAGACTTCAGCAATGACCTCTTGTTCTATGGTATTCACTGAATCATCAACATCAATTTCGACTGTAAGAAAATTGAAATATGCAAGTTTATGAAGGATAACTGAATTTCCGCTAAAAGGAATTCATTGAACAATATCAGTGACATTTTGTGCACATTGTAAAGGATAACAGTATGTAAAACACGGAAATGCCAAAAGAATACAAATATGTATCGACATATACTGCCACAAATAAACTGCTTCTAGTTTGCAATCCCAGTCAAATCAAGCACTCAACAATTATATAAGAATTGCTACCAACAAGTCAATGTAAGGTAGTCAATGTAAGGTATTGTTAGCTCAGTGAAGAGTCAAAGAGTTGTTGGCTAGTATTTGCTCCCTAGGCAGTAGCGTCATTTCACACTTTTCTTGGAGGGAGATAATTTTTTGCCAAATGTTTGGCAAATTTTAGGCAATTTGTGCAAATTGTAGGCAATTTTTTGCAAATTGTAGGCAATTTTTGTAAATTTTTTGCAATTTTTGTGCCAATTTTGGCAAAAGTGCAAATTTTAAAATATTTTTTGCAAATTTTTGGCAATTTTTGCGATATTTTGCACATTAATAATTATAATTTTTTTCATTTCCTTGGGGGCCACGGCCCCCCAGCCCCCAAATGACGCCCTGTCCCTAGTGTCTGAATGGCATGGGCCCAGTATACCTAAAGACAGAACTGCATCGTGTCTCAGATCTCGATGGTCGACAACGCCTGAGATCGGCCTCCACTGCAGCGCTACTCGACCCGCGAATAACGTCTTTCCACCGTGGGTGATCGCGCATTTCCCGTGGCAGCACCACAGGTCTGGAATGGTTTACCACTGGCCATTCAACTTTCACCATCACTAGATGCGTTTAAGAAGCGCTTAAAGACCTGGCTATTTTGAACTAGTTATGATTCTGTTTTGACATTGTAATGTGTTCACCAAGTCTTTATGGATTAGTTACCACAGTAATCTTAACTTTAATAATAATAATAATAATAATAATAAACTTATAAATGTTTAGCAGAAATCTATGTAGCTCAATAAGTGATACACGTGGTCTATGTAGCGTTTTAATTTCATTTTCTTTCCCCTCAAATTTAATAATAATACAGCCACTTGACCCGTTTAGACACACGGTTTCAAAATTTAACTTTAGATGGTGGATTGCCAAGGTTTTATTTTATTTCCTTCTGGATTGCAGTGGTTTTATTTATTTTATATCCTTGGGCTATATTAATGTTACACACACACACACACACACACACACACACACACACATATATATATATACACACACATATTCAATGTTCTATTGTGTATTGTCTCTATGGAGCCTTGAACAGAACTTCTTCTGTGTTTACAGACTACTTTCGGTTATGCCATTCGCATCATGGAGGTATTATCCCAGGAGACGGCATTACATCATTTGGCTGAAGCCGACTAGCTGGGAAATTCCCAGACTTGTACACTCAAAACATCATCGGCTAAGCCATGAGGAATAGGATTTGGCATGTACCAGCATGGACCCTTACTGGTGAAATGTTACGCCTACGGTGCGATCCCGCTGCGTACACCCATAGGCTGAACAGGCTGGCATTACTCTAAATGAATTTCCACGGATAATTTAAAGGAATAATATAACTCAGACTTAACACTACTTGTGTATTAGTCCGATTCAACAACAATGGCCGCTAACCACTGAGGTACTATTTTTCAACAACAATGGCCGCTAACCACTGAGGTACTATTTTTAGCCTACGCGCGACTGGCTTCACAGCCTTGGCTAGAAATGACGTAATGCCCTCTCCTGGGATAATACTTCCATTAAAGCTTAAAACTGCACTCTACTTCGGTCCTACACTGCTTAGAGTGCATGACTCACCCCACACTTATGATTCTTAACTTAGTGAATGACAACGTGCATTAACAAGAAAGTGTCTACTTGCGGGCTGCCCGCAAAATAATTAAACTGCTAAGTGCTGATTGGTCTAATGAATCACGTGGTTAGGATTAGAGTTAGGGTTAGATTCATTCGACCAATCAGCGGTTTAATATTTTGCGGGCAGCCCACATAATAGACACAGCCCACTAACAACCATGTAATAATAATAATAATAATAATAGTTATTGTGATCGGGTAGTGGGTGCTGCTTATACGTCAGCCTGTAGAACCGTTGCCATCATAATCCTGAAGACTAATGAGTAATATGCGGAGCATTAATGTGTACATTATTATTATTATTATTATTACATGGTTGTTAACGCACATTAAGTCATTCACTAGTGAAGAATCATAAGTGCGGGGTGAGTCACATAACCAAAACAGTGTAGGCCAAACTGCAGAGTGCAGTTTTCAGTCGGCGTTTAAAAACAATCAACGAAACAGTTAAGTCCGAAGTGACAGAGTTAGGTAGATTGTTCCAAACAGACGGAGCAGCGATTGCGAAGGAACGGTCGGTGAGAGAAAGGCGAGTGTGCCGCTTTGTCAGTTTATTAGCACCACGTGATCTAAGTAGGCGAGACTGTCCCTGCAATTGAATGACGTCTGCCAAGTAGCTGGGCTGTTGTGTTGTTATTGTCTTAAAAATGATAAGCGCGATCTTGTACTGAATGCGATATCGTATTGGTAGCCAATGGAGTCGAGCAAGGATCGGTGTAATATGTTCTATTCGGCGCACTTTACAAACAGTCCTGGCCAGTGAGTTCTGTACCCGTTGCAACTTCTGTAAGTTTTTCCCGAGGGTGCTGTGAAGTACAGAGTTGCAGTAGTCCAGTCTACTGCTGACCACGGAACAGGCTATTGAGGCGGCTGTGTCAAAATCGATGCTGTTGCGGATGTGCCTTAGAGCCCGCATGTGAAAGTATGTTGACTTGCAAACTGCGTCAACATGGGCATCAAATGACAAAGTGTCGTCGATGATTACACCCAGACTGCGGATGTTGCTTTTCGTTTGAATACAATGGGTGCCTATCACAACGGATGAAATCCTGCCGTCCAGCTGCCGCGAGCAAGTTCCGGCAGCGATGGCTTCCGTCTTGTCTGGATTCAGCGACAATCCATTGACATCAAGCCAGAGGTGAACAGCATGAAAACAATTGTCCAGTGTTGACATTGCTTTGTTGTTAGTGAGCGCAATGTATAATTGTGTGTCATCAGCATACTGTGCTATATTCACTCCATAATATATAATTATAATGGCGATATAATATCACGCATACAAATCCTGGTCTTTTAAGGATGGATTTGAGGTAATCATGAGCGGTCGTGACTCCAGTCATAACAGGAAGTAAACCGAAAGTTGTCCGTAAATACGAGAAGTTCCAAGAACAGCTCCATAGAGACCTCGATAGATACCTTAGGATTTATGGTACTGTATGATGATGACTCCTTCAGTTGGCTATATACACGTGCCTAATTGTCTCAGTTACATGCGAGCTTCCAGCTACTGTATGGTGATGACTCCAGAAGTTGGGCGCTATAAAAAGCTGTTCACTATATTTAGTTTATCCTGATGTGCAGGGTTTAATCTAGGCCGTTCCTGGAGGGCAAAATTGCCCTTTTCCCCTGGCAATTTCAAATTCCCCGGAAAATTTTGGCATACTACATCAACTAACAGCAGCCCCCTGGCTGACTCCCCCAGTCTTGTCAGTTCCCCCCGGAGTCCAGAGTATAGATTAAACACTGCTGATGTGTGGTGATGACTCCGATAGTTTGGCTATAGACCAGCATCTAATATCTAAACTTCATGTTATTTGACTGGGACAATTAGGCACGTGTATATAGCGGTGATGACTCCGATAGTTTGGCTATATATTAGCATCTAATATACTACTGCAACTCACTGTTTCACAATCTTCCAAAGGCTTCCATATGTAAACTCCAATCGATTCAAAATGCCTTAGCTCGTGCAGTAACTAAATCGCCTAAATTTTGCCACATTACACCATTACTCAAATCTCTCCACTGGCTCAAGATAACAGAACGCATTGAATATAAAATAATATCGATGACTTATAACTCACTCCATACATCAAAACCAGTCTACCTAAGAAATCTGATAATTTCACAACAACCTGGATCTACTAGATCCTCTTCTCATGTAACTCTCCTTCGACCTCTGAATCAATCATCTCTCAAAATTTGCAATCGTGCTTTTTCATATGCGGCACCTGAGCTTTGGAACTCAATTCCAATATCCCTTCGTTGTCTACATCAAAGCCAAATAACAAACTCTGAGTCACAATTTTCTCCCCTTCTTGCAACATCTCCTCATGTTTTTCTTTCTAAACTAAAATCATTTCTCTTTATAAAATCATTTCCTCCATAGCTGTAGCGTCCTGCCCACTCGCCCTTTTGATTAAAGATGCACCGAAGTAGCATGAATGACCCACCTTTGGCTATAGCTACTTCATTTGAGATTGAGCGCATAGGAATAAGGAGCTACTTCGGTGCATCTTTTGAAAGCGCTTTAGAAATTAACGAGATTTTACTTACTTACTTACTTACCTGTTATTTGACTGGAGTCACGACCGCACACGATTACCGGATTTGAAGTACTATCGATTGATACCCTTAAGCATTAAAAATGGTGCTACAGAAGTGCATTATTATTAATAATATTAATAATAATTTTATTATTATCCGAATTATTCAATACCGTCTTCAACACTGATGGCCTCCATTTTAAGTTGTAAGCCATAGAAATCGATAGAGATTCATTAGAAGTTAAAGAATAAAGATCCACATCCGTTTAATAAGTAAGTGAGTAAGTAAAATCTCGTGACGGGTAAGTAAGTAAGTAAGTAAAATCTCGTGGATTTCTATAGCGCCTTGGAAAGCAGCACAACAGTAGCTGCTTATTCTTAGGCGCTCAGCCTCTCTTAAAATAGCTATAGGAAAGGTGTGGGATCAGCCAGGCAATGGTCAATATCCGAAGGGCAGTGAGGCTAGGTTGTTACAGCTATGGCGGAAATGATTTCAGAAACAGGAAGGATTTAAGCTTAGACCTGAAGATTTGAGGAGATAGTGCGGGAATTATAGGAAATGAGGAATCAGATTTTATTGTTTTAAAGTGTCCAAGTGTGCGAAGGGAAGCTGGGATCGAGTTCCAGAGTTCAGGTGCAGCATATGAGAAGGCACGGTTGCAAATTTTCAGGGATGACTGATTTAGCGGGCGTGACAGAGTGAGATGAGATGACGAACGTGTGGGTCGAGGAGGCTGAGGGGTTAATAGTGATCTAAGGTAGACAGGTTTTGATGACTGAAGTGAGCTATGTGTAAGTGTTATTATCTTATATCACACAGACAAACCTCACGCAACACATATCTCTTCCAACTCACACTTTTGGACACACTTTAGATCTACTTATCACGTCATCTTCTTCATCATTATCTCCAATCTCAGCAATTAGTCAAGTCTCTCCATCTGATCATTTTCCCATCTTCACCATTTTAAGTATCTGCTCACCGACTCCTCCACCTCGTGGCACCTACTCATTCCGCCGTCTCAACAAAATTGACATTGCCTTGTTCTGTGATAACATTAAGTCATCTGACCTAATTACTAACACCCCTACTACCCTGTCATCACTGATCGATAAATACAATTCTGTGCTTTCTGGTCTTCTCAATAAACATGCTCCTATCATCACTAGACCTTTTCGTCTCATAACAGCAAACCCTGGTATAACTCTTTCATTCATGCTTTCAAGTCATTTCGCAGACGTCTTGAGCGAACCTACCATAAAACACATTCTCCATCTGACCTTTTAAATCTTCGTTCCACCACCAACCGCTATCATAATCTCCTTACATCTGCCAAAAAGAAGTACTATTCTAACATCATTTCAACAAATAGCTCAAATCCACGTAAGCTCTGGAAAACTGTAAATGATCTTTTCCATCGCAAAGACTCAAAACCTCTCCCTCAATCCATTTCCCTGTCAGAACTTGCTGAATCTTTTGCTAAGTTCTTCTCTGTAAAAATCTCCAAGATTCTGCAGTGTCCTCAAGTCTTTCACTATTACTCAAACCACCTCTCCTCATTATCCTCCTCCCCACAACCTCCATGCAATTTATCCAGCTTCACTCCTACAACTGAAGAAGAGGTATCCAAACTTCTACTATCCTTGCCAAACAAACAATGTGATCTAGATCCCATACCTACCTCTTTACTCAAACAGTGTGCCACCGTGCTTACGCCTATTATAACTAGAATCATCAACCTCTCTCTTATCTCAGGCACTTTCCCATCCGCATTCAAAAACTCTTTTGTCACTCCTCTCCTAAAAAGCCTGGTCTTGACAGAGAAGATCTCAATAACTATCGCCCCATCTCAAATCTTTTCTTCTATCAAAACTTACTGAAAAAATTGTGCTTTCCAGACTGAATGAACACCTTTCAAGTAACTCACTATATAATGCTCATCAATCTGCCTACACTAAACATCACTCAACTGAAACTGTCCTCGCCTACATTTATGACAGACTCTTAACTGCAATTGGTCTTCGCCAAGTTACTGGCCTTTGTCTCCTTGATCTCTCTGCAGCATTTGATACCATAGATCACAAAATTCTGCTCGAGCGACTCTCTCTCTGGTTTGGCATATCTGAAAAGGCTCACAACTGGTTTGCATCTTATCTCAAATCTCGGTCTTTTCAAGTGTCCTGTCTTGGCCAAATTTCTCTTTCTCATATTATAGATTATGGAGTGCCTCAAGGATCTGTTCTCAGGCCTGTACTGTTCAGCCTTTACACCACACCACTTTCATCTCTAATTAATTCCCTCAAATTAAACCACCAACTCTATGCCGATGACACTCAGCTATTCCTTTCCTTCTCACCTCTTTCATTCAATGCTTCTATTATTGAGCTTGAATCTGCATTCTCGTCAATCTCTGCATGGATGTCATCTAATCTCCTCGCTCTCAACCCATCTAAGACAGAGTTTCTTTTAATTGGACTACCCCCAACAACTCAAAAAAATTGACAATCCTAAACTAGTTTTGGCTCCTGACACCACAATAATCCCTGTTCCAACTGCTAGAAATCTCGGATTCAAATTTGACTCTTTTCTAAACTTTGAATCACAAATCTCCCAACTTTCAAAAGCCTGCTTTATTCATATTCGTGACCTTCGTCGCCTACGTCCTTGTCTTGATATTAAGACTGCGTCCACAATCGCCACCTCTATAGTCCACTCCAAATTAGATTACTGTAACTCCCTCTACTATAACCTTCCCAAAGCCTCCATCAACAAATTGCAATCAATACAAAATGCACTTGCTCGTGCTGTTACTAAGTCACCTAAATTCTCCCATATTTCACCCATACTAAAATCATTACATTGGCTTAAAATAACAGAACGTATCCAATATAAGATAATAACACTTACACATAGCTCACTTCAGTCATCAAAACCTGTCTACCTTAGATCACTATTAACCCCTCAGCCTCCTCGACCCACACGTTCGTCATCTCATCTCACTCTGTCACGCCCGCTAAATCAGTCATCCCTGAAAATTTGCAACCGTGCCTTCTCATATGCTGCACCTGAACTCTGGAACTCGATCCCAGCTTCCCTTCGCACACTTGGACACTTTAAAACAATAAAATCTGATTCCTCATTTCCTATAATTCCCGCACTATCTCCTCAAATCTTCAGGTCTAAGCTTAAATCCTTCCTGTTTCTGAAATCATTTCCGCCATAGCTGTAACAACCTAGCCTCACTGCCCTTCGGATATTGACCATTGCCTGGCTGATCCCACACCTTTCCTATAGCTATTTTAAGAGAGGCTGAGCGCCTGAGAATAAGCAGCTACTGTTGTGCTGCTTTCCAAGGCGCTATAGAAATCCACGAGATTTTACTTACTTACTTACTTACTTATATTGGATACGTTCTGTTATTTTAAGCCAATGTAATGATTTTAGTATGGGTGAAATATGGGAGAATTTAGGTGACATAGTAACAGCACGAGCTAAAGCATTTTGTATTGATTGCAATTTGTTGATGGAGGCTTTGGGAAGGTTATAGTAGAGGGAGTTACAGTAATCTAATTTGGAGTGGACTATAGAGGTGGCGATTGTGGACGCAGTCTTAATATCAAGACAAGGACGCAGGCGACGAAGGTCACGAATATGAATAAAGCAGGCTTTTGAAAGTTGGGAGATTTGTGATTCGAAGTTTAGAAAAGAGTCAAATTTGAATCCGAGATTTCTAGCAGTTGGAACAGGGATTATTGTGGTGTCAGGAGCCAAAACTAGTTTAGGATTGTCAATTTTTTTGAGTTGTTGGGGTAGTCCGATTAAAAGAAACTCTGTCTTAGATGGGTTGAGAGCGAGGAGATTAGATGACATCCATGCAGAGATTGACGAGAATGCAGATTCAAGCTCAATAATAGAAGCATTGAATGAAAGAGGTGAGAAGGAAAGGAATAGCTGAGTGTCATCGGCATAGAGTTGGTGGTTTAATTTGAGGGAATTAATTAGAGATGAAAGTGGTGTGGTGTAAAGGCTGAACAGTACAGGCCTGAGAACAGATCCTTGAGGCACTCCATAATCTATAATATGAGAAAGAGAAATTTGGCCAAGACAGGACACTTGAAAAGACCGAGATTTGAGATAAGATGCAAACCAGTTGTGAGCTTTTTCAGATATGCCAAACCAGAGAGAGGGTCGGGTTGTTATAGCAATAGAGGAAATGTCTTCTGCCCAAGTGCCGTTTTCCTGTGATACCCGCCAAGAGCCTGCTGCAATCAATGAATTATAATACTAGATATTTACTGTGTTAGAGGGCTTTATGTCTAGTCCTCTTGTTTATCGTTTCTATTTGGACCTTAATTGGCAGTTTGATTTTTATTCCAGAGAATGATCAGTTCTGTTTTTGCGGTGTTGAGTTTCAGACGATTTTTTGAAGCCATGTTTGAACACCTGGGTCTGCACTGATGTAAAGTTGAATGTCATCAGCGTAGTAATGTTTGCATAAATCATTGTTGTCTATGATTTCGTCTAGGTCGCTGATGTACATGATAAAAAGTAGTGGCCCCAAGATTGAGCCTTGTTATACTCTATATGGATAAGTTCTTTTGTTCGCTGTTTTCCTTTGAATTTGACTTATGAGCGACGGTTTGACAGGTAGGATTTTAGCCATTCGAGTACACTGTACTTGTCCTTCTAGCCCGAACCTTTGTTGCAGCCTCTTTAGTAGGATTTTTGTGGTCCACGCAATCAAAAGCAGGTGAGAGGTTGAGTAAGGCTAACGCTGTGACTTTGCCATCGTTTGCAGCATTGTAAACATCTGAGAAAATCCTAGTTTTTGCACAGGTTTTTATCGAATTAAATTAATATGCTACTCCAACGTGATATCAAAACTAGGGGAGGGGATTTTCCCCCTGGCTTTTTTAGGAAGCATTTGCTTCCTTTTTCCCTCTCTATAGGCGCCCCTGAAAGGAAAAGAGGATTCAGAGCTTGTTGTTTGACCATTTTTGTACCAGTAAGCTACAGAGGGAAGCTGTAATTGAGTTCCAAAGTTCTGGTGCAGCGTATGAGAAAGCACGGTTGAAAATTTTGAGAGATGACTGATTTAACGGGCATGAAAGTGTGAGATGAGATGACGAGCGTGTAGGTCGAGGAGGCTCTGGCTTTAAGAATTTTCGGAGGTAGACCAGTTTTGATGAAGGGCAGTGAAGTTGGGTTGTTATAGCTATGGAGGAAATTATATTATAAAAAGGAACGATTTAAGCTTAGAACTGAAGATATGTCACGTGAGAAAATAATATAGGAATTATGGAAAATAATGATTCAGCTTTTATTGTTTATTGCTCAATAGTGTCTAAGGCTGCAGAGGGAAACTGGGATCAAGTTCCAAAGTTCATGTGCGGTGGGTACAGTCTCTGATGTGTATTAAATGTGATAATCTACAGTGTAAGATTCCATGTGTAATTGGTGCAAATGAAGGAGGTCGATCAGCAAACCTTTCACACTGGCAGCGTTATAGTGGCGTAACGAGGGGTAAATTCCTCGGATAAGGGGTGCCAAAGATGCACGTTATGGGGAGTGGCAGCAGTGGGATAGCGTGGGAGGGTGTGGAAGCTGCCGCCTCGGGTGACCTGTTGGGGATGCAAAATAATTGAAACAACTGGTTTTTTATATCTCATTAAACCGTCAAGAACTTTTTTTGCTTGTCAGACATTTTCAGGAGCTAAGGGCACAATATGTTTACTACTTCACTCAGGGCACTCTCAACTCACACTAGGCCACTGCTTATCATGATGTACAGAATTTGTTAAGCATGTTTAGGTAATTAATGTCATGGACAGACAATAAACAATGTGGGTCACAAAATTTGTTCCAATGAACACAAATGTCACATGTGGAGGAAAAGCACTGCACTTTGTGAGCAGCTCACTTAGACTCTAAAATAGACATTCATTGTTGACACAGATTTTCCAAATGCCAATTGTTCATTAGCATAGAAGATCAACTTTTCAACTGTTTCATTCTTGAAGGTCAGTCACAAAAAGAATTTAATCTACTTCAATCATTTGTGAATACTGCAAATCAGCAAAAGCAATCACAAGCAACAAGTCAAGTAAATAATGATAAAAGGAATCGAGATCAACCCCAATATGCATTAACTAATAAGTGCAAGAAAGTTTTAAGAAAGTGAAAGTACCATCGATTGATAGCCACAAAGAAGTAGAAAGGTTTAAAGAATACTGGTAAACATCAATAAAACATTCCACATAGTGATATCCAAGAAGAGAGACATCATCCATAAAGGGGTATCGATCCCTCCCTCCATTCCTTATTCCCTTGCTCTAGACTTTTGTTCCTTGGGAAACTTTAATTACTGCACTTTGTCCTCAGGGTCAACAAGTTAGTTTGCTGCCAGCAGACTGGTTGGCCAGCTTGACCTCATTAGTTTCCAGCTTTGATAAAAAACATTTCAATATTGAACTTTTAGGGTAAAAGATTTCATAATTTAAAATGTGGTTTGTGGTTCATATTTTTATAATTTGATTTTTAATGTAGTAATTGACCTATTATTTTTAGCATTTGTTAATGCATAAATTTGAAATTTTAGATGGTATAATAGCCAGACTTGCAAATTTGCCAAAACCTAAATTTTGGCTTAAGAAGACCTCCGATATTGGATATATCAAACCCCGGATACATCAAAGTATTTATCATGGTCCCTTGAGCTTTGACATAACGGGTTCTACTGTATGTCCTACTGTATTTCTTTAGGCACATATGAGGTACAAAACTGAAATAATGTACACTGGACGATTGCTAAACAGCTGAGGCATGAAAACTATTCACTGTGCAATGGCCGTTACCAAAGAAATTCCATACAAATAGTACGGAATCGAACTGTCCCTAAAACCCACTTGAAAGTAGGTAAGGTACCATGAAGAGACTATTCAGATAAAACAATGTTAATTTATTTGCTTATTGAGTGTCTAATAGTTCCCATTTATCAACTTCACTGAGTCTTTTGAGAATTTCGACAGTTTCTTGAGTAGAACGACCTTTGACCCAAATTCTTCCATTAAGACCGACTGAGAATTCAAACGGCAGAGACTTTCCTATGGCCTTTAACAATGAATCATCTGCCAACAATCTGGAAAAATCAAAACAATCAAAAACTACATAAAAAATAAATGACACGTGGCATCAGATTGCATAATCAAACAACCTAAACACTATGGTCCAATAGATGCCAACAATTAAAAAATAGCAGAAATCATTATCAGATAATAGTTTTGATCCACCATTCAAGGCAAAGGTCAAGACATGCAGCTTCTTAAATGTTCCAATAACCTCAGTGACCATTGAACAAAATCCCAATGATTTTCTAACTTAAAAAGGACCTAAAAATATGCATTCTGCTAAATATCAGTGCTACAGAAGAGACCAAAGACTTCACTCTATCTACCTTAATCACAATTAAAATTTGTTGACACAGATGGAAGTCAATTGCTTGAAAATTGAACACAAAGCTACAGGCACGTTGGAACAAATTTTCAGCAGGGGTGCGTTTTTCAGGGGCAAAGCTACAAAATCATTTATAATAAAAAACCTGACAAGCAAACAAAAGGTCATGACCCTTCCTTTATCGTGTCTTCAAAAATCTTGATAGCAAAAATAAACAGCCTCATCTTCCAAGGGGTGCAGTGCACCCGCTAATTTTTTCCAGGAGTGCATCTGCACCCCACTTCCTTTGGGCCTGCAAAGCTACGTACTTGCGTGCAAGGCATGAAGAAGCCCGCAGCATGAATCCTCCTTCTTTTATGACTCCCAGACCACCACTCTTTCCATTACTGTCAATACAAACTAACTCTGGCTCCATATCCTTATTTGCCACAAGAAGTCGAGCAAAAACTAAGTCATCAATCTAAAATAACCAAACGATCATAGAAATTAATGTTTAATAAGATTTTAATGTTTAAGGTATACAGCATATTTGAATCAGAGTGTAATCAATACCAGGCTCTTCACATAGGCTCATTGCCTCTAGGTACTGTACACTATTTTCATATTGGTCATAAAAGGACACAACTGATACTCCATCAATATAAAAGAAAAATAATCAGATAAACTACAAAGGAAAGGATGCCTATTGTAAAATTGAAAATCTGTTTGCAGTCAGCAAGAATACTTTGACTAATATAGCATTTTAAAAATAAATTTTCTTAAAATATTTAATTTTTGTTTTCTGTCTCTTTTACTCATGTGTCATATGTTTTAAGAATTTCTTCAGCGTTTGCAATAACTCTCAAAACATTCTGTCACAAGTACCAGCACATATTGCTGTTTAAAACAGGCTTTCCAACACCATGACAAACACTGATAAAAACCACGCAGAAGGGTGTCAAACTCATTTCATATAGCAGGCCACATAAAATCTAAGGTTGTTAAGATCGCTGGTTTTGAAGGACCGGTTAACTGTTCAAAAAAAGACAGGTTAACCGCTCGTTAGCGGCAGTCTGATGTCGTGCCAAACATCAAAGCGCTTTGATGCCGCCGGCGCCTATCCCGGCATCCTATGCGGCTACATCAAAGCGCTTTGATGTTTTCAAATTGAAATTACGGTTAACTGGTCAAAGTTAAAAGGACCGGTTCTTGCTCTTAGGACTGGTTGCCCGTTAACAACCTTAATAAAATCCTTTGTGGATGTCACGGGCCTGATTTGTACATAAATTTAACACAAACTACAGTAGGCATATTACATAAAACAGTATATAAAAAGGTGTGTTCAAGAATTGTTTGAAATTTTTTATTTTAATTTCTATCGTCGTATATGTAATTTCCGATTTTCATATATTTATTTTTTGAACACACCTCAAATAAAGCCACTTTGCTTAAACATAAAGTTTTTTTCTTGTAGGCAGCCACATACACGCGGGCCAGATGAAAAGCTTTTGCGGGCCATATGTGGCCCTCGGGCTGTATGTTTGACACCCCTGATTTACACAAACTTGTAGAAGAGAAGAAAGAATGAATAGTAACCCGCCTTAATATCGGGTCTGTTTCGCTTGCTGGCACCTTCAAATGCTAAATATGATAAAGAAGCAGGTTCACTGCCCCCAATGTCAAGCCTACAGGATTCCGATGACTTTGAGATCACCACGCCAATTACATTGTCACCTTTAGCCGGAATGTACTACAAAAAGCATAACTCATATTAAAACACATAGAAAAACAACTACAAATGCAATTTTAAATACTAGCAAATTGTGTTGAAAGAAAGCTTTCTTTATTATTCAACCAGTTGAAGACATTTTGCATGTAAAGTCCATTGCAGAAGTTACAATATCTGCACAGGTCAAAGCTAAAGAGGTTCAGTATCAGAAATATTTTGTCAATGTTTGAATGCCATCATTATTATGTGTCTGCAAATTGCCGATTACTTAAAAAATAATCACAAGTCATTTTGTATCAGCACAAAGCAATCTTGAATGAATATAGGTGCAATATTTTTGTCCAAGTTTCAACCAGTTCATCCATAAAGTACATACACACTGAGGTGGGTTGGATTTAGGAGATTTTGCGTATGTACGGTGTGTGCAACGGGGGGTTGAAAATATGCCTTTTTTTGTGTACGTACTACAGTATATGGATGATGGCATGCGGTGTAACAGTGGTCAGTGCACTGTTGTGCCACTTTTAAGGTCCGTGGTTCAACTTCCGACCGCAGCAGAAACTTTTTGGTTGCTTCTGTCCCAAGCGTCCCCAGTCGACTCAGCTGTGAATGAGTACACCGGGCATAAACTTGGTGAAAGGAAAGGCGGTGAGGGAAAGGCTGACAATCCGTCCTCATTCAGCCGTTGCCATGTATAACCAAAGGCACTCACCCTTTGGTTCTCCGACAGGCCTGCGCAGGTCTATACAGTTACCTTTTTGTTTTAATATATGGATGAGCCCTATATGAAAAACAACACAAACCTTCACATAAACAAAAAGCCACGAAACAATTCAAGTCATTTTCATTAGTTTATGAAAAAATCCTTCCACATTAACCCGTTTTTCGTGGCTTTCGACCCAAAAAGTGTTGCTCCTTCCACCCCTTACAATTCCTGGTTTCACAGCAATCACACTGCTTGCATATTGGCGAAGTCCTGGACCAAGTAGAATCTTTGTATCTGGATGGGATTCCTCACAGCACAGCACCTCATCTCCAGGCAGAACCACATCACCAACAACTGCCATAGGTACACTCTACAATTGAAAACAATCCAGTGTTACATCTTCAAAGTTTTTAAACAAAGTTCGTCAAATCACCAAATGTTGTTAATTTAAATCACACCAAAACAGCAGTCAGTAAACCAGGCACGTAGGTCAAATTTGGCCCACCATTGTATTCTGGGCGGTCTACAAGATCCTCAGTTACTCACCCATTAAAATATTTCATAGGGTTTTCAGCTGAGAGTGCCATATTTCATGTGCAATCTAAATCTGCACAAGATTGAAACTGTAACAGGAGTAGGAGACAACCCATTCCAGAGAGAGGCTCCAGTTAATGCAAATGACCAATGTTGGGTGCAGTTAATCTGAATGATCGGAAGAATTGTGTGTTAGAGTGGTGCATGCTTTAATGAATAAAGCAGAACAGGTGCTGCATAATGGAAAAAGGTGGCATGAATAGCTCAGATATGTAAGAAGGCAACTAACATAGAAGTGTCGCAAAAGTAAGAAGATGCAATTTTGATGCTCCAATTTTTGCAGTGAAGGAAAAATTGCAACCAGGGTTGGCAATAGGGGAAGTGGTGGTAGCTGCATTTCTCTTCTCCGTCTACTCTTTCTACAATACACACTAAAGGAGTATGAAAGCCTAGCTTTTATACTCCTAACAGACTGGGAAATTTCCTATGGCCTCAGCTATATGACACGATACCACATTCTTCTAATAGTGGGCATATCCTTGTTCCTAAACAACAAACTTCTATGGTGCCACTATCATAATGCTCAGGGAATCAGCCAATGGCGCTATTACTGCATTCATCCAAAAATAAAAAAGAAGAGTATGGTGAAAAAAGGCAAATGAAGACAGCAGTAACAAAATCAAAGAGGAATCCTAAATGACTTTATTCCAGGGTATTGATATGGCACAGGATAAGAATATTCCATGCCTAAGGACCAGTTAATGTAAAGTAATGTAGCATTTGTAAAGCGCCTCTTTTTTCTATTCAGAGGTGCTCCTGTCATTTGGAGTCGCATGATAAAGTAGTGACACTTTAGTTTTCGCGTTGAACAGAGCAAGGGAGTAAAAAGTGAGGTCCGAATGGATGGGTTCAACGCATTCCAGAGGGAGGGTCCAGTCACTGCGAATGCTCGACGACGCCGACTCGCCGAGTAAGAGGAGTGCGTGATCTGGGAACATAAACATTCTTCCGATCAGTGGAACGGGCCAGGCGATGTGCAGTAAAAGAGGGTGATTTGAAAAGCTCAGCAATGTAAGACAGGGTCTGATGTCGAAGTGCTGCAGAAACAATGTTTGAATTTAATGCGGTTATAAAATAGGAGGCCAATATAGGGTGTTAAACATAAAAAGCCCTAGAGAAACAATTCGTCACTGGATAAATATTTAGTTTCATATACAAACTTTTGTCTGCTCAGAGCGAAAATCTACGCCAGGGTGTCCACTGCAAATGTTCCTATTTTAAACAACAAATCAGATTAAAACAGCTTTTATTTGTTTGTATCGGTTTTAAACTTAAACAAAACGTGACCGGAAGTCAAGGTAACTACATATTTTGTAGCACTTTCACAGGTCACATTGTATTTTTAAAAAAGTATTACGACTTTTCTCTATCAGAATTTCTAATTTCTACCAGGTTAGAACCAAGGGTCGATTCTTTACATTGGCACACTATAGCAGCACAAGAGGCCACAAATGTAAATTGTTTAAGCAGAGGGTGGGTCCAAGAAAGAAAAATATTTTACAGTGCAAAGGTTGTGGACAATTGGAACAGTTGTTGCCCCGGGCGCCATCGGGGGGGCAATCTGCACACTAATTCTTTAATTTTCCACGCCACTTTCCTTCCTCCGGCGTGAAAACGTCAATAAAAAAGGTTATCACCGCTTTTCAGAGGATAAAAATCTTTATGTATGTCGTACATTGCCGTGTGAAATCTTGGATAAGCAAAAAGGGTCATCACCAGAATTTAGGGGCGCAACATTTATACCTTGCCCCGAGCGCCAGATACTTTAGCAACGGCTCTGCGACCGCGCTTTCTCGTAATGCCGCACCAGACTTTTGAACTCAATTCCAACTTCCCCCGCAGCCTACGCCATGGTCAAACAAAAGCTCTGATCCCTCATCTTCTCTAATCCATTCACTGTCTCCTCAGGCATTCAGGTCTAGACTTAAAAGTTAAAACCTTTATATTCCAAAAGTCATTTACTCCGTAGCTATAATAAGTTTGGAACCCACCCGCCGCCCCACAGAAACACTGGCCTTCGCTCGGCCGACAACCCACCTTGCTCATGGCTATTTCAAGAAAGTTTGAGCGCATAAGAATAAGCAGCTACCACTGTACTACACTTAAGCGCTATATAAATTTACGAGATTTTACTTACTTATTTACTTTTCATGGATTTGATGCAAGGTGCCTTGAAGTGGCTACTTAGTACTTACTACTTACTTACTCGCGCCATCTGCTGTCCTGTGGCCGATATAATATCGAATGTTCGTGAATTTGTTTTGCATTTGGTTTTATATATTTAAAAAATCGCATTTAAACTTCTCATAATTTTGATCGTTTTCTATATTCGAAGCGTGTTGTGATTCTGGTCTTCAACGGAATTGGACTATATCTGTTTATTGTCTAACTTTTCACGTAATGATTTTAGACATAAACATTCTATAATTAATTATAATTAATTTACTGGAACTACTAATTAATAGGAACACGGTCTATCGGACAATTCTGTAGTTTGATTCTGATGGCAATTTCTTTTGAACTATGTTTTAGTTAATTTCTCATTATGTTTCAACACAGGATAAATTCTACATAACCACTTAAAATTCAATTATTATTATTATTATTATTATTATTATTATTATTATTATTAGGTCAGACACATATTTATGAGGTCAGACACATACATTTTTGAGACGCAGTGCCTGTAAATAGTCTGCGAGGGGGAGCTATAAACCTACAATTTAGCTAAAAACTTGCAATTACGGCATAACCGTAGGATTATGCCTGCCACCTTGTTCACTGTCAAGGCACGGTCATTGTAAAATCGTTGCTATTACTGGCGTGTGTCAGATAATGATTTTGATCGTCATCACAGAATCTAAGAGAAACCGTTTAATTAGGCATATATTTTTGTAAACCTCTTTTTATTATAAAATTGAATGCCCTTCTTTCGCTAGAACAGGGTTTCTTTAAGACAGGAAATGAAAAATGCTTTGCTAAAATGAAAATAAATAACTAGGAAAAATTGAATACATGAGCGGTAAATCAATAAGTATGATTGGAAATTTAGTAGATCTATGTTAATTTGAGCTTGTTTAGATTATTCTGGCACCATGGTGAAGCTAAGTGATTTCAGTGTATTTGTTTGAGTGGTTCTGACATATGTTTGCACAAGGGGCAGGCAGCATGAAATAACGATGATTTACAGTGCAAAATTTATTTTGCTATAGCTTTGCTGCTCAGCAGTAGGCAAGACATACTATCGGCCAGTGGTGGATTATGCATAAAAGCAACGTAGGCTGTAGCTTAGGGCCACTGCTGGTCCAGGTACTCCAGGCTCCAAACTAATACCTTTGTGAGAGTCAAACAGACATCGGAGTCAAGCCAGGCTAGCCAGTAAGACAGTAACAAATGCAAAATGCCGTATTGTTGTATTGAATGTGTGTGTGAGTGTATTGCACGTCAGCCTGTACGTAGGCCACAGTGCACAGACTTAGTCAGCTAATGAGTGTAACAGGCTGTCAGCCAATCTGCACACAGAAGATACATGTCCAATGCTGTGTGTTACTGATTACACAGTTACACAGTGTGTAACTGTGTAATCAGTCATGCTCATTGCTGGCTGAGATGTAACCTGTAGGCCAGTACGCACACATATGCTGAACCACAGGCAAGTCAGAGTTACCGGTAGTCAGAGCATTCGAGTGTTACCAGTAAGGTAACAGGTAACAAGAGGTAACAAGACACAAAGCATTCCTTTTAACAAGACATGAAGCATTCTTTTAAAAGTGGTAATGAGAATAGAAAAGATCATAAGCATTTCTTGTTAGAACATAGTCGCCAGGACTAGATGGTTTTTCACAACAGCGACAGCAGCTACATCGCCACTGTCTGATATAACAACTGCAACGCTGTCTGACACTGCACCACCACGGCCTGGATGACCTGATACAACTGCAACACCGTCAGCTACTGCATTGATATATTTGCCACCAGTCGCTGCAGACCCAGCAGTTAAAGTAAGTTTGTTGAGTGCCGTTTATCGCATTATCGGTTTACTTGAGCTTAGGGCCTCGAACGACCTTAATTTGCCCCTGCTACCAGTAAATGTGTAGCAATGCAAACAAGTGGAATGACTTAATGTTTTATGTTGTTTAGTCACAGACCCAGATAGACCCAGATACAGATCTATAGTATTGAGAAGTTGTGGCCTGTCGAGACATTCCTATAACCAGCATGTTTGATAAAATTTTCTTTACTGTTATTTTCCAGATATTTCTTTGTTATTTGCTAGAATGGCATATCAACCTTCACCTTCATCAACTCCAAATGAGGCTCAGCATCTGGTTAGTGATGGAGAACTTGGTTCTCCACAGCCATTTCTTTTCTCGGAAAAATCAATCCGAATGGGTAAGCGTAGGCATCAAATTGTTAAGCAGTGTTTGTTAATGGCCAAAATCTTATCTGCAGATGATTATGAAATTATAGTAATGTTTAAGAATTTTTTAAGTCATGAAGGAGCTACGAGTAGTTAATTGTCCCATCTCCAGCTAAGACTTCTAAGTTCGGAGACAGATCGGCTTCACGCGGTAATCCTATAATATGGAACTCGTTACCCGTGAACGTCATGAAAGCTCACTGTATTATATTGTTCGGAAGAATATAAAGACGTACTTGTGCGACAAATCATACAAGTGACATTTGTTAAATCACTCTAGACTTTGACTCGGTCATGACTGCATGATACATAAGTTGTCTTGATAATAATGATGATAATAATAATAATGATGATTATAATAATAATAATAATAATAATAATAATAATAATAATAATAATAATAACAAACAACAACAATATTAATAATAATAATAATAATAATAATAATAATAATAATAATAATAAATAATAATAATAATAAAGCAACAGTGGCTTTCTTAATAGAAAGAGCTTTTTTAGCTTAGATGTATTTATGTTTTTGTCTGACTGCTTCAGTGATTACCAGTTATTTGTGTTTTGCACATTGACAACTTTTGCTTTTCTAGGGCATGCTATTGGAGGCATGCTCCTACTGCATGCTATAGAGACATTCCTGCAACTGCTCTGCTCATAACTTGCTCTTCACTGTAAGAGTTTTTGACAATGTGATGTATTAAGTTTTAGATTCATTATTGAAATTTATTGTCCATTGTTCCATAAATTGTACTGTCATGTATGTGTATAATATATATATATATATAGTATATTTTGTATATATATTATATATAATTATATATAGATTACATTATATGCATGTGACAGTCAAATAAATATAGCCTACATAAAACTCTGCTTCGTTGTCAAATGAGTTAAGGGCCATTTTTAGTAATGAAAGTTTGCTGAGAAACTACTGGTAATTTAACCACACCATATTAAGTGTTAACTTATAAAAAGTTGTATGAAGTCTACTTGCATAACTGTAAACCTTCAGAGGAAAGTGGAAAAGATGCATAAGTGTTATTAGATCACCATATGCTATTAAATTTAGCTCCCAACTTTTTGAAACAAAATCTTTGACTTTTACAATAATTCTGGTTTGTATGACCTGTAATTGTAATGCATGTAGGTCCAGCAATTTTGATTTAAGCCAGATATGCCCAATTGTTCATTGGATTATTTTTATCCAGAATTAAATTCAGTTTCTAAATCCAACAAAAAGTGTGGAGATGTTTTTTTACCAGTTTTATCATCACAGTTTGGACTGGAATTTGCCTGTGTCTGTAACCTGTTCCATTTCCAGGTGGCATTTGAGAGGAAAGGAACAATCTGATTGGTTGAAACCACTGAATCCCTCCAAATGGTATTTTCAACTGAAAGTGCAGCCAGTTTGATGGTTTGACAGTTGAGCAATCCATAGCAGCAGAACAGTCTGCTTCTGTCAGGAAATTATGGAATGTGCGGGTGTACTCCAGCCGACTGGACAGGCCAGAAGCAAACTAGTGTACTTGGGGCTTTAATGGGGAGATACCAAGAGATACTATCAAAGATACCACTAGAACTCTCTTATAAGCAAATATGAGAACATTTTTCTGGTTATTCTTTAATTGACCACAAAATCACAGAATTTATTGTTAATTTAATTCAGGCACAGGCTTGAAAAACTTATCTGCTAACTAAATTTTTTTAGTTAAACTTTAACTAAACTTTTTGGCAATCAAGCAGTTTAACTTTTTAAGTAACTAACTTTTCACTGTAGTAGTTTAACTTTAACTGATCTAATTAAAAGCAGTTTAACTTATTACTTTAACTTTTAAACTTTGACATGAATACTGAGCTAGTAAAACTCAATCCATGAACACAAGACGATTATAATTTCATGTAGCACAATTTTAACAATAAATATAATAATTTTAATTTTTCATTGAAACAGGTAATTTTGACATGAAAAAGTAGGAAAAAGTTATGTTCCAGTTTAATCTATTTGAGTAGAAAAAAGTTTCTGATGCCTTAATTTTCAGTTTTAAACTTTGCTGCAACTAAAGAAGTAGTTTAACCAAAAGTTAACTAATTTTTAGTTAACTTTTGCCCATCACTGTATATATATATATATATATATATATATATATATATATACAAGACTCATGAGAAAATTATTTATTTATTTAGTTCTCTTCCATGTTAGTCAGAATTAAAGAGTGACATATCATTATGATGAATTCTGTATTGTTTCAATGTTTCAATGTATGTTTATTTTTGTAATTTTTCAGGATTCATCAGAAAAGTTTATGCGATTTTGCTCTGTCAGCTTACGGTCACTATGCTTTTCATTGTTCTGTTTCTCTATGTGTGAGTAATCATTGTTTTAAATTATATTAACAGTCATTGCTTTAAATGAAGTTAGCTTACAGAATTACAAATGGTACAAGTGAAAGTGAGTGGTTTGGTGAGCAATGCTTCAGAATTGGTGAGAGTTTGCTTCCCTTTGTAGGGGATAAATAAAAAATGAAATATAGACATTTTTCTGTTGAATATTTATTGTTAATTTAATGCTTGAAACTTATCTGCCTTTGTATTGCAAACAGTCAGACGCTGTGACAAATCCATCCATGCACAGAAGTTTTTAATTTTTCAATATTTTATGGGAAATCTGGTTATGTTTTCGTCTGTTGAGTGAAAAGTCTGATGATTCTTTTCTGCTGCAGAATGAAAATGTAGAATTTGCAAGTGAGACATAGAATGATGAGTCAGAAAGAGTGAAAATGTAACTGTAGTTGTATTTGGGATTATTGGTATATAACAGCAACACCAGGAATTCACATTAAAAAAATTGTATTGTGATATTGTGGCTGTTGATTTCTTAAATTGAAACCTGAAAAATGATTGAAAAACAATCTTGAATGGCCATTTGCAGAATATTTCATGACCAGCACTTGGAAATGTTTTAATGTTGCCTTCTTTTTAATTTACTTTTCTAATCAGTAGTGCTTGTTTTAATGATAACTTCTGACAATCACCTTGCAGAATATTTCATTATATGTGTGGCTATTTATTTAAAATTAAGCCAATTAATTATTAACCAACCAGCTGTATTCTTTCTTGTTTCCTATATGTTGAACATACTGGCTATACTATATATATTTTCACGCATATAAGATGCACCCACGTATAAGACACGCCCGATTATAAGACGTGAATTTTGATGATTTGTGTTGAAAAAATTATGGATAAGACACCTCCAAATATAAGATGCACCAAAAGAGTCAACTACTGAGTCTCTATTCACTTACCTGGTTAATTACAATCCTATCTCACCTGAATGTGGCTGCCCATAGAGAGCAAGAGATAGGAGAGAAGAGGGAGAAAGGAGGGAGGGTAGGAGAGAGACTGTCTTGAATTGGAAGGGGTTTTGTCAATTGTCATAGTGTTAAAATAGACCTACATTATTAATTTAAAAATCTAACACTAAATCTTTATTCAGTAATCTGACCAATTACAATCATCTTTCATTTCCATGTCCCTGCTGGCTGAGAGAAAGACAGACAGACAGGGAGAGACACAAACAGAGACAGGCAGAGAGAGAGAGATCACCTTGAATTGGAAGGGTTTCTTTCCACTGTCATTGGCTGTCATATAATTTCTACACATAAGTGCTTAACTGTCTATTTTAGAATCTATTCAGAATTCTTCTATTTTGGAATCTGTTCAGAATTCTGATTAATCACAATCCTCATTCACTTAAATGTCGCTGCTGGCAGAGAGAGTGAGAGAGACAGACAGACAGAGAGATACTGACAGGCAGAGAGAGATTGCCTTGAATTGGAAGGATTTCCCTCCACCGTTTCTACTATCTAATTGCAGTCTTGGATTTATTTGTCGATGGTGATTTAGATGCCAGTTCTTTGTGTTCCAACAAATTTTAGATAAGACACTCCCAAGTATAAGACCCACCAAGGGTGATAATTGTGTAAAAAATCGTATAACCTGCATCTTATACACGCGAAAATACGGTATTATAGTTATATGGTTTATTTCTAGGAAAGAAATTAGTGAGTTTTCTCGAAACCATCCATGGCTGTGGTGGGTTGCATTGTAAGTATCCAATGACAAATTTGGCTTTGTTTCTTCACATTATGGTAACAGATTTTGAGCTTATGTCTATTCATTTGCCTTGACTAACAAGCTGTATACTTATTTTGAGCCAATGTACATTTAGGATTCTGGCAGTGATAGATGAATTCTTTGTGTTTGCAGAAACATAAGTCACATAGATTCAATTTCTTTGATTTGTTGAAATTAAATTTGCACACATTTTCACTTGTTTTGATGAGAAACTGCAAAGAAATATAAAAATATTTAGTCAATACTAAAACTAACTAAATAATGAAAGTAAATAGTGTAATTGAGAAATAATAACATAAGGAGATAATAATTATTTGTCAGTATATATATATACATTATTTAAAAAAATTATGCATTTTCTGATACTTGCTTTGTTTCTTTTATGCAGTGCACTGACTATAGTCTGCCTAATTGCACTTGCATGTTGCCCTGATGTCAGACGAAAACATCCTTTAAATCTGATATTTCTTGCAATATTTGTGAGTATTTATATTTTATTTTTGCATTGCTGTATTATTTTAGTAATTGAAGTTCTTTGCAAGAATGAAAAATATGTTTGAGTTTGAGTAATTACCGACTCCATCTCAGTGCATATTTGACTTGATTCTTTTTGGTCTGAGTTGTGTGAGTGGATGGTGGAATAGAAGTGGTCAGAGGTTAAGCAGATTCAAATGGGATGTTGATCGGCTGGAAGTTTGTCAATTGCTGTCTGGTGATTTAGATGTTATTAATTTGGTCGTAGTGTTTTGATTATTTGTACATGATTTTGTGTTTCTAGACTATTTGTGAGTCTATTCTTCTTGGAGCTGTAGCAAGGTAGTAATTAATTATATATATATATGTGTGTATACGTGCACACACACACACACACACACACACACACACACACACACACACATATATATATATTACATATTACAGTGTTTTCAATAGAGTTTTTATGGCTTTCTCACGCTGAAAGGTATTAAACAAACTTTTATATTTGTTTCCTTTTTGGTTCTTGCTTGTCAATAGCTTTCTCTTTACAGTTACCGGTAATTTGTGATCTAATTTTGAACTTTGATTCAGAGCAACTGGTCTTGTCTTCAGCCATCCTCACTGTCTCACTGTGAGGGTAGACTGCATCATGAATGAGCTTGTTCCATTGTTTTCTGTTGTCTGTCATTTGGATTGCCATTTCCATTGTCTTTCCAGTCCATTGCATGATGTTTTCAGTCCATCTACTCCTTGGTTTGCCTTGTTTTCCTTTCCCATCAGTTGAACCTTGTATCAGCTGGTAACTTGCCCTTAAGCATTATGGTTCAGCAGAAGCATCGTATGGTGACCCGTCAAATGCGCGACCGACATTTGCGCGATATTAGTTGATATAATTGGGATTAGGGTTAGAGTTAGGGTTAGATTTTGTGTTATGATTAAGACTATGGTTACTAAAGCATAGATAACTTTTAATTTATAGCGCAATTTTTATATTGGAGCGCAGTCGTGCTTTGCTCAAAATACGTGCAAATGTCGGCGCGCAAATATCGGCGCACATTTGTCGTCGCGCAAATGTCGGCCGCGCAAATGTCGGTGAACCCATCGTATTACCATTGACTTGCTAACAGTGTATTTGAGATTGAATCTCTTGCCTGTCTGCACATTGAATGAATACCTTCTTAGTTGAATTAATTTGTATTAATTCTTTATGTTTGCAGTTAGCCATAGATACTTACACATAATTAATTATAATCATATTAATAATAATACATATTAATTTTTCTGATATTTTTAGCTGCTATGAAAGTACAGAAGTTTTGATGGCTGTCGGAATAACAGCAGTAAGTGGAATATTTTTTATCAATTATATTATGACAAGACAAACGATAAATGTGATAGTTTAGTTTACAAGCAACAACTTGAGCTCCAGAGTTAAATACTTAATTCACATTTTAACGTTTATCGTAGCTTTTTGTTATATTTTTTGCACATGCAATTAAATCATGAATTGTACATTTTTTGCACATTGTCTCTGACTAAGGTTATGTGTGCTATGCAGGTGGAGCACATGATGTCTGTGTGATAACTTGGATGTGCAATAGTGCATAAAAATATGATAACTTTAGAAAATATGTATGTTTAATTATTTGTTAAAGGAATGGTTATTTCCTCTTAGTTTCTATGCATGCTTTCCTCTCTCTCTGTCTCTGTCTCTGTCTCTGTCTCTGTCTGTCTGTCTGTCTGTCTCTCTCTCTCTCTCTCTGTCTGTCTGTCTCTCTCTCTCTCTCTCTCTCTCTCTCTCTCTCTCTCTCTCTCTCTCAAGAAAAGGGGTTACCAGAATGGAAGTAAATTTCCCCATTATCATTTAGTTGCCATACTAGATATGTAACTTAAAAACTCAAAAGTAATGCTAGATGGGTACACCAGCTGTAGTTTCATTCTTAGTTCAAGGCTTCACTGTATGTATAAATAATAATTCTATGTGAATCTTCTACCAATCCAGATTATTTTCATATTGAATTTTTAATGCTTTTTGATTTCAGTGTATGATTTTGTTCTAGGCTGTTGCTTTGGGTCTTACCATATTTGCATTTCAGACAAAGGTTGGGAAATACTTTTGACGGTATTCTACTTACTTGCTAATGATGTTCAGTAGTTAGAAATGCTGAAAGTGTCACTTGTGGAACTGATGAAGTGCCGCATAATGCTTAATAGGCTTTATAATTTCAAAGCATAAGACATTAGGGCAGCTAATGACGTGAATAAAGAACAGAAACAAATTTGATTTCACTTCTAAAAGTATTTTTTTATGAATGATGAGTGTAAATGTGTACAGCTAGTTGGAGCGTTTGAGTATTGGACTACCTTTACTTTTGCATTCGTAAAATAATAGAAATAGATTAGAATGAAGTAAAGTTTCAAACAGTTAATAGCCACTATAGCCACTGATATTCACATTTGACTTGATGTATATCTCGATTTTTTTTTCTATCAACTTCTTTTTTTCAGTACTATAAATATAAGTTGGATTTTGCAAACGAAGGAACAGTGGATTTGAAACAATTGTTATGACTGCTGTGTTAGAAGACAAAATGGAAATTAAAGCCTAACAAATATCTGTTATAGCTTGGGCTCATATTTCTGTAGGTTTTTACTTAGACTTAAGTGATGCATTGAAATTTGAGCTGATCCTGTCTATGTATTTTTGTAGTGGGACTTCACAATGTGCAGTGGTGCTTTGCTGGTTCTGCTCATAGTCTTGATAGTTTTTGGAATACTTTGTGCTTTCATCAGAAGCAATGTGAGACACTGTCATCTGATGGATAAAACTGTGATTTTGATAATCTTATTGTTGGAATTTATACATTTTCGACTCATTCTTTATCGCAAATTCAATATTTTAGCATTCTAGATAATTGCAAAAGCCGTGAGTTTTAGATATTTATATTTTTTAGATTTATTTATTTGACTGTTTACATACTGAATTGTTTTGCACCAAAATATTTGGATTTTGCAGATTCTTGGAATTGTGTATGCATCACTTGGTGCATTGGTTTTCTCAATGGTAAGTGATGTTACATTGATAACACGCAAGTAATATAATTAATTAAGATCGAATCAAAAAGTTTTTCTAATTACTTAACTTTGGTGTCAAGGCGCCTATGGAGTCAGTAAGACATTCTATAAGTGACCAGTAAATGCTTGCAAGTGCTGGCTTTAGAACAATAACTTATTTGTTTTTTGTTCACTGTATTATGTGATATTAATTTAGAAAAGTATCTTTGTCTAATGACACGTGATCATTTGTGATAAATAAATATAACAGGATTTAGAATGGTTCAGTAGGATATGTCCTGTGTGAGAACCAATGTGCTCCATTTGGCCTTGCAATCAGATTTTGGTTTTGTGTACTCTCATTCCTTGTCTTCCTGTCCTCTAATCTGCAATAACAGGAAACTTTGATGTACCGGTATACAATGTTATAAAATTGGAATTTAATTTTAGAAAAATCAGAAATCTGTTGCTATAAAAATTATTTTTCTACTTGGGATGAAGTTTGGATTAGTTGGATAGGCTGGTGGGTGGATGATGAGAAGCTTGGTAAGGTGTTGAGTCAGTTTGATAAATCAGGCAGTTTGTTTGGATTAGAGTAGACATAAGCTGTTGGGGCTGGATCAGGGTTATTTCTAGGATTATCAATTTGGGAGTGTCGGTATATTTTGGGGGACCCTGCCGAAAAAGTCCAGACTCAGATTGGGATGGTGTCAGTCTCAGATTGGGAGGTGTTAGGGGGTGTAAAAATATCCCTGGGCTGGATTACCTAATAGATGTGTGAAGATACACACAACCATCTTGTTTCAACAAGCCAACTGTAGTACAGTCTATAGTTTCTACTGACAACTAGTTTAAAATTGATTGCTGCTTTGGTCATTTGTGTGGCAGATAAACAGAATAAATAGTTTTATGGCATCTTACGAAGTTTAACTTTATTTGTGATACTTGGGCACAGTAGCGTGCAAAGAGTGGTGGACGCCCAGGTCGAAGTTGATAAAAAAATTTTGACGAGCAAAGAAAAGGTCGCCGAGTCAATTTTGCTGCCCCATGTGGTCGGGCGCCTGGGCCACCGCCCCCTATGCACGCTACTCGCTTGGGTACTTATGAGTTTCTGTAAATGTCAAGTATTTACTGTATTGTGTGTAATTTATATTGCACAGTATCTCGTGTTTGACACTCAGTTGATGTTGGGTGGTAAGCATCAGTATGCTCTTTCTCCAGAGGAGTATATATTTGCGGCATTGAATCTGTATTTGGACATAGTCAACCTCTTCATGTTCATCCTCAACATCATTGGGAGAGTCAGAGGCTAAAGAAATGCCAGGAAAAAGTCAGGATCACGATCACGATCATTTCAAATTCACTGGCATTCGATTATAGTCACAGTTTTTAGCTTGAAATTGAGTCTACCACTATGAATTCAATTGTTAGGTTTTACGATATGCAATAGTTTGGTTTGGTCCTGTGCTTAAGTATTTGTCTTGGCTTCAGTGATATTGAAAGAATGCATTCCAAGACTGGTTTGCTGCATCTGTTAGAGCTAATTATTGATAGAATTTGATATTGAATATATTGTATTCAAATGCTAGTTTTACTGAGTAGTTTTGAAGTTTTGTGCTTTTGTTTTAAATTATATATTTTTTAGTTTCATTCTTGATAACGTATTGGGCTAACATATTCCAGTGCTTTAAATTGATGCTGTAACCCTTAAACTGCCAAATACTTTGCAACTATGAGCAATGTAACTAAGTATATAAGTATACTCAGTTCAGGTGTTTTAAGGGTTAAGTTTGAGTAATTTGTTTAGCCATTCTTGAAATTGTATAAAATCAAATTGTTTTATAAACTTTCAGCAGGTAGCTTTGTTATTCATTCCATGATATTCTTGAATGGATAATGTTTACATGTGATAACCAAAATTGAAGACTGCAGAACTAGAATGAAAAACCCATTGCATTACTATTTAGGGGCCGTCCATATAGTGCATATGCACAGAGGGGAGGGGGTTTGAGATTTAGGCGATTTTGCGTACGGAAGCGTACGGGGGGGCCACGACTGAATTTGTATGTACTCACATTCGAATTTATAAATAGATAGGAGGCTGGTATATTCACACAAACATTTGATTTGAAGAAAATTACTTTCTCACGGTCAAACAAAAGGTCCCGACTTTTGTTCCCACAGTTATTTAAATATTAAAAACCTTTAATTTAATAGCAAACAAGTGCTTTTTGGCTATGGCTAAAATTTAATTTTGACCGTGCGGGGAGAGTTGCTAATTTGTACGTACACATGGAAGGTTAACCAAAATGTACAGTGTGCAACAGGGGGAGAGGGGGTTGAAAATATGACTTTTTGTGTACATACTATATGGACAGCCCCTTAATGTAACCACATCCTGCTATTCATCCAGTTTTTACTGCATTGTCATTGGTGGTAGTACAGTTAATGTTTTTAACCTGCAATCCAGAGATTCTGATCTGGATAATGGGACTGCATAACTTTGAAAATCTCTAAATTGAAATGCATCAGGGTTCGATGTTGAAATGCGCTTACCTACACCATCTGATGTGACATCTAATTAATTATTGTCAATGATATACATTACACTTCTGTTATACATTAACTCTGCGTAATATTGCACAAAGCTTGTTCAATTACCTTGTTGTGGCATTATTCTGTTTTCACTGTGGCTTTTGTTATATTTTATACCAAGTTCAGTTGACTTTCTAGTCTTTCTAATGTCTTAGTGATTATATTTATGATCTCTAAAGTGATGTCGTAGTTGGATATTATCACTATCTGTGTGATGAAGTTGTAAATTTTGACATAAATGGAATAAATTCCTAGAAAGTTTTTCACACAATGGCCCCCGAGTTAAAATGATGCAACAGTAATTCAAGCCAAAAAGCAAACAGCCAGTTATATACATTGATTGCTATATTGCGTGTAATTTCATTTTAGATTTTGTTTTAGATTTTAGGTGAGACACCAATTGTCAAAGGAGTATAAGAATCAAAAATGTTTAAAACTACAGTATTTTCACTTGTTGTCAGGACTGCAGCATGAGATCAAATTTCCATTTTGCTTTGATGTAATGGTATTTTGTCTTGAATTGTGAATGCGTATACAAGAATGTTTAGTATTAGTTGGACATTTAGATATTTCTTCGTATAAGTTTGAAAATACTGTATTCATTGTTGTTTTATTACTTGTGACTATCTCAGCTTATTATTTTTGTCTTCGTTTGCCCGTAGAATAATGTAATTTACCTCGACAGCAGATTTGGTTACTATAAGGTTACTACTACCTGTTGTATAAGGTCAAAGTGTTTCAACTATTATTGTCCAAGGCATAATTTAACGGTATTCATTGACATGCTACATATGTGTTAAAGCGTGTAACCAATGTGATTCTTTTATTGGTTCTTTCTAGCAGGACAAGCTGTGGCTAAGCATCTTATAGTTATTGCTAACTTGTTGGAGTAACCATCTAATATGAGTGTTGTGCATATTACTCCATTAGTTACCATTTCTTGCTTGAAGTATTGGATACTTTTTATTCATTGTTCAGTTTAAGATATCATTATGTTTTGATATGTTCTTAAAGTCTTGTGCTAGTCAAAAAACAGAATGAGACACTGTTATGTCACTGCTAGTCAAAGATCAGTTGAAGGTAAATGGAAATTCTAAGACAAGATTTGGATCTTTCAACAGAAACCACATGCTTATCAAACTAGCTTTTTGTGATGTAATTTTGGTCCAGAGTTGGTGGTTAGTTTCTAACTTTTATGCAATATCAATTTTTCATTAATAGTTATCTCTATGTAACTGAGTGGAACTAGTAATTGTATCTTTATTACAGCTTTGCATATCAGTTTTCAATATAGCTTCTGCTTTAGCAGTGATGCTGTTTAATTGGGCACAAATTGTAGCAGTCAACAGTATTTAGTTAATAAGTATCAGTAGATAAGATTGCTAATTGCAGTGGTGGTGAAGAAATTTTACCACTGTAAATTGGTCTGATTGTATTTCATGTTGTATGAAATGGCATTCTGTTCATTTGTCACTGTTGAAATGAACTGTCCCAGTATTATGAATTTTTGTCTTTATTGTTATGTTGTTGAATATTACTATATTTATTCAGTTGTTGTGCTTTATTTTCCTGTGTTGTTGCCAGTGCTCTCTGCTGGGCAACTTTGTGACAATCGAGATGTCTTATTGTCTGGATTAAAATTGGCAGAGGTTTCATTTACAGTGTTTGTTTTTATAATTCATATATAAACCAGGGGTGGCCAACCAGCGGCATGCAGCCCGCCGGTTACTGATTGGCGGCCCTTGGGTCATCTTCCCAAATAAATGTTTTTGGCTCTATTTCTGCATACAATATTGAGTTAATGAGTAAGACTTTTATTTCCTGTGCTAAATTTAGTAAAATAGTAGCTTACCTTAAACTGCTGTTTAATTGTAACTATTACCAGTCACTACCGTTACGTGACATCAGTGACTGTACGTCTACGAAAGTTGAAAACAATGCTGCCCTCCGCACGCTCATCAAAATTTATAATGGCCCGCTTTTAACAAATGGCTGGCCTCCCCTGATATAAACAAGATTTTTTTAAACAGCTTTGGCTTCAAAGTCTGATTTTACCAATTTTGAAGTTGCAGTCATGGACATTTGCATTTATGCTACAAATAACAGAACAATCTGAGCATTTCCATTATAATCCATTATATTATTTATTACCATTCACACCATAGTTGTAAATTGTAATATTACTAGTACCAAAGATACGCATCAAAACTTAATACAGATCTAACCAATACACTAAGCCTGATAATTTACTTGGCAATAACAAATCTATACAGCATATATATAATATATGTAACATAATACATTTTTATATATTTGCATCTGATTAACTAGAACACAAGACATGTCTGTCTGACGAGAAGATCATTAAAGAATCACAATTTGAGTTCAAATAAGTCATGACATGACATGAGTAGACTGTAGACATACCCGTATACTTGTTTTTTTAGAAAACTTTAGGCTAGAGCTATTCAACTATGGGGCTGTCATTTAATTACGTCAACAGTTTAAGGGGAAGGGCAGAGGCAGACCAAGGGGGGGGCATATGTCCCCGGGTGCCGAGGTGAAGGGGCGCCAAAATCGGGTATTTGGGTAAGTGAAACACACAATAAAGAAGAAGAAACACGCGTGATGACCTTTTTCTTTTTTTGTCAGCATTAAATGAAGAGGGGCACCGTAAGAGCTGAGGGGCACCGAAAACGATGTGACTACCTATTTTTTGCTCGTCAGCAATATTAGGGGCATCAACGGTGCACTTTGTCCCCGGGCGCCGCATACCCTCGGTCCACCTCTGGGAAGGGGTTTGAAAAAGTTTGACAGTTGTTGACAGGGGGGGGGCAAGAGAAGTTGACGTCAACAATTTCACTTTTTACAAATAATCAAAAATAGGAAATTTCATGTAATACTACTTATTACAATGGATAAAAGCATTGCAAAAAAGGTCACCACCACATTTTGACACTTGATGAGCAAAAAAGAGGAATAATGGTCATCACCGCAAAAAATAACCTTGTTATGGGGACCTGTCATTGATCTTGGGGGGGATGGGGATCGCCACAGGCCTAAGCCCCAGCTGGCAAAGATAATTATTACAATGCAGTGGAAGACATTTTCAAGACAGTGATAACTTCAATAAGCAGTAAAATATTTACCATTTGTATATGCCTCTATGTAGATCAACGATAAATTCATTTATAATACTGTAGCAGTCTACTGTTCTATAAATGAAACGGTCTTGTAAACTTGTAACCATTGTAATGTAAACTTCTTTAATGATTAATTAGGGCTTGTTTTTGGTTGAGATATACATACTGCATTTCAAACTTCCAGATGGTCCAATATATTTGCTTTCATTATTTTCTCCAGAACTTTACACACTATACAGGTCAGACTCACCGGCCTATAATTTCCTGGCTCCCCACGGTTACCCTTTTTGAATATAGGAGTGACTACTGCATCTTTCCAGTCCCTAGGGACTATTCCCGATTTAAGTGACATATTGAATATTGTGGCTATTACCTCACTGACCTCATGTCTTACCTCATACAGAAATTTTGGGTGTATATTGTCTATTCCAGGGCTTTTGTCAGTTTTCATTTGACTCAGAATTTCCAGGACACACTCTTTACTACAATTTATGTCTGATAATGCTTCCTCCTCTTTTCCACAAAATAAATTAATGGGCTTTGGTATGTTGGTTGTATTTTCCTTTGTGAACACTGATTCAAAATAATCGTTCAGAATTGTTGCTGTTTCCATGTCATCCGTCACTGTTTCTCCAGAATCAGCTACTAATGGCCCCACTTTTTCTTTTCGCTTCATCTTACTTCTTGCATATCCATAAAAACTCTTACTGTTCCGTTTGATGTCTTTTGCTATTTGTTTTCATACTCTGCAATAGCCGCTTTATTTGTAGCTGTTGATTTGTTCCTCTTTTGCACATATCATCATCATCATCATCATTAACCGTGGGCTCATCGCCCGTTGGTGTATAATGCCATCTCCACAGTTTTCTGCCATTCTTTCCTGTCCGTTGCTCTGTGACTAAGATCCTGTAAACTGCTTCCACACCATTCTTCAATATCATCACACCATTCCTTGTGTGGTCTCCCTCTCTTATTGGCACCCTCCATTATTCCAAACATTAGAGCTTTGATCTTTCTGTCCTCTTTCATTCTGCATATGTGTCCGAAAAGTTGGAGTTTCCTTTGTTTTACTCTTTCCAGCATGGTTTGTTTGGGCTGAATTCTCCTGTATAGTTCTTCATTTGTGATTTTTTGACCCATCCGATTCGTAGTATTTTTCTATAACATTTTCTTTCAAAGGCTAGTATTTTTCTTTCCAGGTCTTTGGTGATGGTCCATGTTTCGCATCCATATAAAAAGCTGCTGAAGATACAGGTTTTAGTATTTTCTTTTTGTTTCAGTGCTTATTGATTTGCTTTTCCAGATCTTATCCATTGCCATCAGTTGATCTAGAGCTCTTGCTGCTCTTCTTGCGACCTCTTGTCTGCAGTCTAAGTCATGTGTCATATTGCTTCCAAGATAGGTGAAGTTTTCAACGTTCTCTACTTCTATTCCATTTACTTTAATTTTTCTTTTGATCTCTTTGTGCTTAAACACCATTGTCTTTGTCTTCTCAATGTTTATCGACAGTCCATAGCGCTCAGCTTCATTGCTCAGTATCTGTACCGTGTTTTCCAGATCATCTTCATTTCCCTCTAGGATGTCAATATCATCAGCAAACCTAAGGTTGTTAAATGAAAGTCCCTGAACTGTTATGCCTTTTACATGTTCTTTGACTTTGTCCATTGCTCTTTCCAGGTCTGTGATGAAAACCATAGGTGATATGTTATCTCCTTGTCTTGTCCCTCTGCTTGTTTTAAACCATTCTCCAAGTTCTCCAGATTCGCACTGCTGATCTTGAGTTATTGCTGATGTCTTTTAACAGTCTAACCAAATTTTGGTCCACTCCATATGACTCCAAAGTACAGCCCAGGTTATTGTTTGATCTATGGTGTCAAATGCCTTTTGGAAATCGATGAAACAGTTGTAGACTTTCTTGTTTTTCCTTCGTGCTTTTTCAGCCAGTAATTTCAATGCTAGTATCTGTTGTGTTGTACTTCGGTCTATTCTAAACCCTGCTTGCACATAACTGGACTGTAACTGTTTTAATCTCATCTGTTCCAAACCTTCATTGCTTTGCATTTTAAGTCGGTGCTTTCTCAATTTCTTCCACGCTTTGTTTTTGGCCCTTCTCTTCTTCTGTACCTCTCTCGTAACCCATGGAAGTTTTTTGTTAAGTGTCCGCTGTTTTGGTATTGTTGAATCCATAACCCTTGACATGCAATTTTTAAATATTTCCCAGCTTTCTTCTGCATTTTTATCCTTTATCATGCTTCCTATGTCCAAATCTTCGATCATCTTCCTAGCCAGATCGTATTTTTCCCGGAAATAGTTTTTGTTTTTTTGGTTGCGTGTGCTCTCGATGTCTTCTGCTAAAATTACATCAAATGTCACTGTCTGGTGGTCACTTGTGCCTAAGTTTTGTCCAACCATCATATTCTTCACTAACTGATCATCTGAAGTAATTATTAAGTCCAGTGTGTTACCTCCTCTCGTTGGTTCAGTGACATGTTGTGTGAGGAAATTGTCATCCATGCACTTAAGAAATCTTTTGTCCTGGTTCCTGTCTGCCTCCATGCTTTCCCAGTTAATATGATAGTTGAAGTCACCTATTATTAGTACATTTTCCTTGGCTACTATATCTAAAATCCTAAACAATCCAATATCTATTTCTTCGTTTGCATCTGGGACCCGATAGCATACGCCTAATAGTATTTTTTCTTTTTTGCATCTGATTTCACCCCAAATATTTTCTCTAAAATTGTCGTCTTGAATATCCATTCTTTCCATTGCATTCAGTTTCTCTTTGACATACAGTACTATTCCCCCAGCTCCATGACCTCTGACACTTAGGTATTCCCTGTCCTTTCTAAACATTACATACCCATTCAAACCTAGCTCTCCATGGTCTATTTCTTGTCTGGCCCAGGTCTCTGTAATACCTATAATATCTGGTTTGATTGAACTGATGCACATTTCCAACTCAGCTTTTTTACTTGCGCTTATAATACTTCTGGCATTTGTATAAAAACACTTAAGTTTCTTCCCTATCAAAGCCCTACTTTTCTTCCTTGTGTCGGTGCTATTTATTGTTATATTTTCAAGACAGTTAGAGATACCCCTAATCTTCAATCGCCCCTCCCCAGTAGAATGTTTGCTACTACAGCTACGTCTATTACTATCTAACCTACCTAACCGTTTACTACTACTAAAGTCTCCACTACTTCTACTAGGACTACCACTGCTACTATCTGTTCTAACTGCCTTTGTCCTCAGTTTAAATGCCTACACAGGCAAGCAGACTTCACTGTATGAAATATCCTCCTTGCCACCATGTCTGCTCCCATCCAATTAAGATGAAGCCCATCCCTGGCAAGGTATCCTGACCTCTGTGCATTCACTGCGTTGAATTCCACGTCCACGAAATCAACTCCTTCTTTCCTGCATATTCCCATCAGCATGGCATTGACCTCTAATCTCTTGCTCTCATTGCTTCTAGACAGGTCTCTTCTAGGCATGATTCCTGTGATCACCAAGTGCTTCCTCCGCTGTTTTAATTCTCTAATCATTCTCCTGAATTTCTCAATTATGTCTGCTTTTTCATCCTGCAGCAGATTGTCTGGTCCTCAGCTCCACCACACACGTCTCTGCTTCTCTTCCAGCTTCTTCTTCCAGTAACTCCTCCACATCTTCAATTTCGCGCCTGAACGCGAGATGGCCACGCACTGGTTTTTAGTCTGTAAAACTAAATTCTTTCCTAAATTCCTAGCGTTTGAATCCCCCACTAAGACAACAGCTGGTTTGATACCTTCCTTGTTGTCCGTTCTCTCTTCTGCCTCGCCCACGTAAACAAGTGTCTGTTTACGCCTCTGCTGTGGCTCCTCCCTCTTTGGTGTGTCCGGCTGCTTCACCACGATGGTCTTGCTTCTTTCCGACATTTGTTCCTTCACCTTATCCGCATAGGACTTTGCCGGCTCCGGTTCCTTCTGCGGTCTTCCTTCCAATATCTTCTGGAGGATTTTCTCAACCTCTGCCAGCTTCTTCCCCTGCTCCTCGATGGTCTTCTCAAGAGCCGCGATCCTCTTGCACTTGCAACAGATCTCCTCTTCATCCATGTAGTCGCCACACCGCTCATGCCACAGGTGTTTAGATGGCCAACGGTTCCTTATCCCGACCCATTTGTAAATTTTAATATTATCTAACTGTATAAGAGTATGGAAAATTTTAATCAAGTATCGCAACGTGATCTTCGCTCCTTCAGTAACGCTCAGTAGCAATACTTAAGTCTTCTACACGAACAAAACTACGCAAAAACACAATCAGAATTGCATCAATAAAAGAATCAATACCAGAACATCAATAAACGTTAGCGCTCTAATTTAAAATGTCATTCAGACATACATGTATTTAACAAATTGACATAGTATTAATAATAACAGTCAACAGTTCGATTGTTATGACATTTGTGCAAAACAAGCAGAAAAGTTATAACATTGCAATATTTATTTAGTGGGAAAAGTTGCATTTCCGTTTTTGAGCTTTTTTTTTTTTTAAAGTTGGCTGATGTGAAAGTCAGAGCAATTCTCATGCAATCCTGCAGCCTTTTATTGCTAAATGAGCTTTGAATGGCACATTGCAGATTCACAGATTGTTGAATAGCCCTGTGCCAAAATTTTAATAAATGCATCATGTAAAATTCTAATAAACCATTCCTGTTCCTACAGTATTTCAGAAAAACAATCTGCACAAGCCTACAGACTTCTGGTTTGGAAACATGAATTATAACTACTGAGGCTAGGACTTCACACAATTTCATGTTTCACATTGTTAGATATATATATATATATATATATATATATATATATATATATATATAAATAAATAAGCTAAACCACTGTCTTTTGCAGTGTTTCCAAAACTGGGTCGTGACCCAAAAGTGGATCACAGGGCTCAGTTTAATGGGTCACGGCACTCATGGGGTATTGCAAAATTATATTCAAGTGTAATTTTCTAACCAACACCAAGCAAAATGTCACTAGCCTTGCAAAGTAGGCTAAGCTTTAAGAAATTTATATACTTGCAATCCATACAAGGCTTAGGCCTATATTATAATGATTAGTGTTTTATCCACATTTAGTTGACACTAAGTCTGCAGGGTCGTGGCATGTTACAAAACCGCTGAAGTGGGTCGCAGTTCCAAAAAGTTTGGGAAACCCTGGTCTATTAAGTCATGTTTATGCAAACACTGAGATAAAAATAAAAATTAATAAATCTGCTAATGTGTGACAGTAATCAAAACAGCAATCCTATTATTGTTTTATACAACAGGCAAACATCTTAAAATCTTAACATCATACATGCAAACTTCTATTAGTCTGAGCCTCCCCTCCACACTTTTTGAGAGGCTAGGCAAAGGGAAGGCAAAGAGGATAGTGGTTGGGCCCCCACTTTTTCATCCAAGTTTATGCCAATACAAAATATTCATCATCAACAACAGGTAACAGCATTTTATGACACACTAAAGTCATGGCTTCATGTTGAACAAAAAAATCATATAATGAATCCACCATTCTGATAACATATGGAAACCTATTTTCCAAAACTGTATATTGACTTACAGATGCCATAACCCAAAAGAAATATGCCAGTCAAAAATTAAGATCAATGCCCATAATATTCAATATATTCACAATTAATTTACATTTTAAAAATAATATAAGCTAGGATTATTCCCAGTGCTTGTAGTTTAAAGCCTTTTTCACAGTCTTACATCAAAAGAGATCAAAATAGTGAAATCATGTTGATTTTTATCCAAGTGTCTTTATTTAAGAAAAGCTACAGTAGAACCTCGTTATATTGAACTCGCTTATATCGAACCTCGGTTATATCAAAGTATTTATCACGGTCCCTTGAACTTCGATATAACGAGGTTCTACTGTACACTGGTTATCTCACAATATGAATCTTCATTACAGAATCCTGTATGAGGAAGAAATGTGGCAAATCAGGTCTCATCATAACATTCAATTGATTCTACTACAACCATTTAATAACTTTAGATAAAACTCAAATTTTATACAAACATAAGCAAAAATACTTATACATTTGTTAATAAACAAAATATATAAAATATATACTTCTGTCACCATAGGTTAAATTCTTTGGTAACTTCCTGTACCAGGAGTTTCAATAATGCCATCCAAAGAGAACAAGATTTTCCGATAGTCAAAGGAAAAATAGAAGAGAAAGAAAGTCCACTTGCAAGTCATAGCACTCCAAACGCAAGCCAAGTAATAACCGTCATTCCAAGCAGTTAGACCTTGAATAAGAACAACAATTCACCAAAATAAGCAAGAAACATCAACATTTACATAACACTTCTCAATTACTAGTATAAGATGTCTTGCAACTGTTAAGCAACAAAGACGTCAAAGATCTTTAATAGAAAGGCAATGCTACAATAAAAGCTTTAGACTGCGTTCATTAAGTAATAAAAGTAAAGTTTTCCCATGTCCGGATTCAAGCATTGGGGCCGGTGCTGATCTCCGGTCTCTTAAGCATACAGTGATGCAGGTGGCATACGTCTTTAACCTAGAGTAGGTTGCCAGCCAAACGTCTCGGCCCGAGCTTTACTTCACAGCGAACTCAGCTGCTCAGTTTTTATGTTACAACCGCCCTCAAATAAGGCTGAGTTGACCTTAGGGGCTCCAACGGGGCTAGAACCCGTTCCATCAGCGTGCTTGTCCAGCGTGTAACCACCTCTGCCATCTTCCTATATTTTAAACCTTTAAAACTGTAAAAGCATACTATCAATGCCTCTGTTGAATTGTAAAATGTTTGATGTCATTCACCTTGGTGCCTTGTAGTTGCCAGAACCAAATACACAATAAAAGCAGCAATGCTGGCCAAAAGACCAAGGCATCCAACCACCATACCAATCACAAGTAACTTCGGCTGTCTATTCCATTCATACTTGTAATATTCAAAATGTACAGCCAAAGTCAAGGCAGCAAACACTCCTAAATAACAAAAGAAACAACAAATAATCATGTATCAACGTGATAAAATTTAATTAACATAAAACAGAATAAACATTGGCTACATACATGCCCAAATAAACTATGAATAAAGTTTGAAAGCCTGATCATTGCCATTGTTTTAATTTTTCAAATAATGAAATTTATGATTAAACCAAAATGTGACTTGAAAATGCAAGAAACAAGCACATTCTAATTTAAAATAATCAGGAAAATTGTGCCAAAATATTTTTCTACTTTACCAAAATCATAAATGTGTTGCATGACCATCCACCCAACTGTATCAGATTTGCTTGGGGAAAAATCACAATTTGTGGGTTGCCTTTTTGGGCTGGTTTGGAACTTAATGCGGATATTAAATTGATAATTTTACAGTAGAGTTGGTTCCTGACGTGACAAATAAATGGTTCTGTTAAGCAGCATAAATATTTTCTGTAAACATCTCTTCTCAATTACAGAGTAATTAAAACAGCCAATCCGTTTGCAATGCAAACATAACTGAAACCTTATGAGTCCACATTGCTCATATTCTAAGAAACCAATTAACTTCTTGCACTGAATTATGAGCTCCACATTTTTCTAATTTCTTTGCCAAGTGATGGATAATAGTTAAAACCTGTTTAAATATTGGGAAAAGCAAGTTTTCACTTATGAAAAATATCCAATAGTATCACGTCTAGCATACGAATGTGTGGAAAAAGGGGAGACCAGACCCTCACAAGGCTTTCAAGATAAAACCTGGCACCAAATGATATAATTATCTATCTTCTGCTACTTATTGTTCTTGTACCAACCTGTAATTACAGTGTCAGATACCAAACTACATTTATAACAAAAGCAAAACTCTACAAATATTTAATAGAACATTAACTACATCGGGTAAAGGTAACTACATTCAGACAAATGAAAATATTAGGAAAGAAAATCCATCACAATAACAAATTTTGATGCTAAAATATTGGCATGAAAAAAGCAGCTTTGCTGGGGATGTCTTCAAAATGTATGTTATAATTCTCATAGGCAAAGCCAGGATTCCACCATTAAGGAATACAGAAACATCTCCTTTGGTTTAACCAGTGTTAATTCTAGCCACCTTGACATTGGGGGATTTATAAAAGTTTGGGAGGAGGGGAGAAGGTCTGAGTCTCCAAAATCTTTGACAAACAAAAAAAGTTTATCTTCTTTTGGAAATGTGGTGACAAGCAAAATAAGGTAATCCTTTCAACCTCCCTAATATTTTTTACCCTTCTCAAATGCCCTGGCAAGGAAAAATTGTCATCATTACATTTTCCCCTCTCAAAAAGAATAAAAGCCCCCCATCACACTTTTTTGGGAGGAGGGAATTTCCATTCCCCATGCAACATATCAATTTTTTGGAGGGAGATTTTAAAACTTTGGAGGAAATTCCTCCCAGAGAAGGCCTAGAATAAACACTGGGTTTAACCATCTTAATTCAGGTGGCCTCAAGTCACATTAAGTTTGATTAAGGCTCAGTCATGTCCTAGGTTACAGCAGTAGGCAGTAGGATTTGTTGTCCTTGTAGATACTTAGCACTAATTCAAGACAGCAATTGTTTTCCTATACAAACCACAAACCAACATTTTACACTGGCTACCTGTCAAACAGGGGCAGGAAGTTAGCAGAGTGGTAACAACGTTGGATGATGGAGCAGGCGGTCGCGGGTTCGAGTCCCGCAGGAGCCCTAAAGGTCGACTCAGCCATTTTCGTGATGGTCAAATGAGGAGCAATGGCAACATTGCGAAGGTAACCATAGGATCAGTGGAATGACTGGCCACCGTCCGCTGATAAATGACTTAGCCACCTATGTATGGGCTGATGGTCATGAAACCGGAGATCAGCACCGGCACCTACGGGCACAGAGCCTACGGATGAACTTTACCTTTACCTGTCAAACAAAGAATTGCTTTCAATACTGGTCTATTGGTGTATAAAACAGTACATACACACTGGCCGACCCCAGTACCTAAATTCCATATTAAATCACCCAAAACATCACCATTTAACAAGATTTGCTGACTCGTTGCTAAATGTACCCAGAACTTGAAACAAAACTGGCAAGGGAGCTTTTCTGTGACAGGCCCAAGGTTTTGCAACTCTCTTCCATTGTCTGTTAGATCTTCCAATGAACTGAGCTCTTTAAATCAAGACTCACAACTCGTGTCTTTCAGATAGCTTTTCCTGCATAGCCTGCCATGTCGCCTCTCACTGGCTGATTCTAATGCCTCTACTGATTCTAATGCTTTCATGATCAGGATTTGGAGTACCATCGATTAATGCCTTAGGGTATTAGAAATGGAGCTATAGAAGTGCCTAATTATTATACTAGGGTGTTTTGTACCTGATGCCAGACCCCAAGCAGCACAGTGCCAGTTTCTGTAGTGGAATCCAAAAGTGGCGAAAATGGAAATGCCGACAACGACCCCGACTGCAGACCACGCAATCCGGCACCTGACGACGCGGGGTGCTGTTGGTTGGGACATCGCCGTCCAAAAACTCGTTCAACACAACACGACAAAACAAGCGATGAACAGACCGAACAACCGAATGAACCGATCAAACGCAACGCTTTAACCGATCTCTGCAGATATTTTCAACATTCCACATCTCTTCCGGGTTTCCGCTATTCAAATAACTTCTCTTTCACACTCTGTTGCAGACTTGGCCTCTCACCCTTTGAATGCTCCCCCGCCGATCTGAATCATTTGACTCATAGACTTTAATAATTATGATCTGACTGACCTTTAAACTGACCTCATCTGACTCTGGTCTCTAATTCGGATTGGGCTTGGTACGCCACCAGCTGATGCCCTATGCATAATAGTGGCGCCATAGAAGTTGATTGATTGATTGATTGATTGATTGATTAACGACAATTGACCTTGAATTGACCTTGACCTAGTCATTGTCACGAGTCGTTGAAAATATTTCCTTAGTGTTTAAAGGTCCACCTTTCAGAGCTAAATTTAATTAGGGCCAAAGCTATATTTACAATTTTGATTAGGGCTGACGCGTAAGACCAATCAAAACCCTCAATTGGATAGTATCGAGGGCATTAAAGAATATAAAAACAGAAGTGAAATGCAGTCCTAAATAATTTGAAATGTGTAGCCTGATGAGTGAAGATATCCAGAATCTACGAACGAAGTAAAAGATTGAATGATTGATACGAATGAAGTAAAAGATTTATAGATAAACAATTTGTAATGGATAGTAACAATGAAAAAATTGTCTCTTTCGAGGGATTAACGATGATAATAATAATAAGAAATCGTACTAATTGGTCGGAAAAGTAAAATCTCGTGAAAATTTCTATAGGATAATTCGGAGGCAACACACAGAAATAGCTGGGAGCTGCACATTCTTAGGCGCTCAGCCTTTCTTGAAATATAAAAACAGGAAAGATATATGATCAGTCCTAGGCAATTTAGTATGCATTGAAAGGGGCCTGATGAGTGAAGTTGTTAGATCTATGGAGGAAATGATTTCATGAAAAAGAAAGGATAAAAGATTAGACCTGAAGACTTGAGGAGATAGTGCAGGAAAAAACAAAAAATGGCTCGATCTTTGGGGACTCAGATTTTATTGTTTGAAAGTGTCCAAGTGTGCGAAGGGAAGGGGATATTGAAAAAAGTTGAAACATTCAAGTATGTTGGAGGAATACTCGAGAGCGATGGAAAACACACAAAAAACGTGAAAATGAAATAACTAGAAGTTTACAAACAATGGGTAGAATGTGAACATTATGCAGTGTTAAACAAAACTTTTCTGTGTGGGAATTCCCCAAAAAGTTTAAAAAAACCAAAATTTTTGATATGTTGCATTGGGGGATGGAAATTCCTTCCCAAAGTGTGACGACGGGGTTTTTTATTTTTTGGAGAGGGAAAATGTAGGGCTTAAAATTTTGTTGCTTGCCAGGGCATTTGTGAATGGTAAATAAACGTCGGAAGGTTGGAAGGATGACTTTTTGCTTGTCAAAATTTTTGCCACGCGACTCAGACCTTGGACTCCTAAAATATTTCAAATTACCCCCACCCCAATGTTAATGTGGCTTTATTAGAATAAACAAATGAACATTGTGGCGGAACAAAAACTTAACCATATGATAACAAAACTGAAACTGTATAATACATTAGTAATACCTCACATTTTTTATGGATCGGATAATCAGACGAAAACGTCTAGGGCCCTATTGGTTGCAGAGATGAGCTGTCTAAGAAAAATAATGGGAGTAAGAAAAGAGTAAAAATCGAGGCAACAGACAGGAGCCACAGAAACAATCATTGAAAAAGTACACAAAAGGAGATTAACTTGGCTTGGACGTGTTCAGTGTTTATTCTAGGCCTTCTCTGGGAAGGGGGGAATTCCCCCTAGTTTTAAACCCCCCCAAATTATATGTTGGCTGAGGGGATGGAAATTTCACCCAAAAGTGTGGAGACTCAGACTTTGTCCCCCCAAACATTTCAATATCTCCCCCAATGTCATTAAGGTGGCTAGAATAAACACTGGGACGTGTTAAACGAATGGATATTGGATAACAATAGATGGGCCTGCCAATCATTACATACATACAAAGTAGAAGGAGATAGAGGACGAAGAAGACTAAGAGCATGATGGATGGATCTGAAAACAAGTAAGATCTGGAAACAAAGCCGGCGAAACAAGGATCAGATTAATTACAAAACAGGATCGACTTGGTGGAGGTGTTGGAAATGTCTCGCATCTATGATGATTATGATGACGATGATGATGATGATTATGATACATATAGCCAGAAGGAGAGGAGAGGAAGAAGAGATGAAAAGATGGATGGATATGGAAACATATATTTATAATTTATATATATATATAGTTATATATATATTTATATATAAATCACATCCATTGAATATATGGTTTATATATATATAAATTGGCCTTTGAGTCCCTCGTCCCCATTAGTCACGACAAGTAAGCTCTTCATAAAACAAGAAGGTCGTCGATTTCCGAAGTCTTCCGGAGACATTAGGAAGGCGAGGAAACTCAGTTTTGGAATTTCAGCGCTTATCCATGATGATTCCAACGATCAACGCAGTATCTGTTCGAGGAACGTTGATGATGCAAATTATGAAAAACCAGACGAGAGTTGAGTCAGTTGACGCACACACTAATTTTTGTCAGTGGACAATTTTTTCATAAGACCCTCGGGAATTAAGTATCAGGGCAATATATATATATATATATATATATATATATATATATATATATATATATATATATAGTTTTATATACATGTATGTAATATATATATATATATGTGTGTGTATATATATATGTGTGTGTGTGTGTGTGTGTGTGTGTGTGTGTGTGTGTGTGCGTGTGTAAAATTAATTTATTTAACGATTAAAACTCTACCGGATGATTCACTTTAGGACTCAAAATAAGAAAGGGATAAATAACCAGTCGTGTCATAATCGTTGCCAGCAACGAGCAATTATCTCTCGTTAGTCAGAGCGCTATTGATAAGCAGCGCATGTGTCGTGCTCGATGTACCAGCTGCCCAATGCCCATGCGCATAGTATTGACCCAGATACCGGATGGCAGGTGAATCTGGAGCAGGTCAACGGCTGTTTCATTGCACGACGCTTCTTTGGGTTTGTTATTATTGCTCGGCGCAATGACAGAATATGGGAATCGCCTGTCAAAGTCCAGCGACGAACGTTGGGCCCAGAAGGACTCGGTCACTAGAGAGAAGACCGTCTGTATACGGTACAGATTGGATCAATGTAACTTCCTGTACAAATAAACGCGTGTTTTCGTTAACCGCTGTTCGGGACTTTAGATAAAGACATCCGACGTTTACTAAGTAAAACTACGCCGGACCAGCGCTGCGAAACGATCTATGCACAGGTGAAGGCCTACAGCTGTAGATTATTGTGAGTGGCCTATAATTATAAGCATTGTCTTGTTTCTTGGCAACTAAAGTTACATCTGACATCTAATTTATTTTAAGACTTTGTTTTAAATAATGCGTAAATTGTTTATTGGATCACGGTCTGTAAACAATTCACTATAAGTCTTGTAAGAGGTAAACATTAACATGCACAGCATACGACTCAGGCAATTAAGCGTAAATGTGTCGTGATTAGAGCAGTAAAGGTGGTGATTATAAAGTATATTTATTCCAAATAGGCATGTTAAGATTAAGAATGATTTCTAGAAGTTTGACAACTGATCGCCAATGGTCAGTTCTGACAGACAGATCTGGTGTTGGTTACAGTGTCACTTGAAAGTTTATTTTCAGGGGTTTTCACCAGATTGAACCCCTTTCCAAAACTGTACCAAAGGTTTCATTCTGACCTTTGACATTTGCATAATCCCTGTTGATAGATTCAAAATTTAAATTACTTTAATTAATTTCAATTATTGATTTCTGCTTTCCATTTATTGATTCATGCCGGTATATGTGCATTTGAAGCTGGTGCACTTCAAAAGTGATTCATTTCTATTATTAACCCTTTGAATCCTGTCAGCCTGTAAAAAACCCCAATAACCCTGGATCCCTGAGATCTAATAATAATATATGCTTGTCCAGCAAAATAGGATGACAGTATAATCATATAACTATATTTCACTCAACTGAAACTGCCCTGCTTAGAATTCTCACTGATGTTTACTCTGCCACTGATGTTTACTTGCCTGTTTTGATGTTTCAAGTGCTTTGGATCAGTGTTTTATCCAGACTCCAGATATTTGGGGGGAAATTGACTTGGTTGGAGGTGAAGAGACATAGTTCAATGCAAAAGTGTAAGTGCCAAAATTTTTTTGGAGTGGGGATGGAATTTTGAGGGTTTTTTATGGGGGGGGGACTCTCCCTCTAACAGGCATGGATTAAACATGGCTTTGGATGCAGTCAATCATGACATCTTGTTTCATCGGATGAAACTTTCATTTGACATGTCACGTCAAGCACTTAAATAGTTTATGTCGTTCCAATCATTCTCAAATGATTGTGATGGACACAGTTACACACTCAAATTGATTTAATTTCCTTTTGGTGTCCCCAAGAATCATTACTTGGTCTCCTGCTCTATATACTCTATATAGCTGACTCTATACAGTCTCTTTTATTGGCTTGCTCGGCTTTACTGTTCATCTCTATTCTGATGACATTCAAATCTAATGTCATGGCCATCACTCTTCTCAGACTGTGCTCACCCAATCGATTGACAAGCTAATTCCCATTCTTTGGGATTGGATGTTCTCTAATACAGTGGTTCCCAAACTTTTTTGATCTGCTGCTCCCTTTTCAAATCCAGTTTTTCCCAGGGCCCCGTGTAAAATTTGTGCAAGTGCACTTTTTAAAATAACACTTTTTGTAATAATTGGTACCAAAAGACCCAAAAATTCTGACAAGAGAAAAAAAGAAAAATTATGATTAATTTGTAATAATTCATGGCTCCCCTGAAAAGAAGGCATGGCTCCCCAGGGTGCCGCAGCTAACACTTTGGGAACCATTGCTCTAATAGACTCAGACTCAGCCCCTGACTCAACTATATCTGGCTCGGCACTAAGCACGTGCACTCTAAAATTTACTATGCTTCACTGAACTCTCTGTTTCCTAATCTAAGCCTTTTCAAGTTGTGTCAAAAATCTTGGTGTTTACATTGATAATGACTTACCTTTCAATGAGTATATTGCTTACTTATCTTGTTCCTGCCTTTACCAATTTAGACAAATTAGGATAGTTTGCTCTTCACTCTTCATGTCTGCAGTCAAATTGTTGGTTCATGTCTTTGTTGGCAGTAGATTATTATTATCATCATCATCATCATCATCATCATCATCATCATCATCATCATCATCATCATCATCATCATCATCATCATCATCATCATCATCATCATCATCATCATCATCATCATAATCATCATCATCATCATCATCATCATCATTATCATCATTATCATCATTATCATCATTATCATTATCATTATCATAATTCAAGCTGACTTGTATAGTACAGTACACATGAAAAAAAGTTCAAGATCAAAAGCGCTGTACAGTCCAACTGATTTATGAAAGAAGAATGTTTTGAGTTTCCACAGGAACCGTTCAGAGTCAATCTCTGTGGTAATATCACTCGGTAGCATGTTCTACAGAATAGGGTTCCCATGTGTCATTGATCTCTCGCCGAATAGATTATACTACTGCAATGCACTATACTTTGGTATCCCTAAAGACCTTCTTTCTACTTTGCAATCTGTGCCAAATGCTGCAGCTCATCTTGTGGCAAAAGCTCCTTGCTACTCTAGTACACATAAAAAAGTTTAAGATCTGACCACTTTACTTCACTGGTTATTGAAGAATGTTTTTGTTCATGACCAATTTATCAATCTCTGTGGTAATATCATAGCAGCAGGGCCAAAGTCAAGGGTGCATTTACATTAATCGAGGAAAATAGATTTGAATACTGGTGCATCTTTACTTTGTATCCCTAAAAACTTCTTTCCTTTGCAATCTGTGCGACAACACGCAGCTCATCTTGAATTCACAGGAGAGGATTGCTTGAGAAGTAGCTCAAAGTTTATCTGACCACTCTTCACTTTACCAATCTATGACTGAATTGAGATTGAATGAATCAGGCTGTCCTTGCTTCTGCAGCACTTCAGGCAGGGCCAGGCACCTTCTTTCATTATTGAAAAATTTTCACCTCTGTTTTCAATTACTTCACATTAATTTGCTCCATTCTTCTGATCATATGGATGTCCATGTTTCTAGATCATGTACCGCTGTCACCCAGCATCGGTCATTCAGAGTAACTGGACCCTCTCTCTGAAATGGGTTGTCTTCATCTACTCGTGTTTCACTTTCACTCCCTCACTCGGTTTGTTGTGAAGACTAAGTCTCATTTTCTTGTCAAGCAACTCTAAAGCTGGGATTGCCTCTGAGTAGTAATATAAGAGGCACTATATAAATCTTTTATTACATTACATTGCATTCACTGGTTCAGTTGTATCACTGGTTCAGAGGGTTAATATTGTTGCCTCACCACTGCCATCCAACTTGACTGTCCCTACTGAAAAAGTTGGGGCAGTAAATCAACAACAATTAATTCAGTGATCATGAGTTAAGTCTATTCCAATTTGTTTGTTGAGATCTGAGAAAATTAAAGTGGAGACTCATTAGATTGTTACTTAATTTATTTTCCACTGTAATTTGTAAACTGTAATACTGGAGTGACTTCTTGGATTTATCAACAGACCAGAGGATTACAATTCAAATCAAGGAGTGACCATTGGCTGATGTCAAGGACATTACTAAAATGGCACTATAGAAGTTCAATGATGGTGGATAAAACATCAATGCAGTTTGTCAGTTCATTGACAGAAATGCTTTCTGTGTCCCATTAACTGATTGTGTCTTCTGATGGTGAGACAAAGAGAGATTCTGACTTGCTGTATATTATGAACCAGACTTACTACTGGCAAATTTGTTTGCTTACCTACAGTGATGATTAGGGTGTCTTATTAATCATTACTTGATTTTGAACATGAAACTGCTCTAAATGCAGCTTAGTTGATTGGTATTTTAAAGCATTGCACCTCGTTGTGCACATGTGCATGATACAAGTGTATCATTTGACATTCCTTTATTCTAGCAGATCTTGGCTAGTCCTTGTTAATCTTACAGTCCTCCAATTTAGCAACATTTATTAATCTGATGATAAGGGTTTCTTAATAATCATTTTATTGAATAATAATTATTTAGAATATTTTTCTTTAGTATTGAAGAACATCAATTTTTGAAGTGGAAAATAGCTATGGTTTCAATGAATTCTGGAGAAGCTGAAATGATTGATGATTGGAATTCGAATGCACCTCAGACTAACTTCTTGCCATTTACAATTAAATGACTCTCTCTCTCTCCAATGAATCTGCAATGGGTCTATCTATGGTCTGCGTGACCCTGACTTGTGCAGCATTCATTCTGGTTAGTGTCACCTGTGTGTCTCAGAACAAAGATTCCGCATGTCATCCATGTCCAAATCCATGTGAGTGCACTCTGATTGACGGTCAGACATGCAGTGTAAACTGCTCTGCAAGGGGATTGACAACTTTTCCTAGACAACTGCCAAATTACAGGAGGAAGCTGATTTTGTAAGTGCTTTCATTGCTTGAATTTGAGCTTGAAACTGTTCTAAATGCAGCTTAGTTGATTGGTATTTTAAAGCATTGCACGTCGTTGTGCATATGTGCATGATACAAGCGTATCATTTGACATTCCTTTATGCTAGCATGCCTTGGCTAGTCCTTGTTAATCTTAGAGTCCTCCAATTCAGCAACATTTATGGCAAATTTGTGGTTTCATCAGAAGGTCAGAATGTGATAGATGATGTACACTGAGAGGTTTTATGAAACCTTCAACTTCTCTTGGTGATGGCTGTAGCATTGTTTTGTTCAATTAAATTATCAAAAGGCCATCGATAAATGGTTGGATCTTCTAGAGGAGAAGTTGTCTTTGATGGTGTTGTTGGTGGTTATTGTAGGGTCCAAGCAATCAAAGTACTTTCATTCATTTTAAGCTAAAATGTCAATATAATTGTCAGCTGAAAATGTGTAGATGTACATTGACCAATTATAAAAGTTTTTAAAAAGCACATTTTTATTTATCAGGGACTCAACCAACAGCCCCATTTACTGGCATGATGGCATCACACAATTAGTGTATAAATACATCTGTCCATTGGATTACGTATAAATCAACATCTAGGCTGTATATTGTCAACGCAGGATGCCCAGTTTAAGGATTTGCCATGGAGATAATACTGATTATAGAGAATAATATTTATTTTTCAGATATTCTAGAAATGTTTGCACTTTTGTGCATTCAAATTGAGACGGATATAGGAAAAGGTTTGTAGGTGGACAAAAGAAATGTGAGACTGTCTTAGCAGTCACTGCATTAGTTACCACAATAATCTCTATGTTTACTACTACTACTACTACTGCTGCTGCTGCTGCTGCTGCTGCTGCTGCTGCTGCTGCTGCTGCTGCTACTACTACTACTACTACTACTACTACTACTACTACTACTACTACTACTACTACTACTACTACTACTACTACTACTACTACTAATAATAATAATAATAATAATAGCAGTGTCTGTTGCATCTAGTTGTCCTGTGTTCTGATAGCAATAATGAAATCTTTAAAGTTGCCTAAATAGAATTAATATTTCACTGTGTAATCTTGAGTGGCAGATGGAGTTTGGAATTGTGTTTTTCGTATCAGTTAATGCTTTTGATAAGCTTTCTTTGAGGTCCTAAATAAGATAATCATGAAATGAATGATTAAAAGTGGATGTTCTGTGAAATGTAACGACAGCAGGTCCTTGTTTTTGACTTCACCAAATCAGAATTGTCAGATGAGTGATTTATTACTATGAATGCTATCATTTAGTTTATGATATGATTTAGCGACAATTAGAAAATGCTTTGGTGATTAATGTGTTGTTGTGACAATGGAATTTTGGCTTTGGCAGACACCATGAGTAGTAATATGTATGGAAATACCACTTGGATTTAACTTTTTTATGTTAATTTTATTAGACTTACAGTGTAGAAGTGAGTTATTGTAATGTTGTCTCACTACATTCATGCAAGAGATTAAGATCTGAGTGTGGGTATTACTTCAGTATATATGGGGTGGGAAGTTAGCAAAGTGGTAGCAACGCTGGACGATGGAGCAGAAAGTCGCGGGTTCGAGACCCGCAGGAGCCCTAAGGTTGACTCAACCTTCTTTCGCCAGATGGCGATGGCAACTGAGTAGCGGATTAATCTGTGGAGTAAACAGGCGCATTGCATGAGAACACTGGCCCCGTATCATGTAACTTGCACCAGTCGCCTGGCTGAGGGCCTTGGTAACGGAGATCAGCACCATCATATGAGCCTTGAGGTTAGCCTTGAGAGCTCGGGAAGGACTTTACTAGATACTAGTACCTCAATATTTGGATTGCACCATGGCTGTGTAAGTAACACTGCTACACGATAATGTATATCATGTAAATAAATTAAAAAAATTAAATTAAAAAATGAAGCGGAATTAAATCGTATGTGTTGATGAAATATATGATATAGATTGGTAATGGTTGAATATCACCAGCATATAAGGGGCTGTCTATTAATTACGTCAACAATTTAGGGGGAAGGGGTTTGGAAAAGTTTGACAGTTGTTGACAGGTGAGGTCAAGAGAAGTTGACGTCAACAATTTCACTTTTTTCAAATAATCAAAAAAACAGGAAATTTCATAGAATACTACTTATTACAATGGAAAAAAGCATTAGAAAAAAGGTCATCACCACCATATTTTGACACTCAATGAGGAAAAAAAGGGAAAAAATGGTCATTGCCACAAAAATAATAACCTTGTTATTGGGACCTGTCATTGATCTTGGGGGGGTCAAGAGTTGTTGACGTAATTATGGGGGGGAGGGTATAGTGAAAGTTGACAGTTGTTGACAAGGGGGGAGGGGTCAAAAATTGTTGACATAATTAATGGACAGCCCCTAAGTCCAGTTATTTGCTTCATGTTCTCAGAAGATGAGGTCTCAATATACAGGGTGGCGCAATAAAACTCGGACTAGTCACATTTAGGTTTGCATTTAATATAGTCAGGTTTTTTTGCACCACCCTGTATTTACTGGTGGAAATTACTCTTTTGAGACTTTGTGTTGCCGCTTGATGACTGCAGTCAATTTGAAGTGAAAAATGAATTTTTTTTTGGTGATTTCAGAGATTTAAGCAGCAATATTTTGAAAGACCTCAGGATACATAGTATTGCTCATTTACGGAATTTGAAGTCCATGTGAGTGCTACATAAATAACAATGAATATGCACAGAATGCTCAGTAGCTTATCTTGCTTTGAAGTTAGTTGATATGCCAAGAGAAAATTCATACAACTGAACTATGAATCATACATTTATTTTTTATTTTTCTCATTTAAATAGATTTAAAGAGCACTTAGTCACCTTTATTGAGTCACAATTAATGTATTCAGTAATTTTAATTATTTTTGTTTTCTAATATTTTCAGAGAACATATTTTTATTTATGAAAATGTTTTTGCCCTAAAGGATGTTAAACTGAATTAACGCAGTGGCGGCTCCACAGGAGGGCCCGGGGGGCGTGCCCCCTCTTCCTCTATTGAGTGCCTGGCCTTCCCCCAGTGGCCCCCTTGTTGGGACCCTATACTTAATACTACATACCTAACAACAAGTGGTTGGCCCCCCTCATGATTAGAAGTTGCCACCCCAACGGCCCCCCACTTGCCAAATCTTGGAGCCGCCACTGAATTGACGTTATTGTGAACGAATATATTTGTCTGATTCAACTCTGTGGTATTCAATTTTTTGTGATTTACAGTTCACTGAGCAGCAACTCATGGCATTGTCATTGTACCGTATTTTGGTCGTCATGGTGGCTGTTAGAAAGAGCCAAAGACGGATTACATATTCAGAATCTAAACAAGACAAAGTGTGATGAACCCTCATATTTGAAAGGCATTACACTGACAAATTTAGGCAGCAGAGCCGATCTTTGCTGTTAGTATACTAGTTTGTAGTGTTATTATATAGGCTTGCTTTAATTTTTATGTACGTATTTATAAAACATTAATGAAATGGTAGTGGATTCATATTGTTCTGAAAAGATCAATGAAAGCTGATGTCTGTAACAATTATGTAAATGTTTATAGGAATTCAGCAGTTTGTGCAATGTTTTGGTGTTTAGAACTCCATTATTTTACCTTTAATGTTCGGACCATCAGTTTCTCTTTCTCTACTTCCTCTTCCTCTTCATCCTCTTCTAACTCCTCTTTCTCTTCCTCTTCTTCTTCTTCTTCTTCTTCTTCTTCCTCCTCCTCCTCTTCTTCTTCTTTTTTTTCTTCTTCTTTTTTAGTGCCGTAACGATGCTTTCGCATGCGTGACAGCCCCAGCAATTTCTTCCACTCCTGTCTTTGTTCTATTGCTCTTATTGCTTGAACTAGGTTTAGATTTAGAACTTTATGATGCGTCTAATGAGATGGTGCTGACATCTGAATTTATGTGAATGAGCAGCATTTTTGGAGTTAATTGCCCCATACTATGTCAGGTGCTGCTATCTTCAAAGGGGCCGTCCATTTATTTATTTATTTATTTATTGACAATTTATATAGCGCAGTAGACAAGGCTAAGGCCTACAACAAAAGCGCTTAACACAATTCATATCCAATATTAAATAAATGTGTCTTCAAATTTCTAATGGAAAGTCCAGCTGAGACTGCTCCAGTCACATTGTCTGGAAGAGAGTTCCACAGGGCGGGATTCCCCCGCGCGAATGATCTTTCCCCAAACTTAGGGGTCTTGGACAGGGGAGGGACCAACAACTGCACTCTCCGACTGGACCTAAGAACCGATCTCCTCTCGATCACAGTCGATCTCCGTACAAGTACAGTTAGATAATCAGGACAGAATGGATCGTGTAAAGCCCGAAACGTAAGCCAACAGCGCTTGTAGACAATGCGCTGTGGAACACGGAGCCAGTGGAGTCGATCTCTAAGGAGAGGAGTGACGTGGTCACCCCAGCGACAGCCGAAAATCACTCGTGCAGCCTGGTTCAGCACTGATTGTATGCGGTTCAGTCTAGTATCCGGAAGTCCAAGAAGCACACCGTTACAGTAATCAATTCGTGTCAGTACCAGGGCACGCACTAATTTGACAGCCGCGCTCACTGGCAGGTACCGTCGAATTGACCTCACTCTCCGCAGTTGGTAGTGGCAGGAGCGTATCAGATTGTTAACGTGCGCTTCAAAGGATAGAGTCTCATCTAGGAGCACTCCCAGAAGACGTAAGCTCTCGGAGGGAGCAATGGCTGCATCTCCCACCACAAACGGGGCATGACTTAGCAAATGCCTTCTCCTGGGGTGCTCATCCACAAAAATTCAGTCTTGGCGGATTCAGTGCGAGCCGATTCTCTTCCGTCCACGTAACAATAGCTGCTATACAGTCAGTGAAACGAATCCGTAGTCGCTCCACTTCCAAGGGTAAGCATGACGAGTAGATCTGTCCATCGTCTGCATAACTATGCGGCGTAAGACCGAAAGCCTTGATGACGCGATGGACGTCTGCTGTATACAGTATGAATAGCAAGGGGCCTAAGACTGATCCCTTGCGGCACACCGTGTTGACTCGACGCTCTGAAGACATTTGATTGTTCCACCACACTGCCTGTGTTCTATCGGCTAGATAGCTCTTGATCCAGAGAAGTGGAAGGCCGTCCAGACCGTAAGATATCTCCAGTCGCCGGGTGAGGATCTGGTGATCCACCGTATCAAACGCTGCCGAAAGATCGAGTAGGCAGAGAAGCGCGCACCCGTCCGTTCAAGTCGCATCCACCAGGTCATTAAGGATTTTTAAAATGGCAGTCTCTGTAGAGTGTCCTCGACGATAGGCAGATTGCTCTGTAGGTATTAGCCCATTCTCGCACAGATGTCCCACCAGCCGCTTGTTTACGAGTTTCTCCAGCAGCTTAGAGAGGAAAGGTAAATTGGATACCGGTCTGTAGTTGTTGAGGTCGGACGGGTCCAGTCTCGATTTCTTCAGGTGAGGGACTACAATCGCATGCCTCCACGTCGAAGGAAATTCGCCAGTGTCTAATGAAGCCGTCATGAGCGTTGTAAGAAATGATGCCAGCTCCGCGATAGATTCCTTCAAGAGCCAAGTAGGGAGTGGGTCAGTGGAGCAGTGCTTGTTCGGGGACGATCGCACCACTGCCATCACCTCCTCGAGCGTTGGGGCAGAAAATGCTGTGAGATGTGGGCCGTCGTAAGAAGAGAAAGTCGCCGGGCCCGCCGTGGCCGTCCTTCCTCGAATTCTACTGATCTTTTCCTCGATGTGTCGGTGATAGTCCTCTGCAGTAAAGCCCGGATGAGCAGTCGAGTTGCTATCATCCTCCCCCAGAAGCGAGTTAAGAAGCTTCCAGGTCGCCTTTGTGTCAGACTCGGCCCGGTGCAGAGATTGCTTCCAGTAGTTCCGACCTTTCTCCCTCACTAGACGCCAACTTGATCTAAGAGTATGGCGCCAATGGCTTCTGGCAGTAGCCTCCTTAATCGTCCCTCTGGACTTTTTGAAGACCCGTTCGGCCTGCCGTGTAAGCCGACGCGCCTGCCGACACTCTTCGTCATAGAACGGTCGGTAGGGTCGCACACGGACCATAAAAGTCCATAAAAGGTGTCATGCAATTTTGGCAGGTTTTTGACCCCTCTCCTCCTCTCCCTTCATCACACGTCATCACAAAAAGTCAGACCCCCACAAATGTGACGTACCCCCCCGTCATCTTGTCATCTTTCCAATGTCAAAATTAATGTTTTGTTTGAAAATATTCATTATATTTATTATGATTGAAACAATATTCAGAAACTTTTTCAAATTCTTTTTTTAATGAAGTATAATAATTATAAGTGTAAAATACGTTCAATTTTGCAGTAACATAGCACTGAGGTATTAATAAAAATATTTAGTATTATGTGACGTCACATTTCTGGAAACCCCTCCCCCTGTCGTCACACATCATCACAAATGTTTGAACCCCTCCCCTAAGTGCATGACGTCATTTATGGACGGCCCCAAAGCTATTTATCTATATGGTTTATTCAAAAGTGTCGGCAAATTGTGATGAGTTTCTGCGTAAAATTCTTCCTGTGTTGTTTCAGGTGCTTCCTTAGACTTTGTTTCTTGCTTGAAAGTGGACGACAGCCAAAGTTTTCTGCAAATAGAATACTTTGTGAGGTCCTCTGGGTTGCAGGATGGTCTTGACTGTGATCAATATTGCTTTGATCAGGACTTTTCAGTTTCTTCCTTTTCAAATTCCGACCAGATGTGCAGCTGTGGTCGACCGTCTGCGCCTGGTCTGCCGTGTTCTTACAACGTCACTCTTGCCAACGAACCTCTGGAAGGTCAGATGGTCGGAGGGAAGTTTTATCTCAGAAACAGTCATTTTGTTTTGTCCGGCATTCATTTTCAAATTCAGAATATGACAGTGTCGAGCGTAAGTGCCGCTTCGGTCTCAGTTCATCTAACAGTTGTGCCTAGTCATTGCGTTTGGTCGTTCGGACGGAACGAAGGTTGTTTGACGAAATATGGAAAATCCTGCAAATCTGTTGATTACCGCTACATTTGGCCAGGATTTTATAATCTTACCGTTGAAATGGCTTCTGTGAACGATTCAGCTCACGTTATCGGAAATACTTTAGTCAGAATTCAAGATCCGGTCATTGCGAGTATTTTACCATATTCTGCTGAGGTTAGATCAGATCAGCCGTTTCTCTTGAGTATTTCACTCATTTCTGGAACAGATGTGTCTGTCCACTGGAATATAACAAACGACTCGGGAAAAGAGGAGCGTGGAGCGGCAGGTAAGATGGCTTTTGGTTCAAAAGTCTTGTTAATATTTCAGAGTTAGATGAGTAAAGAAAAACAGCTTAATATTTCTGATTTATTATTTATCCTTAATTGCCTGCATCTCTGATGTTTGGCTGTCAGATCTGCTTAACATTTGATCGCTTGATTATTGTTATGTGCAGCGTAAACATGTTCTTGGCTTCTGCTGTTGCTAGTGTTGGCTTTGTTTACTCCTTAATACTAAGAGAAACTCTGTTTAGTGAATGATTAGAGTTGACCTGAGCTTGTCTTTTCAGAGTAAAGCCATTATTAGTTAAGGTTTGCTTATTGGAAGAGAAAAGATAAAGATGCTCTCTGCTCTGACATATTATTATGAGATTTAAATAAGCTCTGCATGTTACAGTACATACAAAAATGACGATATTTGCCAACAGAGCTAATTATATTTGTTTTCACACTGTTTCTTAAATTAGATGTTAGTTTTCTGCTGTCAGATTTATATAATCTGTAACTTCACTTTTCATTCTTGCATCAAAATGGAGAGCACACCTTTTTGGTTCACCGACAAAATCACGCTGACAAATTAGCGACGACAAAATAGCGTTGAACTAAGAACTGATAAAGAACTCAACTTTACCTTTAACAGGTTTTTTCAAGTAATATTATGTCAAAGCTAATTTAACTGTGAAAAGTGTCCTTTCATAATATTCAATAACGTAAAAGCAAATACCAAATGTTAATGCTAATGTAATTTTGAAAAACGGTCCTTTCAAAATATTCAATAACGTAAAACCAGTTAATAAAACTAGTAAAGAATGTGCCGTTTTTGCGCATGTGTTCTGCCATACCCCAAAATTACGTCGGCGCTACTTTGTCAGGATTTGTGGAGCTTTTTTGTCGGTGCTGTTTTGACTGGACACCCACCTTTTTAGAGTTATTAAGAACTCTGAATCTCTGTTGTCTCCTATCTCCATTGTTTTTGTAGATTTCTTGTTTAACATTCCTAAATATATTACTGGTACCAGTAATTTCATCCCTTTCATTGACAACATCGTCTCTATCGATGCAAGTACCAGTCTTACTTCAGTGCCAAATGGGACAACGCTATTCTTATTTCCTGGTCTGTATTGCTGTGTTTCAAATTTTTTTGTAAACGGCCAAATAAGTAAGAAAGTGGTTTGTTAAAAATCCTATAATTTTATGTTTGAGTATGGATTGAGGAAGGTGCTAAAGACAGTAAGTGTGCTTAATGCATTGTGCAGGTTCTGTGATAGCATGCCATTCAAATGGTAGCCAGAAAAGGAGCTACAGTTAGCTGTATTTTGATTAAATTATTTATATTGATTTCCGATGACTTGAGTTTTTGTGTTCTTTTCATTTTTTATACTTGTTTTACCCAATTTTATCTTGTTGCTCTTTGTTTTATCATCTCTCAAATGCTCAAAAGTTTAATTCATTAATCGAGATTTTGACAATTTATTTGTTTTTATGTCAGAATGCAGAAAAATACCTGAAAGACTGATCTAATGGCATTAGAAAATTTTCAATGCATTTTGAGAATTTGCTGCATTACTACCGTTGGCTGTCACTTGTTATTGATCTTTAAGGTTGGACGTTTTCTCATTCTGGTACAATCCTCAGATGGATGTTTAGAGGAAACTTCTCACTTACCAGTCAGACTTTGGCTTTTCAGATATACCGTCCTTACTGCTTAAACACAACATACAACCTCCTACCTCCAGGCAGGTTTAATGCTTGCCTAATCTAATCTAAAATCGAACTCTTTAATTTTTATAGAGCTCTGATAGTAATGCATTAGTCACTAGCCTAATTGCATTAGTCACTAGCCTAAATGCATTAGTCACTAGCCTAAATGCATTAGTCACTAGACTAAAGTGCTATGCTTAGTGCCAGTGCTTAGTGTCAGTGAACATGTGAGTGCATGGGTACCGAATCCATGTTGACGTTACTCTAAGTCAGGGCTGATGCACTACTTAGCAGACTATCAGTTCACTGTATCACTTCCTGTAGTTGTGTTATTCTGATGTCAAAGATTTAAATAATTGTGGACAATTATATTTAGTGGAAATTCTTACTGGATGTCGTGACAAAATCTGATTATGTATGGATTATGTATGAACTCTTTTGTTGATCCAATTGTGCCTCTTGTGAAATGTGAATTTTCAAAGTAATAATAGTCTTGTCTTGTAGTCCTTCTGTCAGAGCTAAGGGGCCGTCCATTAAGCAGGGTGTGATTTGTGACCTGGAGCAGTGGGGGGGGGATATGTCGAGCTTGGGGGATGTAGTTGTTGGGAAATGTAGTAGTGGGAGAGATGTAGTGGTGGGGGGATGTAGCAGTAGGGGGGATGCAGTTGGGCAGTGGGGGGAATATTCCCCCCTCCCCCACATATCGCGCCCTGACATTAAGTACAGACGGCACCTAATGTTAACTTCTCTGGTTTTGTGGTTTTCTTGAGAAATTGAAGTTTATTTTCTCTTATCCAAAACTTGAATACATTATTTAGAAACGTTATATTATTGCCATTTAATATTTTGTCTGGATATGGATTGGAAGCATGATTTGACTATGTTTAGGATAGGTCATTACCTTGAACAGCAATTTGGCATGTGGTTATGTTACTGAATTTTGATGAATTTGAGCAAAATTTTGGATAAACTATAATTAAAATAGCATGATTATTATAAAATATACATAGTGATCACTGACCAAGGTGCTTCAAACAGTGTACCAGAAGTAAATTCTGTGAGTTTCTACCATTGGTCAATTCTGTAGGAAAGTTTTTGCACACTTTGAAACTTTAAAATGTAATCAATTCAATTATTTTGTCTCACATCTTTCCATGGCTGAAGTTTAAGTATTGAAGATGAAATGACACTGTACTGCTGTTGAACATGTCTTTTAAACTTTAATTTATATAATAAATGCAGCTTTAGTAATTGCATTCTATGCATAGAATGTAAAAATATTCTTTCTTTGCAGGTTTAGAAGCTGAGTTCTCTGTTTGTTCCAAAAGCGATAATTTCACGAAATCTGAATCAAATTGTTCGGACGGCTTGAAATATTGTCCGTTGTCAATGAACTGCCTGCCAAAACAAAGTCCCTGTACGTGTGATGGATCAGTTGATGATCTGTCAAACTTATGCAAAAAGGCTAAGATGGACAATCTAACCAACCATGAATCACAGTTGAACAACCATCATCAGATGCCTAATTATAGCCTTGTTGGTGGTTGGACAGTTGAATTGATGATGGAAATAGAAGCTGGTTATGAACTAATTGTGAACGGATTTGACGTTCAGAAATATGACGTTGTTGGTCTACAGTTCAGTTCAGAAACTCCTCCAGTTAGCTGCATTCAGGATGACAAATCTCCATGGAGACAACGTGTTCTTTCCACGCACCAGGATTCGTGGATTACAAGATATGCCGATATTTCAACACTGCAGGGCATCTGGTTGCACAGCATGGTCTGTGATGTAATGGTTATCTATTCAATGCCTCAGATGTTCAAATTACCATCTGTTTCATTGCCTTCAGGACTAAATACTATGTCGGTGCATTTTTCAAACTTGGTCTCCCATCAGACAGAATCCATAACGTTGAAAGCAGTTATAGAAATCAAACAACTGTCGCTGCTATATCCAGACCGAACCAGCATTTCTCCACCGCTGACAAACACTTCTGGGACGCTAGTGTTCGAGGCAGACACTGTTAGGACATTTGTATTTACTGTGAATGCAGGCAGCAGTGCGTCTCTTGTGAGTAGTTTTGATTCTCTTGTGACTGCTTTCGATCCGAATTGTCCTCCAGGCTTTCCAGTTGATCTTCATTGCAACGATTCGTATCTCCACGCTGTTAAGCAAATGATATTTCCAGCTTCAGTAAGCCATTCCGGTTCTCAAGTGCTGTTTAAAGCTGTCAACGACGTAAGCTTTTCACATCTTGCATTTGACATTCTGTCAGTTGTACTGATAAGGAATGTTTGCTTGACAAACAACGTGTCACACGTTTGGCCTCTGTACCACGATGCTGTCCGATTCAGAGTCACTTTATCAGGTGGTAATTTGATTTTCTACGAATGGGCGACCAGCGATGAGTATCTTTCGGTTTCAATCCTTCCTGAAATGGAGCTTGTATTTTCCCATCCAGGGAAGCACTCGGTTTCTGTGAATGTGAGCAATGCTTTGAGTTTTCATGTGGCCGTTCTGCATTTGACGCTCTATCAGCTGTCGGACGTAAATATTTCACGTTTGGAACTTCCAGATGTTGTAGCAACAGGAACTTTGGTGACCGGGAGTGTCGTTCTTTGCATGAAACCGTACAGCGTCGTTGCCTGTATGTTTTACGTCAACTCAGTTTTAGTAGAAAATGTCACCGTTGTAAGTTCTGAAAACCGGACTGGACCTGATACATCGTATAAACATGTTGGATTTTTCTTCAATGCTTTGTATGCAGGCGTTCATGATGTTCAAGTTGTTGCTATGGATTTGTTGTTGTATTCAGAATTGCAGAGCGATGCTAGTCTGGCAATGATATCTCATCCAGTTGATGTAGAAGACATAATTACGGGGCTGCTTTTGGACTATAATGTATCCATTGACGACAGATATCAGTATCGCTTTGCTGTTAGTATGGTCTCTGGTAGTAATGTCACGTTTTCGTTTTTGATTGATCAAAACATTTTTATTGATACTTCTGAGGTGCTTGTGACACACACGTTCACAAGTGCAGGAACGCATCAGATATCTGTGTCCGCATTCAATCGCGTCAGCAGAGTCACGGAGAATATGTGGATGTACATTGAACCTAGCGTTGACGATTCTGCCACTGCGAATGACAATGATAGAGGAACGGGTGACGATGATGAAAGTCTTGCTCTTGTTGGATGCTGCCGTGAAGTTTTTGCCACTCGCACAAATGTCTCGTTTGCTCTGGCGGTGAACAGAGGATCCTTGCAGAGCTTCAACTGCTCTTGGAGGATCGTACGTCAAGAAACGGTGGTTGATCGTCTGACTGGATGCAATGTGACATTTGCTGTTACACTGCCGGGCGTTTATTCAGTCATGGTTGAAGCCAATAGTTCTAAAAGGAGCCACAATCTAACAGATACGTTTGCCGTACAAGAACCGATTTCTTTTCTCTACATCTACACAAATGCTGGTCATGAAGGGATTATTGTCCACCAGGATCTTGTCTGTACAGCAATGCATGCGACCGGGACTAATCTTGTTTACTCCTGGAACATTACCACTAATTCAGGAACGTTTGAAATAAAGAAAATCAACGAGAATCGAATGACGGCCGTCTTTCTCGTCAGCGGAACGTACGAAGTTCTTGTTTCTGCGAAGAACAGCGTAAGCAATGCTTCGGCCGTGAACATAGTTCGGGCTCTGGTGTGCAATCCCCCTGTGCTCCAGCTGGTCGGAAGTGCCGTGCGCCAAGAACTGCGCTCTCAGAGAGTAACCGTCGAAGTGGTCGTACAGTCGTGCGTTATTCACGAGGCAGCGCATAAATGGCTGATCTATCGCGGCACCTGTACGGCGAAGACCGAGAGAGTCACGCTGCCACTTTCGATAACTTCCGACACTCCGACCCTTCATCTGCCTCCGAGGACGCTGGTTTACGGCACATATTGCCTTCATTTTTCCTCAGAGTACGTAAAGACGGCGGCTCGGGCTGAGGTTTTTGTGAACTTGTCCATAGTTGCGTCACCGTTGAAGGCAATAATCTACGGAGGAGATGAACGAGCGCTGACTGTCGACGAAAAGATCATCCTGGATGGAACCTATTCGTATGATCCAGATGTGGAGGAGGGTGATCCTTCGCAGATCACGTACAGCTGGAGCTGTCAGGCAAATGTAAGTTCAATCGCAGCCTTCTGATCCCACTTAGAATGTATGTACTGATTGTTCAAGAGATTGTGTTGCACTAATTTTCATTTTAATCTCATATGAAATTTGTGTGTAATACTTTCCAGCATATTTAATGTTTTTACATTTATCCATCGATCAGTCAATCTATCAGACAATCAATCAGTAAGTCAGTCAGTAAGGCAATGCTTTTTTGAATTGTTCGTATGATTAATAAGCAAGATTTAGCATATGCTTTTGAGTCATGTTTTTGTGTCGTCTATTAGAAAAATTTGTGCAATTGCTGAATTTGAGCTTTCTTTTTTAGTATCACTACTAATTTAACAGAAAATTTAATAATGAAACTGAAAAGCAAAGTAATTTTTAAAATCACTCAACATTTGTTTGCCATGCAATTTGAACTCCATCAAAAACATGGGCAATCCATCAAACAAAAAACATAATTACCTTCAGTGTGAAACTACTAAAATGATACGATAAATAAATAAAATTTTGCGATAAATATTATTAATAGATAAAAATTGATTTGGTGTAGTTTATGCCACAATTAACGGTAAATATGCTAAGACATATTCAAGATATTAAATTTCAGTGTAAAATATTCACTTCATCAGTTAACTAACCTCAGCTTTCAGGCAACTCTGAAATAAATAACACCAATACATTAAAATAAAGGTGCTATTGATTGAAGTTATTGATTTGACTTGATTTCTTCCTACTTGAAGGAATTTCTAATAAGCAAAACACTTGACCTATATAGATACAATATCTTTGAAATCAACGGAGTGTCTATTTCAAGAGGAGATTATTGTGTTTACTCCACTGAATTATAGGCGTAATATTATTCGAACGTGTGTTTTTTAAAACTGTTTCAGCACAGTGGCCTTGAAACTGAATGTTTTCCTCCTTCTAATAAATCTATTTATGATCTTTTGCCAAACACTTTCAACGAGAACCAAGCATATGTCATAAGTTTATCTATTGGAAGCCAAAAACCATCTTCTCTGAAATACAAAGAACCAAGCATGACAGTACAAAAGGTATAGTTTAACATCTAATTTTAAATTACCTTTTTCAATAAAAGTTGTTGTATTTATTTGTCAATAGATTGATGTTGAATGTTATTTCTTTTTGGGTAATAAGCAGAATGGTGTGCAAATCTGTAAAATTTTATTTTGCTGGTTGCTTCAGTCAAGGCTATTATTGTACACGTAAGGCATGATAGGGCCAGATAGGCAGTCTGTGTACCACTGTTGGAAAAAACAACTAAAGACATAGGTAATCTATAGTGTGATGGCATTTCTAGAAAATTTAATTAATAGATTGAATTCTGCTAATTTGACTTTGCTCACATATCCACCAGTTCGTAATATCTGATGATGATGACAACGATCACACTACTACTAGTATAAGTACTACTACTAATAATAATAATAACTAACAGCAGCAATAATAATAAAATTAGTAATCATAATAATGATGATGATAGCAATGAATTTTTATTGCACCAATTGTCAATTCTATTAGAGCTCATCCATTTAGTACATATGCAAAAAAGGCATATTTTCAACCCCCTCCCACTGTCTGTATGCTGTACTTACCGGTATGCATAATCTTCTAAATCCAACCCCATCAGTGTGTACATACTATACATGGATGGACCTTCACATGAAAGGATTACTATTCAATTGTAGTCCAGGTTCATCCACAGAAGATTAGGTCCATGCCTGAATTATCAGTCAGAGTGGGAGACACTAAGACTTAACCGAGTACTAGACAAAGGCAGTGGCGGTTCCAAGAACTCTTGGTGTGGGGATGCAATGAATATCTAGGAAGGTCCTGCTGATTGCCAAAAGAATTATATGTAAACGGTTTAGAAGAAATCTGTAGAATTGATTTATAAAATATAATGTTCAGAATTGACAATGTATAAAAGCCATTTTAGTCTGGTTGTACAAAGTCATAATGCAAAATTGAGTTTTCTATTGCAGGAAGCAAATTTGTCGATAATATTGTCTATGGATATGTCCCTATTTTTGCATATATACTTTAAAGCTAATCCGTTTAGACGATCATCTTCCATTGAAGACGTATTTTTGGTGGGCCAGTGGGGTGATGCATCCCCAGTCATCCCCAACGTGGAACCGCCCCTGGTCAAAGGTGTAATAAAAGCCTGATGAGATATGTTTTTAGTCTGAATATGATACCTGATCTCGTGTATGTATTGCAAAATCTAATCACTTGTTTTTTAAGATACATGGAAAGTCTGCCGACGTGCCTCAGGTGACTATCAACTGCGTCTCGTGCCGTGATACAAACCTTTTCGCCATTACGCACTCCCAGATAATCAAACTGGTCGGCAGTTGTGGCACTCAGTCGTGCGAAACGAATGACGAGTACAGATGGGCGGTCATTAGGAACGACACCCGAAACCTTACATTGAACTCTGACACCACTACAACTGGCGGAAATAAGAAGAATCTCGTCATTCGAGAGTTTGTTCTTAACTGCAATTATTCTTATACGTTTACGCTGTACGTTACGTCATCTGCGAACGACGTCGTCGGCTTTGCAAGCATCGTTCTTCAACCTGCGAATGCTCCGAGTAACGGGACGTGCAGAGCACACATTCCCAGATCGGGTGTTGTCGTTGCTCTCGTAAATGCCGTGTTGGTAACTTGCACCGGTTGGATGGATGGCTCATCTTCTGACTCACAGCTCGAATATAACATCTACGTGAATGAGAATCGCGCTGTCAATCCCAGATGGTATCCGATATATCGTGGACCTCGAGGGAACATCACCTTTTATTTGTCAACTTTTCACAATCTGACTGAATCTGTGCAGTTGAATGTAGAGGTGATTGACTTGCAACGATCACTAACAAAAGCTTTGACAGAGTTAGTCATTTTATTGGTCGGTCTTCCTTCTAGATAATTCTGTGAACGATTACTCACAGATTGGCTGGATTCATTCATCCCTTTGACTTTTTATCAATTAGTTCTAAGTAAAATTAATTATACACAATTTTTGCCACTGAATTTTGTAGTTTCCGCTAACAAAATGCACTGAGGCAGCTGCTGTTTAGAGCTCTATGGAACATTGCAGGCCTTGTGCAAAGATCTTTGTTCTCTTCTTGTCTCTTTAGTATTCTTACTTTTGTTATTGATGTAATGTAATGTAGATTTGTATAGCACCTCTTATAAATTTCTACTCAGAGGAGCTCCTGGCATTGGAGGTGCATAATATGGCTGTAAATTTATTTCCATTTAGCTAAGAGAGAGAGAGAGAGAGAGAGAGAGAGAGAGAGAGAGAGAGAGAGAGAGAGAGAGAGAGAGAGAGAGAGATGTGGATTTGATAGAGACATACAAAATAATGCCTGAAAAATAATGCCAGAGAAAGTGGATGTGCCATACGATCGATTCTCTACATTAGCGCACTATACCAGCACAAGAGGCCACAAGTACAAATTGTTCAAAAAGAGGGTGAGACCAAGGAAGAAAAACTTTTTTAGTGCAAGAGTTGTGGACATATGGAGCAGTTTGGACAAAGAAGCAGTATCAGTTGAAAGAATAAACGGGTTCAAAAGTTATCTGGGAAAACTTGGTTATTGAAATGTAGAGTTATTGCAGTGGTTTTCACACAGGCTGACTTAGCCTCCTAAACCACTTTAAATCACATCATTATTTTGATTATTATTAATTTTTCTGCACTATTTCTTTGCTGTTTGCAATACTGACTAAATGTTTTATTTGATTGATTAATTATTTGTTTGATCATATTGCATTATTTGTTGCACTTGTTGTTACGGGTTTGATTGTGGTATCAATGAAAACTGATTGTAATTCATCATGCTGTTACAGCCACTTTCTGTCAAAGGACCAGTTTTTATTGAATCCTTATCCAATATCCATAATATCTATTTCCAGATGATTTATTAAACGCTATTAGCTAGAGCTAAAATCAAGAGAAGCATTTACAGATGTTCATAAGATGCGAAATAATGTTTGCTTGCTTATGACTCATAAATTAAAACAGCAGACTTAGAGCACTAATAACTTTGACTTATCAATGATACTTGTTCTGTAACTGTGTGTTACCCGGTATTTACTTTTGTGTAGGGCTGGTAACGATTACAATTTCTTGCTTGATTAATTGGAAATTTTTAAAAATCCATTATTCTATTAATTTCGATTAAAATAATTACATATAGCTTTTTGCTGATCTCTTTGCATTGCAACCCTGCATATTGTCTACTTTGCCATCTGCAGTTAGCTTAAAAACAAAACAAAAGTGCTTGCTCATCTCTCCCCTTGAATGCTTAACTGCAGCATTGCTTTCATTACTCGCCTTTGTTGTCTGAACGAAATAGAAATATGGTAAGCGAAGTAGGTATTCAAGTAAATAAGTTACAAAAATATTAAAATTTAGTCAAAACTTTAATCGATTAAAGAAAATTTAATCAATAAAAATTTTTAACGATTAATCAATTAATTAAATCGTTAATATCAGAAGCCCTACTTTTGTGGTTTTACTTGTGCTTCTGATATACTAAATGAGTGTAAATATTGAGTGATTGGAAGTCAAAGTGTTAATTGTGCATCAGGTTAATAAATGTCACGTCACCGCCTTCGCGAATGGAATTTCTGGCCACTCTCATATACGAAGAACTGGAAGAGGAAATAAACCACAACGATCCACGACAGATTGTTCCTCGCATTATCGCGATCCTTTTACAGCTGAACAGCGAGTCAAGAATTGGAAATGCCAGCCAAGCGGCAAGGCAGATCCGTGAAGATATGCGCTCAAGACTTCTTATCTATTTAAATGAAACAATAAAAATCGGAGCCATTCAGGACATCCAGCAGATTGCCTTTGCCATGAAACTTGTAACAGTAAGTCATTCGTTTATTGGACTTCGGAGTTTTTAGAAAAGACAACAAATGTCAGTGGCATTTCTGCGTGGGGGATGAGTGGGGACGCATCCCCCACTGGACTTTTTTGCTTGTTAACCTATTTTTCTGTAAAAGTGTAGTAAAAGTAGGGAAAAATCCCTGTTGTCAGCCTTTTTTGGCAAAGTTTATTGATTTTTTTCCTTCTCTTTTCATCCCCGCCACCAACTTCTTATGAATTCATTTCATCCCCCCACCAAGAAATCCTGGAACCGCCACTGACAAATGCAGAAATTGATTATTGTTTAAAAAAAATTAATTTCACTGTTCTTAAAGCTGCTAATGACAAATTTGCTATCTCTAAACCTTAACCCTTTACCCGCTCATTTATTTGTAACGTAATATAAAATGGATGAGTATTCTCGGGGCAAACGGGAAAAGGGTTAACATGAAGACCACCTTTAATGTTGCTGACTGTGTACAATATGAGCACTGTCAGGGTTTATTTTGTGGGCCTATAATGAAATTGGAGGTTGAGTTTGAATTGAAATAGAGACTGTTCATTCTAGAGATTAATAAGGGGGATAGGTAAATAGTCAGTTGTCTTCTGTGCTTGGAACTGTTGCACTTGATTGCAGGTTGCAACAATGGTTTTAAATATATACATTTGAGCAGAAGTAGTGTCATTCTTCTCTCTCTCTCTCTCTCTCTCTCTCTCTCTCTCTCTCTCTCTCTCTCTCTCTCTCTCTCTCTCTCATGGTAAGACGTCGAAGTGTAGTGTTACTTTACTCCTCTGACAAGCATAGTATAGCAACTAATCACATATGGTTAAAGTTTATATGTGTGTGCGTGTGTGTGTGCATTATATGGCAATTAGTAAACATATTGAGAGCAAAGATGAACCCTTTTATCCCCTTTTGCCCAGAGAATACTCATCCATTTGACATTACGTTACAAATAAATGAATGGGTAAAGGGTTAATTTACCTAGTTTGGAGCAATGGATGGACTGTGTGTAGTTGTGTTGGTTATATGCAGTAACTGATGCTTTAAGATTCCTAACACTGAAATTACACTGAAAAACACTGAAAATAATGTTTCATATTTGGTGGCATGAAATGAAAAGGTTGTATCCTGAAGAACAGGAATAATTTATGTTATTAACCCCTTTACCGGGAATCCCAAATATATCCGTCCATTTTACATTGAGTTACAGTTAAATACACAGTAAAGGGGTTTCACTATGCATAGTTTCTGATATGAAAATATGTCAGGAATATTTCATTACAGAGAACGTTTTTATTTATGTAAGATTGGGTTAAAATTGATCAATAAATGATAGTTGCCCATAAATTCTTAAGATTAAATTAAATCCTTTTTATGAATTTTTGATTTTATTTATTTCTTGGCATCTTTTGTCAGTTTATCGTTGATTTTTTCTTTGCAGGATATTCCGAGAGAATTTCCAAAGCTTCCGCTGCATTTTGAATTAGTGCTTCAGACTTTGGAGGAAATCCTGATATTTATCACGCCTTACTTATCTCAAGGATTGCAGGGTGACGAATTTGTGCCATCATATCTGCTCGATACCGCTTCAAATTTTATCGACGCCATGTTCTTTCTCGACGGCAACGGAGAGAACGTCTTCAATTGTGAAAACCGGTGGCACAGGCAGGCCGTGCAAACGGCCACGGATATCATCGACGAAATAATGATCATTCTCTTTCAGACCAAAGTGGCGGAGGAAGAACCCGTCGGGTTCTATACGACGTCAATCTGTAGCTGGGGACAGAGGGTTTCCGTTGAGAACATCCGGCCCATGTACACCGGACCTGGAGCAGTGGTGTCGTTTCCACAGACATCTGTTTTAGAAAAAGTGGAATTATTTCAATACGTCACTACGTTTGGCTACAATCCATTTCAGTGGGGATATATGGAGAGTTCCCAAATAACTACAAGGGTTGTGACTGTCGCCTTATTTGACACACTTGGAAACCTCTTGGGCACTTCTCAGCTTCCGGACGATGATGAAATTGAGGTATCTATAAAAACTGCTAAATATATCCCCAGTGAAAGAGATGACGTTCATTCAACTGCTATCGATCAGCATGAGTTACTTGCGCTCAGCTCATCAGAGGAAGTGCTCTCGAGAAGTGTCCGCCAACTTAGAAACTTCTCTGAAACTCAAACTCCTTCGCCCTCTGATCCAGGCACAATTTCAAAAGTCTCACTCCTTTCGCCTGGGTCTGTTTCTATTCATGTCACCCTACCGCCATTGAACGTCACAGGTTTGGGACTCAAAATCAGTGCTTTTGTTAATTCGTCTGCCGTTGACGTCAACTCTTTGGAAAACGTAACGGTGAAAATATATTTAGGAGAAGAATACGTTCCTCATCAATACAAAGCTGATCATTCGCTTGAACTCACCCTACACCATCAAGTCAATGACGGTAGTCTTCATGAGCAGCTATTCAAGTTCCTAACATTGGAGTAAGTTTCTGACACGTTCTGATGTTAATATTCTGTGCAAATTTATCATTCTGTGCCAATTTACATTTTATGTTTTTGTATTTGTGTCCCTATAAATATATAAACACACAAAACATATATACAAATATATATATATATATATATATATAATTCTTTGACTTAATGTTTCACTTTTGATTGCATATTACATTACATGTATTTTTGTTATCCATCCTAAGTAAGTAAGAAAGCCAGATGGACCATAAGTAAGTAAAAGCATTTTTAGCAGACTTTGCAATCATGAAACTGTCCAAATGAAGAAGAAAGTCAGATGAAAATTTGATTGGATGGCAAAGTCAGATGATGAACATCTTTGAGTTGGATAGGCAATGAGTGGATAGAGTGGATAGTAGCAGTGCATTGAAGATGATGAGTATCGATCCTTGAAGGTTCTTTGGTTTGAGAGGGTGTGAAACTTCACTGGGGTGTCATCAGAACACAACATCAGCTGAGAAAGTGTTCCAACAGTTCACACAGTGAAGTAGTTACCATGATAATGTTTATAGATCAAGACTGAAAATCTAAACTAGGTCTGGATCCAGGCAGATAGTAACTACTGTTCATTATAATCAGATCCGGTCTTAAAACATACCTGTTTGATTTGGCTTATCTCCCTTAGTTCACTCCTCCACCGTTTCTGACTGATCTTTCCGGATTGACCTGGCTCTAATTCTATTTGGATTTGGTGCACCATCAGATGATGCCCTGGGCATTATTATAGTGGCGCTATAGAAGTTAATTGATTGATTAATTGATATTGGAATCCAACAGTGAACTTGATCAGTTTAGGACTTTGAATGAACTTATTTTTACAGCATTAAGAAGTTTCAAAAACATTTACCATTAACGTTTGATTTCACACATTTTACAATGCTCTGAAATGACTTTTCATATATTTAATCAAGATTTTTGGAATTGAAAACTCAGTGAATTTGAATGAAATCCCAGCTTAGGCATTACAAGTGATGATTGTGTTCGTTTTCATTCAGCTCGGCCAAGGGCGGCCAGAGAAAGTTTTATCTGACTTTTGTTAACGAAGGAGTCACAGCGTCAGTTGATATTGCGTTAATATTTTACGAAATAAGTTGTAAGCACTTCAACGAAAGCAGTGGACTTTGGAATGAGACTGGCTGTAGACCAGTCAATGCCACATCCACTTGGACAACATGCAGATGTTTTCACATGACAACATTTGGGGCATCAAGAATTCCTGTGCCGGCCGACATGAAGTTTGTCCCATTATCTGTAGGTATACTGATTGATTATGTACATGAGTATTGTCTTTGAGTTTCATTTATGCCTTTTTGTTTAACTTGATATGCATTATAAAAGTTAACAAGTTTGACATTTCTGCCCGATATGTTTATTATTGTTAGTTATAAACATATACTTCAAATCACATCTCTAACTCAATTATTGGTTTATTTTAAAATTCATATTAGTCTTCCTGTCTCTTGTCATGTGTGTTGCTTCTTCTAAGTTCAGATTTTGTTTTCCAACATCTTCTTTTATATTATCCATCTAGCTCTTATATTGTCTTCCTCTACTTCTATTTCCTTCAATATGACAGTGGAGAGCTCTCAAAGGCAGTCTTTCTTCTCCCATTCTTGTCACGTGCCCAAACCACTGTAGTCTTCTCCTTCGGATTGTGTCTAGTACAGTATTGCTGTGTCCATCTGATTCGTTCCTTCTCTCGTTACTTCGTTCTTGGTCTTATCACATCTTGTAATTCCTACCATTCTAATTAAAGACTTTACTTGTACCTGTTTGATACACTGAGAATTTCAGATGTTTGCATTTTAGGGTGCAGAATTTTCTGGAAACCCTATCGTCATAGCAACAGTGTTGATTGTGCTGACTGTTTACATTGTTGGCCAAGTGTTAATGCTTTACTGGGATCGGCTTAATATAATGATGCTGGCAACTTTGCCACTATGTGGACAGGACGGACCTTTCCGCTACGAGGTTCTTGTGTTCACTGGCAAATCTTTTGGTTCAGGTAAAGCACCTCCATGCTATAATTACTTCTAAAGTTAATGCTATACAGAAAAGCTCTTGTTGTCGAATACATGTAACATGTTAATAGACTGAACAGGACTGGCTTCCCAGACTATTATTATTATTATTATTATTATTATTATTATTATTATTATTATTATTATTATTATTATTATTATTGTTATTATTATTATTATTGTTATTATTATTTTGTGAAAGTTCCGTGGAAGGCGATTGCGTAAAATCTCTGGAGTGTCACGGATGATTATTACCAGTATTATTATTATTATTATTATTATTATTATTATTTTGACAATTTCTATAGCGCTATAACATAGCTTGACGCCAGCTACCTGGCGGCTTTGGTCCTGAGGTCCTCCGTGACAGACGTGACTAGAGAGTCCAATCTCGATTCGTTCACAAGGAAACTTAAGACTTATTTCTATGAGACCTCGTATAAGAGTAAAGCGCTCTAGCTTTTGGTCCTTCGTCAATGTTTCTGCGCTATATAAATTGACTTATTAACCTAACCTAACCTCATGCTAGATCAGAGATATTCAAATGGCAGCCCGCGGGCCAGATCTGGCCCACCACCAAGGGGTGTGAAGTAATTAATATTACAATTCAATATCTGAAAAATAGTTGTAAAGACAAGAGCAAATATATTTCATATTTTGATATTAGATCATAGTTTGATATATTAAAAATTGATATAAAAGAATTAGAATTCTAAAAGGGAGAAGCAGGAGAAGAGAAACAATCTCTGTCCAAAGCTTACTTTCCCTCTGAATCAATACACCAGATACAAATTCAAATATTCCAGATACATTCTAAATTGATTTCTAGTTAATGCAATTCTTCTGTGGATTTTTAATTTTCCACAAAATTTTAATAAAAGACATTGAGCTTGTGAAGATCTCTCTCTCTCTCTCTCTCTCTCTCTCTCTCTCTCTCTCTCTCTCTCTCTCTCTGAATGCTTAATGTCAATGCATAGAAAATCCAGTTCATTAATCTATGCAAAATTGTATCAGTGACACCTTGTAATATAATAAATAGGTTGATAAAATTGTGGTAATTTATGGTGAACATGATATGAAACTTGCTTGATTCTAAATATATATAAATTCTACACTTGTCTGTCATATAATTAGGCATCCTGATGTTGAGTTTTTGTTTTATTAATTCTATGTAAACACTTATCTGATACTCTTCAAATCTTAGATTAACCCTTTCATTACTATGGCAACCCTTCCCCTTGTATTGGCAGAGGTAAAGTGAAATTACAACATGGAGCCATCTATCAGTACATTTAAACACCATTGCCACATTCCGGACTGCCATACATTATTGATATACGTGGCTCTTGCACCTAAAGAGTCATGGAAAAACGCTACAGTAGGTTTAGGAATAAGGTTGTTAAGACTGCTGGTTTTGAAGGACCGGTTAACCGTTCAAAGAAAGACCAGTTAACCGCACCGTTAGCGGCAGTCTGAGTGTCTTGCCAACATCAAAGCGCTTTGATGCTGTCGGCGCCAATGCCGGCGTCCTGCGCTGCTACAACAAAGCATTTTGATGTTTTCAAATTGAAATTACAGTTAACCGGTCAAGGTTAAAAGGACCAGTTCTTGCTCTTGATGTTTTCAAATTGAAATTACGGTTAACTGGTCAAGGGTTAAAAGGACCAGTTATCTTTATCTTCTTGACGACGGTTAAGCGGTTCACGCACGTTAATATTAATAAATAATAATAATAATAATTAATAAATTAATAATTAATAAATTAATAATAATAATTAATATTGGAGTATTTTTGGTTGGTAAGACCTAGAATCAAATTCTTCTTGACTGATAAGAGACAGGAGACAGATCATGAGATAAATAATTTAATCTGCTACTGTATATTTGCCTCAAGTGTCAGAGATATCAATTCTTTTTTTTAAACACCTGAGTGATGTCAGTGACTTCAGGCTAAAATTATCGCTGAGAAATGCTTGCTGTGTCATCTGTTTTGAGACTGGTTTCTAATATGGTCATAGTATTTGTGTTGAGTGTGCTATTGTGAACTTTGGGTGACAACTTGCCGAGATGCAATCTTGATTAATATAATTGTATCAGTGTCTCAAAGATTAAGAATTTCATTACTGTAGTTCAACCAACATGTTATTATCTGTTTGGCAATTAAACTTAGAGTGGTCGATACTTTTTGGTCTGGAATAGGAATAGGTTATTGTTCAGAATGCAGAGCGCATATCTGATGCATACACACTACAGTAATTACAGAGGCCTTCAGCTGTGTCAGTATGCCAGGTCTAAACCTGGTGACTGTGATTATCTAGCCTGGGTCTTGGTGTAGATCTATTAGTCCTGAGCCACAATGCCAGGCGGTTAAGATATCAAAACAATTAGGTTTCATAGTGTCACTTTTTGAAATCACACATTTTATGATACAAATGAAGAAGTCTCATGGCACTGGTTCCCATGCTTTTCAATTAGAGGGTCACACAGGGCTGTTTTAAGGCATAGGCATGGTAGGCACATGCCTAGGACCCTGCGATATATGAGGAACCCCGCAAGCAATGAAAAAATAATTTTTAAAAAAGGTCATCACCGCTTTATTTTTTAAATTTTTTTTTGATTTTCTCTTCCAAAAGCAGAATAAGCAAAAAAGGTCATCGTTACTTTTCAAAAAAATGCCTGGGGCCCCCAAACTTCTTCATCCGGCACTGGAGTCACATCTACTATTTTTGGCACTTATGCTTGGTCACACAGTGGCGTATTTAGGGGTATGCTCCTGATCCATAGCATACCCCTTTGGTCTTTGGCCTTTGGTCCTTCCCTTCATTTGCACTGCAAAATATTTTAAAATTTGTTTTAGGGATATTTACTTCATAACTTAATTTGTGCAATTAGTAAAAAATGTAGTAATTAAAGTGAAGGAAACTTGAATAAAGTATACGCTCCATAATTACTGTAGGCCTAATTCGTTACTGCGTTGTTACAAATTACAATCAGCTTTCATCTGTTAAACAATTATGGAGCAAAATATTATTGAGGTAATTAGGTGGTTTTATTAATAAACTTAAACTGTATGTAGAAAGTGCTTGTTGCCATGTGCGTGTTGCAAAAAATATAGAATAAAAGTTATTTTCAAGCTTATTAAATTTCAGCATACCCCTTTAAACCCTTCTAAATATGTCCATGTGGCCACATGTTATAAAATTCTAAAATTCAGACTATGCTACTGATAATTCTGATTTTATGTGGGTTCTTATGAAAAAATTGTGAAAATAGATTGAAATACAGTTTGATGTGTAGGAACTTTACCTTCAACTGTCTACTTATGTGATAAATTGAAAGTTTGTTTTTGGCTCAGATCTATTTAAAATGCATTTTAGTTTGAAATATTGAGGCCTTGAAAACTGAAACACATGCAACATTTTATGTGGTTGCCATTTGCTTGTCTGTTGCATTTTTTAAAAAATCGTGATTTAATTGTGCATTTGAAACACGTAAATTTGATGTTTAGGAGAAAATCTCTGTTTGAACCTACCTTCATCATAATTAGTTCATATAAGTCTACTTATGTGATACATTATTGAACTATAAGTATGTTTTGACGAGTCATATTTCTCAGATCATAAGATATTGAACATTAAAAATGCAAAACTTACTTTTTAGTTTATCTTTTAACCTCTTCAAATCCAACATATTATCCAAATTTAGTGTTTGTAGCTGATCCAAAATACCCATCAAAACTGAAACAAATGATGCAACAGCTTAAAGATTAATTTAAATCAATTTCAAGTGATGTGGTATAAAACTGATCAAAGCTCCAGATTCTCAATTGATAAAAATCTTTGTAGAAATAAATATTAGAAATAAAGTGAAATGTTATAAAAGTGAATAATTGTTATTATTGATTGTAGAAATGGTGCTATATGAATAATTGTTAAGATCAACAGATCAACCACAAATATGCTGCGATCATTGGCTGATGAAATACATTGAAAAAGTTTACTAGTAGTGCCTGATCTTATTTTTGGGTGGGAAGTTAGAAGAGTGGTAACAACACTGGAAGATGGAGCAGAAGGTTGCAGGTTCGATCCCCGCAGGAGCCCTAAGGTCGACTCAGCCTTACTCGCTGGAGGGCGTTGGTAAACTGAGGAGCTGCGTTAAGCTGCAAAGGTAAAATGTGGATCTGGGGAAAGTAATGGTAACCTACCCCAGATTAATGGCTTATACCACCTAAGTCGCTGATTGCCCAGGCCGGAGATGAGCGCCGGAATCCGACGCTCAGACTCAAGTACGGAACCTACCTTTACCTTTAGTATTGCCTGATCTTATTGCAGGAACAACGTCTAACGTTGGAATAAAAGTCTTTGGCCGCAACAATCAGAGCGGTCGCATTCACCTCTTTCGTCCTGGTTCATTCAGACGTAACGCTCAAGATAAGTTCATCATTGCCACTCGTTCATTCTTGGGGCCAATTTGCAAGTTGAAGATATGGCACGACAACACGGGCAGCCATCCAAGCTGGAATTTAGCAAGGATTTCAATTCGAGACATTCAAACCGATCATGTCTATCATTTCCTGGCCAACTGTTCTCTGTCATTGGACTCTTCAGTTGGAAAAATAGAAAAAATCCTATCTGTTGCAGGTAGACAACTCAATTCTAGTGAAATCTTATTGTGCACTATTCTCTGCCGTGCTCTAATTTCTGGAAATCTATTTTTGAATATATTTTCAAATAGTTTGCTTAAATCGATCTTCAAATTTTTTTACTAAGCTTTTATGTGATGCATGTATTGACAAGCATGATGTTGATTTGATGAATTTTGCTATCAAATCATTGCATAAACCGAAGAGTTTTCTGTTTAAAATGTGGGTTGAAAGCAAATGAATATTGATAGTCAAAGCATATTTAGAAGTGGTGAAAAATAGAGTTGAAAAATGCTTGGGAAATCATGAAATCTTTTAAAAATTCCTTAGATTTCTATTTTTCTACACAGAAGATTAACAATCGCATGCTAGAAGTTTAAGGATTTGCATCTCAAATTGATTGAGCAGCATCTGTCTTTAAGGCTCTTTTACTCATATTCAGTTATTGGAGTGACTAAAAAACATTTATACTCGTAATTTGAAAACAAGAATACCAATATACCAATGCAGTATTTTAGACAATTTAATAATGGCTTTGGCTATTTGGTAATATAATTTTAGTACAGCTTTGAGGTTATAGAAAACCCTTCTGTTTTAGATCAGAAAATTTGTTAGCAAGTCTATCTATTCTGCATGCTCTGATGTATTGTTTATTCGTTTAGATGAATCTGTACTTTCAAGTTTCTGCATGAAATTCAAATTGGATTTATTCCATCGACTATCAGAGCAGCATTTGTGGCTGTCTCTGTTTGACTGCGGACCGTGGAAATTATTTGGACACTCGTTTCGCATGACCTGCTGTTCCCTCTCAACATTTTCTATTCTCACCATTTGTGCCATATTTTATGGACTGGTCGAAGAGCAAACAGAATTTGAGGACTTGATGGGCAAAAGTGCGTTTAGATTGTACGATTCGGTTTTGGTCTTCATCTCTTCCGCCTTCAGCCTGTTAACCTCATCTCTGATACTTGAAATATTTAGACTTTGCAGGCAGAAGGTTAGATGTGAGATATTTGATAGTATTATGTTTTATTTAATTTTGTTAAAGTACCGTATTTTAGCACATATAATGCACATCTGTGGGTAGTGTGTACTCACACAATGCCAAAACGTGTTTTTGAACTGTTAAAGGCTGAGGCTGTCGCATTAAATACTGAAGTATGCATGTTTTATTTTATTGAACATTGTTCTTTCCTACATCAATTTTTGCTTGTTCCAATTAATTTGCACAATGCTGTATGATGCGTGGAAATCGGGCTTTTTATAAATTAAGTTCTCACATAACGCACCCTCGCTTATACCATGCATGTGTCTCTGATTGTCTTATCGTTAATTCCCTTTCAGATCAGATACATTATCTTCAGCTTCCATCCGGGACCCGTTTGATGTCTAAACAAGTTCACACAATTTCAAAACATGAATTGTCTTAGTTTCCACTTTAGGATCAATAAACATCGTACAAGTTCACCCTTGTACAAGTCCACCAATGTACAAATTCATGTTATGATTTTTTTAGCAGATGCTTTATATCTTGAATGCGACTCCTGTAGAACCTTTTGGAATAGGGCGCCTCCAGAAATACAGCACGAGAGAAGTGCACTGCACTAAAAAAGCACATAACACGCCCATTATATGCCTATGCACTAAAAGAAAATACAGTACATGCTTTATGATATTTGTAGCATTTCTGTTGATATTCTGTCTGTAGCCAGTGCTGTTGAACGACAGATCTCGAAGGTCATCAAAATCAGTTACAATAGAAATGGACGATATGACCGGGAGATCCCATCTCGGGCGCTCGTCATCGTCAGTCGGTGACCAAATGATGAATGTTCTCAATCCATCAGAGTTGTTTGAACTCGATATTGACAACTTGTCTGATGCTTCTTCTGTATGAATTGTTCAATTTCTTATAAAATTTTATTAAGGGGCTGTCCATTAATTACGTCAACAAAATAGAGGAGAGAGGGTTTGAAAATTATTATTATTATTATTATTATTATTATTATTGAAAGTTAGGATTTATGTGGTAAATTGGGTGACAGGTCTTTTAATCCTTGTCTTTTAATCCCAGTCTAAATAACAAATATTTGTGTTACAAAAACATAACCCTGATTCTACAAAAAAATCCTCATCACTTAATCCAGAAGTCTTTTAATTCCTAGCAAATAATCCCAAGACACTTAATCCCGTCAATCATTGCCTTGGAGTTTAAGACCAGAGCTGCATAATTAGTTAAGTTTAGGGTTAGGGTTAGGGTTAGAGTCATGGTTATGTTTTTATAACACAAATATTTGTTATTTCATTCGTATTACATCATTTAATATGTTTTCTTATATATGGGGATTATGTGCACGTGGATTAAAAGACTTGGGGATTAAAAGACTTGGGATTAAATTTGAGGATTAAGTGACTGGGATTAAAAGACTGGGATTAAATGACTTGGAACCGGTAAATTGTCCTAGAAGGACTTCTTGAACACATTGCATAGTTCATGGTTGGTATGTCAGGATTTAACAGAATAGCCGATCTCGAACAGCCAAGTCTTCAGTCGCTTCTTAAATATTTCCAGAGAAGGGTGATGTTTGAACACTGATGAGGAGAAAATGTTTGACACTTGTTGACAGGGGGAGAGGGGGTCAAAATAAATTGATGCCAACAACTTAATTTTTTGCAATAAATTTAATAAATCATAAAATTAATTTCCATAATTCTATTTTGGCATAAAGGCCAGCCATATAAGATATTTTTAGCTTGTAGGGGAAGAGTTCAAAGTTTTTGACATAATTTAAGTAGGGGGTCACTGAAAGTTTGACAGTTGTTGACAGAGGGGCTAAAATTGCCTAAAATGTTTTGACTTAATTAATGGGCAGCCCCTTGTAGGGGTTTTTAGAGTTTTTGACTTAATTTTAGGGGTTGCCAAAAGTTTGATAGTTGTTGGCAAGGGTGGGGTCAAAAATTGCCAAAATTTGTTGGCGTGATTAATGCACAGCCCTAATGAGCTTCTGAAATTTGTTCATTTGCATATAAATTTAATTGTGACTTTAAGGGGGACTTCAATAAGTCATTGTTATTTAATTTGATCATTTTGATCAACAGAGAGTAATTGTGAGAAATCAAGTAACTGAAATACCAAATTACTGACAAGAATTTAATTTATTTTTGTCTCTGCAGATTTTGTGCTCCAGCAGCTTTTTTGCAATTGGTTATCATATTTTGTTGCCGCTAGCTTTTTTCTCACAATTACCAGAATGTATGATTAGACTTTGATGCTTCCGTTAATCAGAGCTCTAATTTTAATTATCCTTAGCTTAAATTTCCAATCTTCTTGTGGAGTATCTGCACAATGCTTTGGTATCATATACATATTGACATTGACATATTGACATTTGCTTCTTTAGTTTCAGATTCCTGTTGCATCGAAACAGTTGCATAGAACTGCCGTTATGTCTACGTCTAATTCAGAGACTATCAAGACACAGACCGATGTGAAGAGGAAGCAGCAAATTGAGAAGGTGTAAATTTTGATTTGATTTGGATCACGTAAGAATGCGTGTTAGTTTCTTTGAAAAACTCAGCCTAAAGATGGCTTTGACAGATGAAATATTTTAGTATTGTATCAGAATAGGCATCCTGAGATCGAGTGACCAGAACCTATAGAAGTAGAGAGAGGGTTGTCACAGTTTGCAGGCAATAAGTAAGTAAAATCTGGTGAATTTCTGTAGCTCTTTGGAAGCAGGTACTCTAGTAGCTGCTTATTCCTAGGCGCTTAATCGACCGTTGAAATAGCTATAGCCGAAGTTTAGTGATCAGCTGGGTTAGGTCAATTCCAGAGATCAGTCAGAGTAGGAGTGGGAAAGAAGTAAAGCAGACTATGAAAAAGAGGAATAAAGAAACTGAAAGAGATGTGATTTGACTTTAGATTCAATCGAACTGTAGCATTATTGCAAAGCAAAAAGCATTCTAAGACTGTCTTAATCTAATCATGTTCAGCAGTCCATTGGATTTTAAAATTATGTGGAACTTAAAGAGCCGAGTTGTATTTTGGCTCATGCAGCAACTCGTGAGCTCAGCACAAGATGAATAGTGTCCGCCGATGTTATTGTGTAACTAATTAATTAATTATTTAATATTCAAGAAAAGCAATGGTTGGTTATTTGAACTCTTTGTCAGTTCTTACCGAAGAACCACGCTGATGCACATCTTTGGTCGTCTGACATGATCCTTGGTTCTTGGCCTGGTTCACTTGGCAGCCACCGTGATATCAATGATAGTATTTCACTGTCTGGATCTCTGTCAACATCAGAAGAGGTAATTATATGTGCTTTTTAACATTATAATTATAAATTCATTATATTATGTGATCTCGTTAAGAATGTTTTGATGAAAATTGTACAATTCAGATATGTGAAGTAGATTATACTGTAATGAAGGAAGTGTTGAGTGGGTTTGACCAGTATGTGTTGCTATGGATAGAGATGGAGAGGGAAGGAGGGAGAGAGAGAGAGAGAGAGAGAGAGAGAGAGAGAGAGAGAGAGAGAGAGAGAGAGAGAGAGAGAACAAAGACAGACTGAGTAATTTTTTACTTTAATTTTTGATGTGGAGCTTTTGATTAGTTCTGTGACTGTTATGAGCCTTAATTCATCTCACATGAGTCATCATTGTTAATGGTAAGCTAACTAACTAACCTGAATTTAGACGTTGATTTACAAGAATATGCTGAGACTGTTAGGAAACTGAAACATATGCTGGATACAGTTTTCCGCATTTGATGATAGTTGATAGTTGATCATTTAGTTGCCAATGTCCACAGTCCAAATTCTATAATTAGACAGTTTCTTTGTTATCTGAGATACAATCAGTGGCATAGCCAGGACTTTCAGGTAGGGGGCACCAGTGTGAGCGAGGTGATCTGGGGGCTGAGCCTCCAGTGGGGTCCAGTGGCCGGGGCAGAGCCCCTGTTCGAGGGTTAGGAGGCAAAGCTCCCTTTAGCTGAAAGCATTTTGCAATCTCAGTATAAAATTTGCACATATTTTTGGCAATATCATATGAAAAGCCTTCTAGTCAATAGAATGAATAGATCAAGTCAAGATATAGGCGTATTCATCTTAATCAAAAAGTACTTCAAACTTTAGAACAAAGACCCAGGTTCACAATAAAATAAGGCTTTAGCAACCAAGTTTTGTTGATCACAAAAATTGACGATGTTAGCTTTAGCCGCCAGTTAAAGTTTATCTTAGTTCCAATCTATGCTCACAAGAGTTAGCAAATTGTAAGACCAAGTCTTCAGTAGATAATGAAAGTAAGATGCCTTTTTCCACTGTTGCATGCATCAAAGCTTCAAGGCGATCTTGTGACATGGTTAATCGTAGTTTCGTCTTCAGGTTGTACAGTATACGAAGATCATTAAAGTCCGCTCCCTGGATTTGCACAATTCTCATGGCCCATTCAGACTGAGGTATGGTGGGCACGTGCCCCCGACCACCCCTCCCCGTTGCTACGCTAATAGATATAATCTCTTTACAAAACATTTGCTGTATATTTAAACAGGATGTTTGTTCAGGAAATCTGAAACTGACAATAGACAACGAGGTTCAAACCTCTCATGATGTCACTTTGATGTCTGGTGCTGATGTGTCAGAAACGAAATGCAGGTGAGTTCAACTGTATTCTTGCATTTTGTCAAAGTACCGATGTATGTTTTATCTGCTGTGTTACTTTTGGGAAGGCCATTTTGGGAAGGCCAGACCAGTAGATCTTGTGTTTGGTAAGTTGGATTTTGCTAATTATGATGTTCTGCATTTTTGCAAGGTACTGACAAGAGCAATAATGATATTTTACACCAAGTTTTTTTCTTGAATTCGCCATTAACCCCTTAACTGGGGATCCCGGATATATCTGTTCATTTTACATTGAGTTACAGTTAAATACCCAGTTAAGGGGTTAAAAGATGTGCGAATTGATCAAAATTTGTTGAATTCAGAAACTGCAGTAAAATTACATGTTTTGTTTTAAGGTGTTTGTTTTTGGATTGTAGTTCAAAACATGGAGACTGTCTTAGAACAACTCCAAAGCAAGGGCCACATTATGACAGCGGAGTTGTTTTGTCAGACAACATCGATTGTTCTTCCTCTGACAATATTTCAGTCTATACAATTCCATTTCATGGTGTTAATGATCGACCAAATTGCATTGACATTGGTAAGCTTCAGAGATGAAATTTGTCATCTATAATGATGGCGTTGCACAGGGCTTCCCAAACATTTTGAAGCCGCAACCCACCTCAGCAGTTTTATAACAAGTCGCAACCCTGCAACTTTATGTCAACTAAATGTGGGTACAACACTAATCATTTTAATATGGCCTTGTATGGATTGCAGGTATATATATATGGCAAATTTCTTTATGCTAAGCCTATTTGCAACTTTGCAAGGATAGTGATATTATGGTGTTGGTTAGAAAATGACATTTACGAATCTAATTTTGCGCTGCTCACAACCCATTTGACTGAGCCCTGCAACCGACTTTTGGATCGCAACTCACAGTTTGGGAAACTCTGGTTTAATAGATACTTAGTAAACTTAGGCAATGCATCACCCATTAGATGTATGCTTTTCATGATTCTGCTGTTGCTGCATCATGGTAATGAAAATGATTCATTGGTGGATCATATTTGTGCATTGATATATGTATTTTGATTCTTGCCATGTCATTAACTATGTAGATGTCTAATTAACTACACTTTGTCATCCACGTAAGTAATTGGTGAAATTAGTGAATCTTTTAAAGTCTGTTCAGCATAGCCTGAAGTTTACAGAAGACAAAATTTCAAGTTAATTATTAAAATGAGCAAAGAAATGATTTTAGCTATAATTAATTTGCCTAATTTCTGTTAAGACATCAGCTCATATATATAATTATATGAATGCCATATATATTTTTACATAAAATATAGAGTCTGATTTTTTATTTATATCCATATATATAATGTGTATGTATGTATGCATGCATGCATTCCTCAGATTCCTGTATACATACATGCATATGGATACATGCATGCATGCTTACATACATACTTGTACATTATATATGTATAAAATATCAGACTAAATATACCAGTTACATGCATGGATGTATGTCTGTACTCTTATCACTTTAATTTTGTGATCCTGTTGTTTTCTTTTCAGCGAATGTGACACAGGGTTGCAGATCTGCTTGCAAGAACACTGTTAGAGAGAGTATTTATTTGCCACATTGGGTTTCATATGTGACGTGGTCAGTGTGTATTGTTCTGCTGTGTGGAAGCAGTGTTCTAACTCTTGTGATCGGGCACCAGTTTAACATGGACCTTTCGCTTCGATGGCTGACCGTCTCTCTTCTGGCCGTTGCTTTCTCTGTTGTTGTCTTCGATACACTGAAGGTGGGTATTTTAACCCTTTGAATCCTGTCAACCAGTACACAGTGTTTTATACAGGCCTGATGGGGGAATCCCCCCAACCATAAAAATCCCCCCAAAATACCATCACTGACCAAATGTTTGCATTGCACTGTGTCTCTTCCCTCCAGCCAAGTCAATTCCCTCCCCTCCCACAAAGGTCTGGAGTCAAGATAAAACACTACTTGCAAGTAAACACTGATAATCCTGGATCCCTGAGACCTAATAGGAGTATCCAGAACACTCTCTATGGTCACTGATCTATGCCCACCAGCAAAAAATCTGCTTCTGCCATTGGCGTCTATTAATTGATAATGGTTTCCTAGATCACCAGTGGGTGAGACGGACTTTGTTGGTAAACACTGGATACCCCTATATGTGTTCATCCCGCTATTGCAGGAATACGGGGATTATGGTTATATGGTCATTTTGCTATAGCGGTATCATGACTTCAAAGAGTTAATTAAGTAATGAGTCATGTTATCAGGTTTTACTAACCTTTTTCATTTGTAAATAGGATTAGAGGAAGTATTTATTTTAAATTGAAATATCTGAACCGTTTAACTTGTTTGTCTTTCTTCTCTGTGTAAAATCTTTAGCATTTGTTGCCTAATTTTCTTCCATTTGATTTCCCTTTCCACTTGATTTCTCTCTCTACGTACTTTTGAGCTGGAAACAAAAAATTAATATTTATAATAATTTGATTTTTTATGCATTTTATTTTATATGCGGACCAAACGTGACCGAATCAGCTTCCTTCATGATCATTGCATAGAATATTATATGAACATTTACATAATATTGTGCACCAGAAATTTTATCTCCCAAATTCCAAAATTCATTGTATATTGTTACATGTACTGTATGTTATTGTATGTAGTGATCCAGATACAACTTATACATTTTATTTAGATGAATTTCTTTAAAATTTTCTTTTTCTTTTTTCAGGTCCTCATTATTTCTCTTGTTGTTGCCATAAAAGTGAAAACAGTTAATCTGGATGATTATCAGATTCATGAGAAATTGCAGATCGGATCAAATGAGCAATTTGGGGTTTGTTTTGAAGTCATGCAATTTTAATTTCAGCATAAATCCCGCCTGAATCGGCATTTAAAATTTGTTTCACAAAATTTTTGTCTGGTTGCCTTAAGCTTTGTTGAACTATTTGCTTACGTATAATTGCCACCTGGGTGCAATTTGTAGGGGGAAGGAATTTTCCTCCCCACTGCCCAATTATATCCTTCACAGAGGTGGTTACTGACTTCCCAGCCAAGGTTGTATCCCAATGTTCCCACGTGTTTTCTCCCCATCCACCCACTGCTCCAGGTCAAAAATTGCACCCCGATTGCCATTATGATGGTATGAACAAGTTGATCACATGGAACAGAATGCAGATTGGAGCATATGTGGACAGGAAATGAATGAAAAAAAAATCATGGAAAATATGGATGCAAGAGATGGAGGAGCTATATAAAAGGAGGTGAAACGCTTCAAGAAAGCTAACAAAAGTCTATATGAAGAGAGCTATATACTGTAAAATGTCAGCAGTGTTGGAGTTGTGAAATTTGAGCTGGGGGGGAAGGAGTTTGAGAACTGAAATTCAATGATTGACAGAAACTGCATGCACCCGATATACGATTTTTGGGAGGGTTGTGGTGTTAGCTGGGGTTCAAACCCCCAATCCCCTGGCAACTCCAACACTGAATGTCAGCATGAAGAAAGGGGCATAGCCAGGAATTTGATATAAGGGGGTATAAATTTTGGGGTATATATATAGGAGTAGAAGAAGAAAAAAATATTATAAAGAACATAGAGAAAATGGATGGGAACCTGGATGACTCTCTACTAAGAACTCGAAGGAAAAATGGAGGGAACAGAGTGAGGGGTAGCAAAAGATGATGTTAGTGGATGAAATGATATCAGAACTGGCCAATCAATGGTGGAATAACTGATACCTGGACCTGGGAGTACAAATGCTGAAGATTGTTCTATATATTTACATTATAGAAAATATTATATATATATATATATATAGTGAAATATATCTTATATATATATATATAATATCTTTATATTATTTATAATATATATTATAATATCTTTATATATATATATATATTTTTATATATATATATATATATGTTATATATACTGTATTATATCTATATATTGATTTTTGGAGGTATCTATACCGATATACCCCCACCCCCGTTGCTATGCCCCTGTATGAAGAGAGTTATAGACTGTGAAATGTCAGACAGTGTATGACTTTAAAAGAGGTTGATCATGATGATGGCATAGAATGTGTATATTATTATTATGCATTATTTTATTATTTATGGATGCTGTGGTATCTGTTATGTGTAATACTCTGTGATCTGTGACATTTTTTTCTTCTTCTTCTTCTTCAGAATGTTAAAATAAAACCACTTGGAGGATTTGCTTTGCAGAAGGCTAAGAGGAATGCTGAAAATTTCCATACTATCCAAATGCTGTTTAAGCAGCTCGTCATTTATTCAGTTTTCATAGTGGTCGTCTTTGCGATCTGCTATGCTACCAACCACGGTGAAACAGCGTATTTTTACAGCAAGAGCATAGATGATATTATGACGGAAAACATGAGTAACATTAGCAATGGACGGTCGTTGGATGACATACATAGGTCAGCAAAAAGTTGTCACAATTGTTTTATTTATGAACAGTTATTTCAACACACGATGCGCGGTGGAGCAGTGGTTAGTGCACTGGTCTGCCAATCTTGAGGTCCGTGGTTCAACTCCCGGCCGCGGCAGAAATGTTTCAGTTGCTTCTGTCTAAAGCGCCCCCAGTTGACTCAGCTGTGAATGGGTACATTGGGTGTTAACTCGGTGGAAGGAAAGGCGGCGAGGGAAAGGCTGGCAATCCGCCCTCATTCAGCCGTTGCCATGTATAACTGAAAGCGCTAACCCTTCGGTTCTCCATGTGCCTTCGGTTCTCCATGTGCCTTGGGTGCGGTTCTCCAGCCCATGGTTCTCCAGTGTTCTCCACCGGTTTATTTGAGCCCAGTGCTTGTGGCTCCACTTTATTCTCTTTTTAGAAAGAGAATGGCTGACATAGTTTGTGAATTTTTACTAGTTATATGGTTGAAATAAAATTATGTTTTTGAATTCACACATTTATTAATTGGCATTCATCATCATCATCATCAGCAGCAGCGCGTGGCCAGTGGGGGCCATTGTGTCACCCTTGACCATGACCCCGCCGGATGGCACGTTTCCAGAAAGTTGATGAAATTTAACTGGTCTGGATGTGGTCGATCCATCACTGGCATTGTGTTATGATTATTGAAATAGAAAAGGTCTAAACGAACATATTGTTTATTATCAGATTCCATGTAATATCTATAATATCTGTCTAAGACAGTGAAATTTTGGGAGAGGTCTTTCACCCGGGGGAATCCCATCCTTTGGAACGAACTGCCCGACTTTGTGACCAACGCGACTAGTCTTGAAATGTTCGCTACCAGACTAAAGACGCACTTGTTTAGCATCTCATTTGAGTGCAATCTGTACAGCGCTCTTGATCTTGGCCTGCTGTGACTATAGCGCTATATAAATTGGCTTAATAACTAACTAACTAATTTATTATTTCAAACTTTTATTGCATTTGATTTACATCTTTAATTTGTTGTTTATTTGCTAAATAGTGCCGATGACTACTGGAAATGGGTGGAATCTGTATTCATCGGTCAATTGTACTCAAATAGCTCCGGGTGGAATGAGTCCACCAGTAACCATCATCTTCTGGGGAAAAGTCGACTGAGACAGCAACGCAGCACGCAAGGTGGACGGGGTTTTCGGTCTTTGCTTAAAAGAATTTGAGTCAAACAGTAATTCCAAGTTATCTTCCTCTTTCACAGATATATGGATGTAGATCTTTGCTGATGGATTGTACTTTTTCAATACAGATTGGTGTTTGTTAGTGCTGTTGAAGTTGCTAGGAATAAGTGAATGTATATAGAGTGTGATTTAAAGTGGCTTAGGAGGCATTACTGCATCTGTGAAAGCCACTGGGGGGGGCAATAACAGGGCTGGAACCTCACTCCATCAGACTACATTTCCAGAACATAACCCACTCTGCCATCATCCACCCCCAAAGGATTACATTTCTAACAATCAAGCCTATTTAATGCCACATTGACAGACCCCAGACACACTGACCTGTGTTTTGGATTCTCAAATGATATGACTTTGAGAGGAGTTGATTCTACGGGTTTCACTTCATGCATTTTTTTCATTTTAATTAAATAACCAATGATTTGCTTTTGACCGTCTGAAGAATATCTGATTATAATAATTGTTCATTTGACTATTTGCTGATAATGGCATAATGGCGGTAACGTTCATTATCGCATGTTGCTGATTGCTAATTGTTCTTGACTGTCGTATATTGCAGCTACCCATGACTTGACTTACCACTATTTTTCATGTCTTCTGTCCCTACCAGTACTTTAAAACCAGATAATTTGTTGGAACTTCAATAATTTATTCAACATTTCAACTATAACAGTAGACTTGTGACTTTGTTTGGTGACATTGCCATGACTGTTTCCAAGTTCTCCAATGTCTCATATGTTTGTTTGCACCTTTTCAATAAATGGCTGGATTTAGAAATAACAGAGGAAGATATTCTGTTTATTTTTCTTTATCGTATTGTTGGTTTCTTGTCTGCTTTTGCGTTTATGCTGATTTTAAGTTTTTTTTAAAATGTACTTTGGTACAGTTCCATGTTTGATAAAAGAAAAATACGGTGACAGCATTTGGAAGAACACTTCGTACTCCTGCCACAGTAATTCCGGATGGAAGGAAGACACCAGCAGCTATTCACCTGGATGGATTCCATTGTCACCTGATTCCTGGGATAACGACACATGGAAGCACATGTCTGTCAGTGACCTGAGCAGGTGTGCCTCTGTTATCAGTTATTCCTCTGTCAGACATTTCGCTTAAAGTGTAAATCAATGTTGTCTGATTTAAATATATGCCATTATTTTTATGAATATAACCTGAGTACCGTGCATGTTTTGCAACTTGCAATGCCCTGAGGTCTGACTTTTTGGAATGACATGACCTTTCCGGCTTGACCTGACTCTTATTCGGATTGGATTTGGTGCACCATCGGCTGATACCATGGGCATTACGATAGTGGCGCCATAGAAGTCTTTTGATTAAGTGACTGATGCTAACTTTTTATTCACTTCTCAAGCATTGGGCACAGGTGCATCTTATATACTTTGGCAGGTTACATGTTACATGTGAAAAATGCAAGTTTCTGTGGTTGCCTTTTGTTTGAACAGTGTTCCCTATTGGGGCAACTTGGGGTGGTACAGTGGAGGTGGATATGACCAACTCTTATTACCCCATTACAATGATGCCGTAAAGAAAACAAGTCAACTACGTTCAAATAACTGGATTGATGAAGGGTAAAGTGCAGTCGCTCTGTGTTATGCTAGTATTTGGCTTCTATTTTTTTAGTTTAGTTTATTTTAGTTTTTCTTTGTCATACTTATTTTACATACAGTAATTATATAATACAGTAATTTCAAAAAATTCAAATAAAAATTTCAACAAATTAACATAGAGAACTTTAATCTTAACTATTAGAGACATAATGTTAATACTTGGAAGAAAAGAAGGAATAAGGTAACTAAAAGGATCAGTAATCCCGTAAGGAAGCAACCATTTACTTTATAATTTTATATGATGATCAGTCTACTTGATGATATGGACATTGGACAACTGTGCTGCAAACTTGTGCTTTAGAAATGCCCATAATAGTAATAATAATAATAATAATAATCAAAAAAGTCAAAGTTCTTCCCCGAACCTCACAGGCTCATAAGGAGGCGCTGATCTCCGTTTCTATAGCCCTCAACCAGGCGTGCAATGCCACGGATACGGGGCTAGTGTATCGCATAGCGGACCTGTTTGACTTATGGCAGAGATTTTTACCACTGCTCCTCATTTTGCCACTACGAAAAAGGCTGAGTCGACCTTTAGGGCTCCTGCGGGACTCGAACCCGCGACCTCCTGCTCCATCGTCCAATGTTGTTACCACTCTGCTAACTTCCCGCCCCCAATAATAATAATAATAATAATAATAATAATAATAATAATAATAATAATAATAATAATAATAATAATAATATTACTGACAGTGCTGAAGTTAATTGGCAGTGAGCCTGACTTTGCACTCGGATGAGTTTCCAACTTGACTATTCACCGACCAATTGTAGGTTAATAAGTAGCAGCATGCAGCTGTGAAAACGGAAAAAATCAAAGAAAAAATCACGTATACTGGTAAATAAAGCTGTTAAGTCAACTCCTTTTCAAGTTGTATCAGTAAAGGGACCTAATCACTAGAAAAACTGAATTTTCTCTATAATTCTTTAATTCTTTAATATATTCATTGCATACAAAGCATTTTTTTTAAAACTATAGTTTTAATTGCTTTTTCGTAGAACTCGAGTGGTGCTGCTTGAATTTACTATTTACAATGGTGACATTAATCTCTTTGCTTCTGTTCTGGTCGCAGTTGAGTTTGGATTGACTGGTGAGAGTTATACACTTGTCTTATTGTTTTAAATCTTAATGTTGAAGGAATTTCTTACCTCTTCACTTCTTCCTGTTATTATGGACAAACAATAAAAGCCCGAGTCTTGCTTATTCTTCCAGTTTTCTTATTCTTCTTTTTCTTTTCTGTGGCATCGGCAGCTATGGGCTTCCACTTTTCTCGATCTCTGGTGATCCTTAGACAGTGGCGTAGCGTGCACTTGTACCGCCCATGGCTCCTGGCAAAAATGCTGCCCCCCAATTTACTCTTATTACACCTGACAAGCAAACAAAAAAAGTCGTCACCGCTGAATTTGCCACCCCTTCTAAATTTTGCCACCTCTTCGCCAAAACTCCTCGACAACCCGACAAGCAAAAAAAGGTCGCTTCCAAAATTTGTCGGGCGCCCCATCATGTGTGCCGCCCATGGCTAAAGCCATGATAGCCATTGGTCCTTAGACGCTTGATGTTATTGTCTACTTCCCATTCTTCTCTTAGTTTGTCTATAAATTTATATCTTTGTTTACCTCTTGATCCTCTTCCACCATGACTGTCACTGCCAAGTTTGCCAGTCCCTTCCAGCTTTAAAAACGATTAAAGTGTCTGAGTGATAATCAATATAGCAACGTATTTGTCAGATTTCTCCTGAGATTACAGCATGGCTTTTATTGTGGTGCAGACTTGTAAGATTTGAGTGAAGTTATCTAGTCATTGATGGATCGTCATTCTGATTTAAAGCAATAAAGAAGGCAGTTTTGTTAAATGCTAGAATAAATCTTGAGATTATAGTTTTTATTAAGATGCACATTTCTATAGACAATTCTGCATTAAATACTGTGTCTTGTCATGTCATCTCATGATGCCATCGTTGCTCTCGTGACGGGGTTGGATACAACGTTGAACAATAATTCTCCATTGTTTTCTCTCTTCAGCTGCTTCCATTATATTATATTATATTATATATTATATCATGTTAGTCCATTTGGGATCTGGAAAATTCCCCTTGGAAATTTCCCCCCGGAAAATTCTCCCCAACAATCCCCCCTGATTTTTCCCCATTGGACATATCCTCCCCAGAAAATTCCCCTGAAAACATTAAGGAAGAGCATTGGAAACAGAGGAAACAGATGCATTATTTAACCCCTTAACTGGGCAACTATTTGTAACTCAATGTAAAATGGACGAGCGTTACTCGGGGCACCCAGTTAAGGGGTTAATAAAAGGCTATTTTCTGCATTATTTTCTGCATTAAACCCGTCCATTTCATGATGTTATCCATCCAGCTGGTTCTGGGTCTGCCTTGCCTCTTCATTCCTTCTCTTAAACCCATTATTATTGAGTTTTCAATAGAGTTCTTTGTTTTTTGGATGATATGTCCAAAATATCCCATTTTTCTTGATTTGATATATTATGTCATTCATTCTCCAATTTGTTCCATATTCTGCCTAGAATGATTCTAAGAAGAACTTTGCTTTCATGGGACACTAATGCAATCGTTCTGTAATTATTGCATTTCATTTGGGTCTTCTTTTTTGAGGAGTGGAAAAAAATTTAGTCCAGGCCCGCAGAGACAAATTCCGGGCCCCTATGCAGAAAGGCAGTCAAGTCACGGGCCCCTAACAAGTGTGAAAAACTGACGAATACCTTTTTTCCTTGTCAGTCTTTTTCAGGATGTTTAATACATGACCAGCCCGGTCCCCCCACAGGTCGCCGGACCTCTGTGCATTTGCCCCAACCCCCTGCTCCCCTCTTGGCGGGCCTGACTTCCAATCATCTGGCCAAACTCCTGAGTTCCATACCTCCACACCGATAATGTCTTAGGATCATATAATAGGGTACAATTTACCAATTGGGGGGCATTCAATGCTCAATGACAATGAGGAGAGGATGTTTTGTGTTTGTTTTGCAGGTGACGTATATGCAAGCCAGAGTCTCTTTGTATTTGATCCTCTGATTTTTCCTTCATCCACAGTGACAGTTTTAATCATTCTAGAGGTAATGTTCACATTCAGAATCTCAACTGTTACCAATAGTGGTAAATCCTGTAGAAATTCTTGCGTGCATCCCCTATATTTTATCATCCACAAGGCATTCAAACAACAATCAATCAATCAATCAACTTCTATGGTGCAACTATCATAATGCCCATGGCATCAGCCGATGGCATATAAAATCCAAATAGAATCAGAGCCAGGTCAATCCAGAAGATCAGTCAGAAACGGCGGGGGAGCAATCTAAGGAGATAAGCCAAGTCAAACAGGTATGTTTTAAGACCGGATCTGAAACAGTATGGGATCACCATGGAGAGATTTTGGACCCATTTTCTAGGCTCTGATCAGATCCTGATTGGATCATTTGATCTTGTTGGATCCAGTCCTGAATCCAGTATATGCCTAGTATGATGTAATATTTTCAAACATTGCGTTCTTTGAGTGGAGAAGGTCGTGAAAGCATGGAAGCAGGAAGCAGGATACACAGATCAATGACAATAACAATAGCTTTGGACAAAGCGTTTTACCCTCAGAGGTTCCTTTGATAGGGGACCAGCCCTGCCTTAGATGAGCCATCAAACCTAGGCTTGATTCCCAGTCATTCACATGTCCACTGAACTGGATCTGTTGCATTCCTAGACAGGGGCATAGCGAAGAGACGGGTGGGTTATATCAGTATATATATACCCCCAAAATAAGTATAATACATATAATACAGTGTATGTAACATATATAATTATATATACAAAATTTTTATTATTGCTTTTATATATATGACAATATATACCCCCCCCCCCATTTATACCCTCCAAATAAAGTTCCTGGCTATGGCTCTGTTCCTAGACCACCGTTACAGAGCTATCATTATACTACAAATCATTTTCAAAGAGGGACGCAATCAGATTTTTGATGCCATCTAGTTACTCTTAGTATAAAGAAATTTGCTTGAGAAAATATTTTGCAGAATGTTTCCAGTAATGATGAACCATTTGAGATAGATAACAGATTTGTTAATTTAGAGCTGCCTCAATTTTCTGGTAGTCAGTAAGATTTGCACTACTTTATGTGTTGATAATATGATTTTTGTTAACAGGCAGTCCTTGCTGGATTTACAATTTACTTCATCTGCATGATAGTTTACAGCGCATGGAAATCAACGTCCAAGTTCTTTGCTAATTTGTGGTCCTATTGGGATATACTGATCACATGCTTGAGCTCACTGTCTGTGGTCATTTTTGTTATTATCGTAACAAACGACACTGATTTGTATCGGCGTCAAGTTACAAACAGTGCTCGTTGACTTCGTTGACTTTCGTCAGTTGGGAGTGTTACATTACCTGTGGATTTACATCAACGCTTTTCTACTTACGTTTGTATTGATTCTGGTGAGATGCCTAATATAGCATTAACTTTAATTGATTAAGAAGATGTTTTGTTCAGCAAACAGTTATTTCATTCCTGGGCGCTCACTCACTCACTCACTCGGTCAACTTAACTGTGAATGAGTGCAATAAATAAACAAATACAGTAATTATGCACTTTTATAGCGCCATTTCTAATGCTCTAAAGGTATCAATCGATGGTATTTCAAATCCATCAGCAAAAGACCGGGTCATTCCATGAATCAGTCAGTGAGAAAGCGAGGTGAACCTACTGTATGGAGGATACGCTAATTTAAAGAGATTGGTTTTAGTCTAGGTTGGAAAATGGGTACTTACTCGATGGAAGAACCAAGTGCTGATGATAAGGATAAGGCTGTCACCACCCATACTCTGGAACTCATTGCCTCAACATGTGCACATTGCAAATTCATTAAAGATTTTTAGAAAAAGATTAAAAACCCATCTTTTTGACCTGGCCGATCCACCATATGTTGTCACCCGTTTGTCTGGCCGGATATCCTGGATTTGACCTGGATCTTTAACCCTGCATTTGGCCTGGATCTTTAATTATTTCGATTTGGTGTGCCATCGGTTGATGCTCCTGTGCATTATGAAGTGGCGCTATAGAAGTTTAAGATTAGATTAGATTAGATATTCAACTGATGTGATATCTTGAAGATGTCAGCACTTGAGTTCTCTTAGATATGTTAGGCCTATAAGTTACCTTTATTAGTCTGGTGCTTTGCCTGTTGCTGGTTTTTCAGTCGGTGAAACAACTGCGATACGTGAAGTTCCTGGCAGCATTTTTCCTGACGTTACGAATTTCTTTCTGTGTGATGTTCTGCTGTGCGTTTGTTTTCGTTCTTATTTTAGTGACCTACTCTTTGGTTGGGAATCTAGTAAGTAGTCACGCCATCTCTAATATTGTTGAATGGCCTTTGCCTTCTGTTATAGCAAATATCTTATTATACATGGTGAGTCAGAATAAAACATTACCATGCATAATATTATTTATATAATTAGGTAACGTTTTATTCTGACTCATCATGTATACTCTTATATTAATATTTTTCAGCCATGAACTACCGCTTACATGATTCCTGACTATAATTTTCACTCTGAATTGGACATTGACTGATGCTGAACATGTTATTATAATGGTGCTAAATAAGATTTATGAATGAATGAATGAATGAATGAATAAATGGTTGATTGGTTGGTTGATTGATTTCCTCCAGGGCTGTAACCCCACCTTTGGCCAAACTGGTAGCTACTTCATACTAAGATTAAGCGCCTAGGAATAACTAAGGAGCTACTGCGGTGCTACTTTTAAAAGCGCTATAGCAATTCACAAGATTTTACTTACTTACACAACAGATAGATAAATCTATTGATTCATTGATTCCAACATAAAAATGAAAAGCATCATCAATATTGTTCTGGCAAAACTCGGAATATAATGAAATATACTAATTTATAATAATGTAACTCATAACATGGGTGGCATTTGAGACCAGTGGAGGAAGAATTTCAGTTGTTTCATTATACTAAATAAGTTATTTAGATAAGTTAATTACAGTATATAACTTTGTAACTTTACTTTTTTGCTTTGTTTAGAGTGCATTAGTAGTAGGGAAAGGGAAGGGCAGTAAGCTGTGACCAAAAATGTCCCATACAAACCCCTCTCTGATTCTAATAGGAATGTTAGGAGGAGCAGAATATTGAAAAAAACCAGACCTGGCCTGGTTACTTAAGGCCTAACGTTTTCATTTGTAGCTTTATTTTATAATACTATAGATTATACAAGTTTAGCAGAGTGGTAGCAACACTGGACAGAATATATATATATATATATAAATATATATATCAGAATATCACATTGTATATCATATTGTATAGCATGATTTAAAGTGGCTTAGGAGGCAATACTGCCTGTGTAAAAGCAACTAGGGGGCACTAATGGGGCTTGAACGTTGCTCCATCAGCCTACCGCTCTAGCACGTAACTCACTCTGCCATCTTCTGCCCCAATGCAAGGGTATCATAATTTTTCTTTAAGACCATTGGTGAAATTTAGTTGAAGAAATATTGTTGTGTACCATCATTTTGAAATTAAAATTCTATAGTTTCCGATTGATTTTGTGCATTCTTTTACTTTGCTAGCGAGAAATGTTTATTTATAAATTTAGTGGTTTGGAAGCGAACTATCGCAGTTCCTGACCGTTGGCAGCACTTTTGTGACGCTTGTCGGTCTGTTGCGAGGAGAATCGACGACATTGGCAGAAATGGCAGAAAATCATTTGTGTTTCAGTCTTATGTTTCTTGTGACCTTTCTCTATTTGGTGATATTTGCCGTTTACAACTTGATCATAAGTGAATTTGGAAAAACATTCCACAAAACAAGAAAACAGGTCAACTATTACAATGCGGTCAGGCCGCACGATTATGAAATAGTTTCTTTTATGACGAAGCAGCTGAAGAAGCATTTTAACAAAGACAACCGCTCTAAAGGAGTAAGCATAATATGTTGGATATTGGACTAACTATGTCATTCTTTACTCTTAGCGTCATGGCCTGGTTACTTAAGGCCTAACGTTTTCATTTGTAGCTTTATTTTATAATACTATAGATTATACAAGGTTAGCAGAGTGGTAGCAACACTGGACGATGGAGCAGAAGGTCACGGGTTCGATTCCTGCAGGAGCCCTGCGGTCGACTTGGCCTTACTTGCTAGAGGGCAGTGGTAAAATGAGGAGCCTCGTTAAGATGCGAGGTAAAACACGGGTGTGGGAAAAGTAATGGCAACCTATCCCAGATTAATGGTATATTATATGCCACCTACATCGCTGATTGCTTAGACAGGAGATAAGCGCCGGAACCCAACACTCAGACTCAAGTACGGGACTGACCTTTACCTTTACATTTTACAAAGCAAGTACTGTACTTGGATGCCATCTCAACATAATTTAGTGTCATATCGATCTGTAATTAATTTGAGAATAATTTTCTTTAACATCGATGTTTAAACATCTGTTTTAAGTCTTTGTCAGAAACTAATTAACTCACCGTCTCGGCTGCCTTCTTTCAAATCTAATTTAGGTATGCTGCAAATAATATTTTTAAACTGGCATTTTTGTGTCACTGTCAGTTGCTGGTTATTATGATATTTTGCTGCTTTTCTCTGTAAAAAAATCTAAAAGTTTAGACTTTTGACCAAGGTGATTAGCCATTCCGTAATTTCAGATTGTTATGTTTTTATTTTATGAGCAGGTAATAGAATTTGTCAAATCTGAAAAATTTATACATATTTCTACGCTTTACCTTTAAATTTTGCTTTCGACGCAGGCATTTCGGAACGTCCGATTTCAGGACTGTTCCACGATTTCATCTGTTGTTTCGTCGCAGTCTTCAATTTCCGAAGACTTGATGGATGACGCAGAAGAGCTTTTGTCCAGTGGTGTTTCACAAAGTCCTTCAGAAGTCAGCTCTTTCTCTTTTAGTTCTTTTGACGCTTCTTCAGTGCATGCTGAAGACATCTCTCCAGAGCTTGCTGTCTCAGCGTGTAATCAAATTCTAGAAAAACTTGACCGGGTCTGAATACATTACCTGCAGTTCATAATTTAGAATTTTAATTTTAGGTATTATTTAATATTATTATTTACTATTAGGTATTATATACTGTAGTATTATTTAATTTTAGTTATTATTTAATGCATGTTATGCTGTACTGCAGCTTTTGAGTAAAGTTATTGCCTAATATTGTAAAGCGCTCTTGTATTTGGCCATTTTTGCCATGCTTATTGCACTATATAAATTGTCTAGCTAATAATAATAATAATAATAATAATAATAAGAAGAAGAAGAAGAAGAAGAAGAAACTTTAAAATTTGAAACAGCTTTCTTATCTTTGGCTATATACATAAGAAAATAAAATTCTTCCCACAATGAATAAATTGTTGTCCTATACATTGTATTTATCATTGATTTGTTTTAACTGAAATTTTTCATGCTTTGAGTATCAATTGTGTTTGATATTTTTTAAACATTTGCATTTGGTAGGCCTTGATGTATGTTTTGGTATCAGGAATGATCTTTTGACAGATTTCTGAGGTCAAGATTGTTTGATCTCAAGGCTGAGACCAAGAATTTGGGTCTTGAAGACCAAGACTAAAGAATGCAAAACTTGTCTTATAGTTGCCTTGAGGATTTCACCATGTATGTAATTTCTATCTAGTTACTGCTGACGTGTTGGATAAATCAAATGTTTTATGTATAAATTTTCTTTTTCAGATTGTCAGATTGGATGACCTGAATTCGGTTTTGATAGACAAGTTACAGAGAGTTGTGAAAAGGCGTAGTTGTTCACCTCCAGGGACATCACAACAAAGGACTTGTCAGCCTGTTTACAGTAGTAGACGCCGTGGCACAGACGACGTCCAAACAAATCAGCCTCAAATCCACTTGCAGAAAGCGGAAAGTCCACTTTCAAAGAAACTTTTCACCATTTCCTCCGAAGAAAGCTGGGTTTAAACAGAGCTGTGTTTTCGTAGATGCTTGCTAACTAATACAGCAGAACTTCGTTATAACGTACTTAGCTGGTCTGTAAAATTTTGTACGTTGTATCCAAGGTATCTTATATCCAATACGTTAGTGCATCACACGCGACCGTACATTGCGGTACATTATAATCGAGTATACAGTACGTTATATCCAAGTCTGCCATAGTAAAGTTCTACTGTACGTGGGATTTAGAATTTCTGCATTTTGGATAGTTCTTTTGAAGAACTTGATAAGATTTTGTGATATCCTGGATCTCTTTCTGTCTCTGTGATGAAGTGCTTGATGTCATTCCATTGTTGGTCCAGGTTTAGACTCTTCCATGGAGTTCTTGTAGTTTTATTATATTTTCATTGGCTTCCGTCATTTTAAGCATGAATTCTGGTTTTCCATATGTTATTTTGGGTTCATCCATATAGTACATACGCACTGCTGGGGTAGGGGGGTTGGATTTAGGAGATTTTGCATATGTACGGTGTGCAAACGGTGGGAGGGGGTTGAAAATCTGCCTTCCTTGACAGTTTCTCTTTTTATGGTTGCAAGTCAATGCAGCAATGAAAGCAACTTCTAGTTTGGTTAAACCATTTCCGAGAACTATGAAAATTTTTCACGTTACATTTTTTATGCTTAATGCAAAAATACCAGTAGGCCTACTTAAATGTTTCATATAATTAAAATATTATATGTGGTGTGTGTGCATGTGATTCATTCCATTTTCTGATATTGTGCTGATATTTAATGTTAATACTTGAGCGTTGACTTTCATGTGTAAAACAAACGATCAAGATCAAGTGCCTTGATTGTGTGAACTGTATTTTATCAGGGTAGTAAAGACAGAGCAAGGCATTTTTGCTCTTATAGTCTAGTTTGCACCTTGTAGCACTTTGTCAATGCACTTTAATTTGACTCAAGCTGTTGTTATTTTGGCTTGATTTGTTTGTTAGAACTGTGATATTTTATAATGCTTATTGACGTCGATAAAATTAAGTGCAGTGAGGTGAGGTGTTTGAGCAAGAATATTTGATTCTGCAAAATTCATCTTCAACTATTTATCCATTCTGTCAAAAATTAATGCTTACAATGTAAAATATTTGACATTTCCTTTAATTTTGAGGATAATTGTAAAGTTTACCTAAAATATTTTGTATCATTTTACAGAAGATTCAGGATCGATCTAAGCTTGAGTAAAGTAAAATAAAACATAGGGACTTTCTATAGCACTTTGAAAGTAGCAGCTGCTTATTCTTTGTGGGTCGTTAGAAGAATTTGTGATGGTGGGGCTGATGACAACTGTGCAATTTAACTGCACTGCATATGTATATTACTGCATATATTTTAGTTATTGCATTTGAGAGTTATATCTTGTAGGCCTAACTGGTTTGTGAAAACTGTCAATTTAGTATAGAATCCATTGTTACAAATGTGTTCCAAGCTTATTTTATTGAGTTGTCTGACAGATTGTTTTAGCTAGAATGCAAAACTATCTTCAGCAATCACATTCCGTTTGTTATTTGAGAAGTCATTTTGTTTATCTATACAGCTGTATATCCAATCTTTGAACTCCAAGCATTACGTTCTGTGTACGAGTCATTGTATTGGAATTTGGAGACAGAAGCCTAATTCAGGCGGATTTAGCAATTCAAGAAGCTCTACGGTTTCTTTGTCTGCATTTACTTGTCAAGTTCATGCCATTATTAAAAAGGAGAGTTATGTAGCTTAGTTGGAAACAACGGCTTCTCTGTAACGTTATATTTTGTATCCATGTAATGCTTTGCAATACACCGAAGACTGTGATATAAAGCATTAACTGGTAACTGTTGCACAAAAAACTACACTACATGCAGTATCTTGTATGTAAAGAAAGTGGCAAGCAGTTTATTTTTAACTTATAATTATTATAATGACTGCTGGAGTTGATATTTCGAATTAGATTATTGTTTCTGTTTTCTCAGTGTATGGACAATGTCTAATAAACTTTTAAACATCTGTCTTATTATAATAATTTTTATTATTAGAAGTCTACCAAATAGAATGTCAGTGGATAAAATATTCTAAAACTGATCAAGTAGACACTATTCAAGTATTCATTACCAGGAACCAGCATTTCATTAAACAATTTCCACATCAACATTACTTTGATCAAAGAACAATTCAAATCACTTTAATATTGAAAACTGTTCTGTAATGCATGTTGGGAAATCTAATAATGGTAATGAATATGCTTTAAGGGGGGGGGGGGTAAAGTTCTAACCGCCACAGCGGAAGAAAGAGACTTGGGAAGTAATCATCTATAGAAGTATGAATCCATCTTGACAATGTAAGGAGGCAGCAAAAGGGGCAACCGAATGGTGAGAATTATAAAAGAATAGCGAGTGAAGACAAAGAGATGATCATAAAACTATATAAGTCATTAGTAAGGCCTCAACTAGAATAGTGTGTTCAGGCATGGAATCCATTTCTGAAAAAAGATAATACAGAGCTTTTAGAAAAAGTGCAAAGGCAAGCAACGAAGATGGTCAATGGGTGCCATAATTTAAGCTATGAAAAAGACTTCAATATTGTGGACTGACAACATTAGAAAGGAGAAGAGTGAGAGAGAGAGGATTTGATAGAAACATACAAAATAATGACTGGGAAAGTAGATGTGCCACACGATCGATTCTTTACATTGGCACACTATAGCAGCACAGGAGGCCACAAATGCAATTTGTTTAAGCAGAGGGTGGGTCCAAGAAAGAAATTTTTTTTTAATGCAAGGGTTGTGGACAAATGGAACAGTTTGGACGAGGTGGGAGTGACAGTTGAAACAGTAAACAGATTCAAAGGCCATCTTTGAAAACTAGGCTATTGAATGTGGGGTTTTTCACACAGGCTTACTGAGCCTCCTAAACCACTTTAATCACATTATTATTATAATTATTATTATTATTAATCTTATTAAAATAGATAAAGTACCGGTATTGATGCATATTATTAATTTAAAAGTATGTCACCAAGATTTCAACACAACAGAAAACTGTGCCTTCACAATGCTATATCGCGATGAATGGCTTGGTTGGCCACCAGCACCACGACTCAATCCGAGACAGTCACCCTCCAATTACGAGCCACGCTCAAGTTCAATGTTGCTTAACTTCGGTACACTGTCAGAAACTGGTCGCACAATGCCAAGCAGGAGAGAGAGTATTAAGTTATTAACATTACCGCTAATTAGTAATTTTATAACTTTTGCAGAACTTTAATTCCCTTTTACCACTTCAATTCAGTTTTTCTCGTGTTTACGACCTGAAATTCTCAACGATTGTGATTGCCTTATTTGAGTATCAATTTGCAGTATATGCCACATTAACAATATCAGGGCAACTAGCAAGGCCGACTTAAACAGTATATATATGCATAGGTGTAAATTTTATTAGCTTGTTAGGCTCAAGACCTCACTTTTTCAGATGCTAGAATAGGGGAAAGGCATAGGGGACCCCCTTTTTCATCAAAGTTTACACCTATATATATATATATATATATATATATATATATATATATATATATATATATATATATATATATATATATATATATAACTTATGTCCTAAATTATAAATCTATACAGTGACTAGTCAACATATCAAGTGATAATGATGTTAAATTAAAATTTCTCATGGAAAACTTAAGCAGTCATGTTTGGTAGCTATACCATTTTTGGAACAAAATAGTTTTCCTTAAATCCTCAAATGGCATTCACCAACAGGCAAAAATAAGCAAGCGGTTATTTCTATTTAAACGCAATCGTCAAAGAGTCGTCGATGTCATTGTCAGACGACAAATGGCAATGCCATAATTTTCCATCCTTCTGTTAATTTCAAGATCAAGGTTATATGGTGGAAGGTTCTAGATGGCACAGGCGCAGCCTCTGCACATAGTTCCCCGGAAACGTTCCATAGGTGTTTGTTCTTCGAGAGATTCCAACGTACCAGCCATCGTCGAAGATTTCAGTGACGTGAACAATGTCGCCAGATGACAATTCCAGTTCGTCCTCATTTTGCGGCACGTACGGAAACAGGGCCTGACAACTGAATGAAAATTAGAAGGAAAATCAGGCGACAGTGCTAAAATATTGCCATATCAAATTCTCAAACATTTTCACTAATGCGGCGGCAGCAAAGTTACAAAGTAATTTTCAATATCTCTACTCATAGTCAATATCGCAAACAACGATTCTAGGTGAAAGATCGGTCACCAGAGGGAACCCACTTCTGTGGAATTCCCCCGGACTTCGTCATTAATTCAAAATCTATTAAACAGTTCGTAAAGAATCTTAAGACACACTTGTTTAGTACGTCATATGATTGCTAACTCATTATTGTAAAGCACTCTTGATTTAGGCTTATGCCTTGTTATAGAGCTCTATAAATTATCAGATAATAATAATAATAATAATAATAATAATAATAATAATAATTAGCAGATATACTGATATTTTGCCCAAACATCTGATCACCATCCTGATCTCTTTCTGTGCCATCCACTGATCAGATACTATGGTCGCTACTTGAGTTTGATGCTTGTAAGAGAACTGATTGGTCAGTGACTTCAGTTTTTAATGGCATCATCTGAATGGTGGTGGCTGCCAGTCTAATTCTCACTGCCTTTTCTCCCACCTAGAGTAAGCCTCTGATGTACTAATATACAACTTAGCTTATCAAAAGTATGTCTGCAGCAAAAACAACCAAACAAGTTTTGCAACAGTTGCTCTGAGGTTTGAACCTTGGAACTCTTGACCGAAAGTCTATTGTGCTCTATATATTCAGAAATCTATATGCATGCAGTATCAGGCCAGCCGAGAGAAATTCCGGGCCCCTGAGCAGATTAAAATTTCTTGGCAACCTTTTTTTGGCTTGTCAGCCTCTTTTACATCTTAAAATTAGCTGACGACCTTTTTTGCTTATCAACCTTTTCACGCCGGGCCCCTCTATTTAGTGTTATCATCCATGTTATTTTTAATTATATGTATTCATCATGGGCCCGGGCCCCCAGACCGCCGGGCCCCTGTGCAGTTGCCCCCTGCCCCCTCTCGACAGCCCTGTGCAGGATTCATTAGCCCACACAGTCTTTGAAAATATATTTGTTTGATCAAATACTGTCAAAAAAACTATTAAAGCAGCTATCAACGGAAAATGGAGCTAAAATTTACAATGCTCACAAATTTAACCAAAATTTCAGTCAAATTTCAGACTTACACAATGTATGGCAAGAAGTCGTTGCTTTCTATGCGTTGTTTTGCACCGTATCGATTCTCCGGTGCATAATAGTAGGCGTCTGGAGTAACTGCATCCTCCTGATTCTCTGCTAATTTCATTCCTTGAAAGTCCAAATCATCTTCCGAGGTGTCTGGATGCAGGCAGTGAAAATCTGAATTCATCAATCCAGGAAAACGATTCAATCTCGGTTCATCTGAAGTACAATCCACAGCATCAAGCGAATTGCTCCGGTGCCGAAATGGCCTGACCAGACCAGATCCTGATCGGTGGTTTTGCTGTGACCATCGGGGTCTACTTTCATGTTTGCTGGATTTGAATTGGATACAGACTGACCTGTGTTCCAGTCTGAACCTTGAAAATTATGAGATGAGGTAAAATGCGGAGGCTCCATTCCACTAGAAAGACAAGAACTTGTAGAAGACATGGTACTTGGAGAATCTAAAAAGTAGCAATAGCTTAAATTTTCAGAGCCTTTTAAAACCAACAAAACATTCTAACTAATTAATAATCAAATATAAACATGTTAAGGGTAAGAGTTAATCATAAATTATGGTTATGGTTATGGTTCTGGACAACTTCTATAGCGCCATAGCATGGCGAAGGCCAAAGTCAAAGGTGCTGTCAAAAATGCTGACAAATCAACATGGAAGAGAAAGATGTTGGTCTTGAGGGAAAGTCCGCTCAGATGGCACAAACGAGTTCACTGTCGTGAATATATATAAATTATATATTGTTATTATTATTATTATTACACGTTTGTTAATGCACATTAAGTCATTCATTCATTCTAGACTGAACATATAGTCTGAACCAGGCTGAATGTCTGTGCTGTGTCCTCCCTTAGAGATCGACTCCACTGGCTCCGTGTTCCACAGCGCATTGTAATGCTGTCTTTCATTTTATAATCGATCGGTTCTTAGGTCCAGTCGGAGAGCTAAGTTTGGGAAAGATCAACGAACTCTCTTCCAGACAAAGCAGTCTCAGCTGGACTTTTCATTAATAATGATAATGAATTGTGGGCTTTTTGGAGCTCTTGAAGATGCCGTCCATAATTGCTTGGCTGGACATTGTTTATATGGGCATGCGGTGGAGCAGTGGTTAGCACACTGGTCTGCTAATCATCAAATGTAATAATGATAATGGGTGGACCATGGTTCAAGTCAATTGCTTGGCTGGACATTGTTTATAAGGGTGGCAGTGGCAGAAACTTTTCGGTTGTTTCTGTCCCAGGCGACCCTAGTCGACTCAAGCCTGTCTATAAGCTATATCATATACTATACATCATAGGGTACAGCCAAGCATTTAATCAAAAATGACGTCATGCCCATTATGAAATTTGAAGTTGCCTATAGCAATGAGTCATCCAAGATGCAGTTACCGAGCAGACAGACAGACAGATACACAGACAGTTAGACAGACATGAATAATCAGGTCACTGCCAGAAATACAATGTAAGAAATACCAAAAGAAGGAGATCTGATGTGAGTTTAGATTTAAAAGTACACAACTGAATTGAAATTGATAACTATTAGGATTCATGTAAATACCCAATTAGGATTCAGTTGTTAAGAACCTATTTCATCATCATCATCATCATCATCATCATCATCATCATCATCATCATCATCATCATCATCATCATCATCATCATCATCATCATCATCATCATCATCATCATCATCATCATCACCTGTCTTTAAATGAAAGATCAGACATATCAAACAGAAAACAAATATAACTTTTTTATCTGATTAGAACCATCAGAAAGTTACCAAAATAATCATAACCACTAATATAATTGAAAAAAGAAAGTCTTCAGTTACCATGCTGTGAAATTTCTACAGATGAAGCTCCAACCGGTATCGTCAGACGATTTTGAAAGGACTCAACATAAGCCTTTGGTACAAGACCACTTTGATGGCCAACAGTTGCTTCGTACCAGTTACTGTCAACCTCCTGAACCAGCTTCAGGACATCGCCCTGAACAGATAAAATGCATAAATACCGACCATTCATCAACATGAATTTATATTCTCCTCATATGGAGGCGTGAACAAAAAGGAATCTCTAGAGAAAGAAATAAGACAAGGTACAATGCCAAGGTCATGAAAAAGAAAAAGACTAAGAAAAAAGCGAGAAGACAACATCAAAGAATGGACAGGAGTCGGTATAGAACAGGCAACAAGAACAGCTCCATCTTGTAACACCTGGAACAAGACAGTCCACAATGCAGCCAATCTTCAGAGCGAAGACGATTAAAGACAAGACAAAACATGGAGTCAACAAATAAAGACATCAATAAACTTGGAATAAAGAGACATCACAGTTGAAATAGAAAACTCTTTACGAAGCTATTGCCTATTAAGCCAGTTAGCTTGGAAGGGAACATGATTAAATGATGGCTCATAACAGCAGTAAAATGCCATGAGTGTGTGCATGGCTGCATTCATTCATGTGTCAGTTACTTTGTAATGTTTTTCTTCCAATGTGTAAAATATTATGCTTGTTGGAGGCTTGGAGAGCGATGTTGTAAAATAAATGAGATTTTGGTTGATTTTGTATAAAAGTATATTCTTTAGTAACATAATGGTCCAAAACATCAACGGAAGAGGAAGTGATCTAAACCAAAGACTACATATCTACATGTATATAGTAAGTAAGTAGATCACACCCATAACATGCTGAAAGAAACCTCAGCACTTGACAATGTCAAAACAACACAACAGAAAAGTCAAATTAAATTTTGAAAATAAATTCAGATTTAAAATTGTCAACGAACACAATTTTCACTCACTTTCTGGAATGACAATTCGGCAGGATATTCGGCCACAAAATCAAACTTAGCAATAGAGAAATTTCCTCGACCCTTGCAATTCTGGTCCCAATATGACTCCAGCACCTGAAATGCAAAATCTCTGATGAATTCAGACTATTTAGATTTCAAAAATTAAAATTCTGCATAAAGCCAATAAATGTCTTTTCTATTATAATGTCTATTAGAATTTATGAGAAACAATTTTTATTTTAAAGCATGAGACAGCACAAATTCTGTGCACATGCAAATTGCTCCATTTTCAAGCTATGTGTTACATAAATTAGTACAATTCAGCAATAATAAAACCTCTTATTTCAACAGGGTCTTTTGACTGAAATGACAAGCATCACCAACAAACTAAGGTATTATACCTTAACCTACTCAAAAAAACCGGATTACATTCCCCTCAAAAAAGAGGTTCAAGTGGTCTAAATAGGTTTGTGATCCCTCCAATTGTATTGCAGCTATTCTGAGACAATACACGGCATGCATTTTATTTCCGATGGCCATTTTTCAGATGAATTCTGCATTTTGAGCATTCCTTTGTTTATTAATCGTGAAATAAAAGCATTTTCCCAATTTACTTCAAAAACTCTGCTCATGAGATAAAGATGAAAGATGACAATATGGCAAAAATCACAGAATTTCTAATTCTGTTGTGTTTTTTACTAAAATCCCAATCAGACTAACTTCTGACCCACTAACATCTAGGACCCTGCCTAGATTAAAATTGACCTGGATACATTCCTGTGCCTTATCATAAAGACTGCTTCACATAACTGTTCAAAAGCCTTTTTTCTTGCATGCAATGAATGCAACAGAGATACATTAAAGGCATGTAAGTTAAACATTCTACACTTCCCTGCCGTAAAAACTGTTATTTTTAAAAAGACAACACCAACCATTTTATACATATCGCTAATACCTCAGGAGATTAGAAACAGTGTTACATCTGCAATGCAAGTAAAGTCAAGAGACATTTCAAATGAACTACTAGTACAAAATATACATGTATATAAAATTTCTGTTCCCAAGTATAATTGCAAGAAATAATTCAACTTAAAAAAATAAAGCGACTTTTACCTCAACATAATTGACTGGAAAAAGTCCGACAGTTCCATGTCGTTGACCTTCATACCAGTTTTTATCAATCAGTCGTAAAATATAAACCGTATCTCCTTTATTCAGAGACAGCTCCCTTAGAAAATGCAAAGATAAAGCAGCAAAATTTATTCCCTAAAGTAAACAAATTCATAGAAATCAGAAGCAACAAGCACCGGTAGTTAGTTCTGCTATCAGCTCTGTAAGTTTGCCTTCCCAATGTCTTCTATATGTTGATGTATTTTCAAATGCTTTTCAAAATGAAAACAGGGAGAATTTCAGAGTGCTGAATTGCAAGTGAACAAAAAACTGCATCACATTTCTGTTATCACTAAATACTTATTTTTCTGCCCAATGCCATAATTATGCGATTTTCTTTCTGTGAGCAGCTATTATTGGCAAAACGATTTGACAACTCTTCCTAATTAATTCATACTAGAAATTATTCATGTACTAATGGGGCTTGAACCCACTCTGTCAGCCTACCCCTACCGCTCCAGTACGTAACCCACTCTGCCATCTTCTGCCCCATAGAAGCCAAAGTATGATTTTAATTGTGATTGGCCAATAACTGAAAAAAGAATTCTGAAATAAGGTGGTCACAACAATATTTAATTAATAAAATTTCACATTTCATTGACATAAAACTATACTAAAACTTTACAGTTTACATAGTTTACATTTGGTAACATGGCACACACAAAATTGTCAGTTTAATAATAATAATAATAATAATAATAATAATAATAATATAAAGGCAGAACTCTTTATGAAACACCATGCAAAAACATCTAACTAACTACAATAAGAGTTATTTGATTACAATGAATAAGAAGAAATGGTCACAAAATGGAAACTCAGAATAAAATGGAAATACATCACCTGCTATTCTGTGCCCTAAATGAGTACAATGCTCGGGCTTTCACAAGGGTCCGCTCGACTGGCAAAGGACTGGTGGGCAAAGATCCCGAATGGAACTGCACGTCGTCCAAATCATAGCGATTCAAAGCCACCGGAGATTTAACGCGAGGACTGTGAAAACCACAAGAAACATAACGTCCAAAATGCAGCTTTCAGAAATTCATTCATTATAAAAATTAGCAACAAAATGCAAACATTACCCGTGAAACCACTGCTTGCAATCATAATTAATCTTAGTTACTTACATAACCATAGAATTCTGATACAACCAATCAAATCGTAATAGGCAGATATCAATAAATCACTCAGCATTACCGACTAAATCAAGCCATGAACATAATTCAGGTTAGCAGTGCAGAACAAGCTATGGATATGAATGAATTACATGACATACATCACATCTGAAAAATTTTACGTTTTTAAACTTTTAAAATTTTAAAAATTTTAATAATCTGAATAATAAACAGATTGAACTGAGTGTTCTATTCCTTTATTACAAGTAAGAGTACATATACGTCATGTATGTATATATATATATATATATATATATATACAGTATATATATACACAGTATATATACACAGTATATATACATATATATATATATATATATAAACTATTGACTAACTGGAAATAATCAGAATGCTGTCGTGCTCTGTTGATTTCTACGTCCTCAACTAAACGCTTTTTTCTTGCCTCAGTTAAAGCGATGTCCTGCAAGATAACGGTAACACCCACTAATAAAAATACACACACACAAAAAGGTCTGCATATCTATGCAGCATTGATTTACATCGCCATCACTGATTTAATTGTACCTCAACAATCTCGATTAATAAACAGATCGGTCTCGCAACAGATCGATCTTGCGAGGAAACCCAGTCTTATGGAATTCTCTGCCTGAGAATGTGACATGAGCAATCTTTTCTGAACTATTCACAAAAAATCCTAAAGACGCACTTGTTTAGTATTGCTTACAAGTGATACAGATAAAACGTTAAAACGCCCTTGACTTTGGCCTTAGCTTTGTATACTGCACTATAAAAATTGTCTAAATAATAATAATAAATAAATAAAAATCAGAAAGACAGAAAAAAATTATATTTATTGGTCAAACTTATTCAAGAGTGGGGTTCACTGCAAACAATCCAATAGTAAATAACTTAAGTCAACTTCAGGTTTTCTGGCAAAAAATATAAAATTTGAAAAATGTTAGACTTAAAAATTCATGCAATTAGGCAGGCACACCTCACTAAAGTAGAACTCAGCTAAGTCTTTTCTTTCACAGACTGTCTCGTTCTCTGCTGATATCTTGAACTGAGTTGATCTACTGCAGATGGATATGGAGCATCATCGCTTGATACCGTTACAGTAAATGAACTGATGCGAAAAATTCATGACTACGATGACAATGACCACCACCAAAAGCATAATCAAAATCATCAGCAAAATCATCACCATCATCACCACCACCACCACCATCATCATCATAATCACCACCACCACCATCATCATCACCATCACCACCACCACCATCATTATCACCATAATCATCATCACCATCACCACCACCACCACCACCACAATCATCATCATCATCACCATCACCACAATCACCACCACCACAATCATCATCATCAGGGTGCGATTTGTGACCTGGAGCAGTGGGGGCAATATGTTGAGCTTGGGGGGATGTAGTTGTTGGGAAATGTAGCAGTGGGGGGATGTAGTGGTGGGGATCATAGGGGGATGCAGTTGGGCAGTGGGGAAGATTCCCATCCCATCAAATCACCTGATCATCATCATCACCACCACCATTATCATCATTACCGTCACTATTAATATCCTTTAGTTTTATCATCAAAGGTGAATATATTGTGAATTTTCCAGGCTAGATGAATGACGCACGAGTTAAAGGTCCTGTCTTTTCACTCACCAGTTCTCTCCTACGTACTGCACTTAATGCATCTTTAGTACGCCTGTCAAGAACGTAGGTGCATGTTGACGCTGCAGATGCAGACAGCGGTCTGTCGGTCTTCAAAGGTTTGCTCACACTGCTGCTCATCGTATCTGAACCTTTTCTGGGACTCGGGAGGAGTAACGCCTGTAAATTACTTTTGATGCTCCTTTGTATCGTGCAAAATCTGTGAGCTACAGACAAAATTGGCATCAATTTAACGAGACAATAGCAAAGATCACTGCATAAACAGCAAACAAAAACCAGCAAAATCCATCTCGTTAAACTTCAGAACTCTCTTCTAGTCTCATTGCTTGTCAGTAGTGTTGTAACTATTGAAATAGTCAATACTATTTAAATACTATTTAAATAGTTCTAAGCTATTTAAGCAACTATTTTAAATAGTTAGCAAACTTACCCACTTAAATACTATTTATAAATAGTTAAGCACTATTTATAAATACTTGATTTTAAATAGTTCTATTATGTTATCTCAACAAAACCACAGAACTGACAGACTGAGTCAGTGGCATAGTGAAAGTGAAACGCAGATTCGTCGTTCCGTGCCCTACGCGATGGAATTCATATTACGATGCGGTATTTGTTCAAGCTGAAAGTCACTGTTATTAAATGCCGATACTGCTGCACCAGTTCAGTCCACGCCTACAGTTAGCACAACTGATGCAGGTGGTGATACCAATTCCAGCGACTGATTCAGTGACCTCAATGCTGAACACAGTGAACAGGCAGATCAGCCACAATTGTTGTATCTTCAAGACTCATCCAGTAAAATTGGCATGCTAAACAAGCATCCAGCTGTCAAACCAGTTTTCTTGCACTTCAACTCAACGATTCCATTGAGTGCTTCCGTCGAGAGACTCTTTAGTACTGGGGCTATCATACTCTCAAAGCGTAGAAATCACTTAAGTGACAAAACATTTGAGACACTGCTGCTCCTCAAGATTAATCAAGAATTTTGGTGAATAACCTAACAGGAGACTGTATTACTTATCATGCAGATAACTAGGACAGTGCTTTTAGATTATAAACGCCAGTGAAAATTATAACAAAGTTTTCATTTTAACATTGAAAAATTAAATAGTATTTAAATACTATTTAAATAGTTGTGAACTATTGGCTATTGAAAAACTATTTAAATAGTGTACCTTTATTAAGCTCAACTATTGGCAATAGTATTTAAATAGTCTAGTCGACTATTGGTCCCAACACTGCTTGTCAGTGTCTAAATATGTTTGTAAATGCATAAATATTATCATCACTCTTATGCTCATCAAATCCATTAATACCACTGCAATAATCACCACCATCTCCAATGTCACTGGCATCACACACACACACGCACACGCGCGCACGCAGAGTTAAGAAAATAATCATTAAAATCAAATGCAACTGAATACTGCACATAAGGTGAACAACTGTTTAGCTTAGTTACAAAAAAGTAAGTAAAATCAGTGACACTTGGATATGACTTTATTTCAGGAGCTAAACTGCAGTAAAAGTACTGGTATATACAAAGAAAGGGCAACGAATGACCATTGCAAAGCACATTATTATCTGTCAGACAATAGAAGGCATTTAACATCAGTATTAAACAGTGGTGGCTCCAGGATTTGGCAAGTGGGAGGGCCGTTGGGGTGGCAACTTCTAATCATTGGGGGGCCAACCATTTGTTGTTAGGTATGTAGTATTAAGTATAGGGTCTCAATGGGGGGTCACTGGGGGGCCAGGCACTCAATAGGGGACACGGGCCCCCGGATCCTCCTGTGGAACCGCCACAGGTATTAAATGGATACAAGGCAAAGAGTACTATGAGGTTACAACAATAGCACTGAAGTAACGGGACCCAAACACCACAAGAGATCCAATACAATGAATGGCATCAGGTTACTTCTTTGCTTATTGCCTGCTTCTCTAACCATGCTCAATGGCCATTGGCCAGCACAAACATTTATAATACACAATTACACATATATTGCTTAGTGTTCATTTCTATTAATTACGTAAGATCTGCCATTTACAGCAAATATCCAGTTATCCACATCAAATTATTCGGCTCCTGCTGATGCTGCCCAATGCTCACTCAATATTACACATACCCCACTAGCACATACAATCAAACTCACACAGTTCTCACACAGGGCAGACCCTACTGTACTACCTTAAACCTTATAATAGCAGTAGTAGTAATGATGATGATGACGACGACAATGATGATGATGATGATTATTATTATTATTATTATTATTATTATCATTGACAATATATAAAGTGCAGTAACATAGCCATAAGCCAAAACAAAAGGTGCTGTACAGTCAACAGTATATAATGTCATATGATCTTGTAAACAAATACGTTGTTAGGTCTTTCGCAAAAAACGATGATGATGATGATAATAATAATAATAATAATAATAATAATAATAATAATAATAATAATAATAATAATAATAATAATAATAATAATACTACTACTACTACTACTACTACTACTACTACTACTACCACTACCACTACCACCACCACCACCACTACTACTACTACTACTACTACTACTACTACTACTACTACAATTTATCTAACGACTTCAAAAGATTTCAAGATTGTGATACCTTTCACTGGCGGTATGGGGCATCTGAGTCCTTCCAGAGGAATGTCACCGCCTCTCTGCACCTTTTGATAAAGATCATGAACAGAAGTTTCTGACAAAGATGTCGCCACTGCTTCATTGGATTTTCGAATTTGATATTTCACACCCGGCTTATTTTCTGTGCTAAAGTTTAACCAATACCAACAGTCAAATTTAAATTATTCAAGTGCATGTAAAAGTAAATATTGCAAATTTTTAATAATATTGCATTATCATCATCATCATGGTGTGCCATCTTTGAGTCAAAGGTTGGCAGTCATGATTTGCTGCCATTTATCTCAGCCTTCAGGTTATGTAAATTTACAATAAATTCACATTTTATAATTTAAATTGTTGTTTACTCATTTATTCACTCAGTTATTTCAACAAATCCTAACTATAATCTCAGCAAAAGCAAATGAACATGTCTATATTGCTAGATTATAGAATTTATAGAACACATTGTAGACAAATTCTCACTGACAAGCCAAATAAACCAGTAAATATTTGTAACCAAGAAAACAATTTGCAAAAAATTTCAAGTAAAGATTTTGGTATTAAAATCCGTATAAAACTCAAATTGAAGCATCGAGTCTATTACTTTTATGTGTCTGCATTTCTCAACAATAGGAGGATCACTTTTCAAAAAAATCTACCACGCTGTTCAAAACATTGAAACAATTTGAAAATTCGGTGCTAGGACAAAATTTAAATAATTTATTTAGTCCTGTGAATAAATTGTAATACTTCACTCACTATTTAGAATTCTCGCCTGGTTTTTCGATTGGTGGATTATAATAATTGTTCTAGAAAACACATCACAAACAAACCAATGTCAACAGTTTCTGTGCATAACATCTAACTTGCACTTTGTACAATGTCTTTGAGCAAACTGAGCATTGATCTGCAAAATGTTTGAATACCAGATTCTAAAAATTTTGATCTCAAGAAAGTGAGAATTAATTCATGAAATTAAGATAGATAAGTAAAAGAATGGCATGACAAGATAATAGGATCAGGTCACAAATTAGCTTTGAGCACTACAGATACAATCTAAAATATTAGAAAAGGAGACTGCAAAGTATTTATATTAACAGATTGAGTGCAAGCCAGTGGTATTTCAGTTTTGGAAATAATTCTAGTTTATATTCAGTTTCAGTTTTAGGGCTGCAAATTATAGTTTCTATTCAGTTTCAGTTTTCAATATAAATTTAGTTTTAGTTTCAGTTAACAATCTTAATAGAATTTTAGTTTCTATTCAGCTTTGCTGTTAACTGACATATATATCACTGGTGCAAACTAACAATGAAGGAATCCTGTAAGACAACAGAAGACTTTCCCGGCTCATAGTTCTCGATTTTCATCGGCTGATTCTGATATCGCTTCAGTCTGTAACTAGCATCTGGTGGAGACCACGAACTCCTACAGATTGATGAACATTTTAAAACATCCAAAGTTGAGGGCAAAATCCGAAAAATAACTAAAATGCTTAAATATTTATATATGCTGCATAGATGAAGGCAATAATTAAAACACATTTTATCAATTATTTCAATGCAGCATTTTCTTGGCACACCTTTTACCACACTGGAAAATGTCACAAATTACAGAAAATTTCATTCTATAAACAGAAATCTACAAGAAAAATTTTCAAACATAAAACAATGTCACTAATTACAATATAACAAATAACATCAGTGTCAAACCCTTAAAGTCTATTTTTATTTGCGACTTCTTATGAATGCTAAATATGTACAAGACCCTTGACTTTGGCAGATGCCATGTGTATGGCGCTATATAAATTGTCTAGATGATGATGATGATAATGATAATGATAATGATAATAATAATAATAATAATAATAATAATAATAATAATAATAATAATAATGTCTGTTACAATACTAAGCATCACAACACTCTTAGTGCCAAAAAAAAAACTTAGCGTGATTTAAAGTGGCTTAGGAGGCATCACTGCCTGTGTGAAAGCCACTAGGGGCACTAACGGGGCTTGAAACTCGTTCCGTCAGCCTGCCGCTCCAACGTGTAACCCACTTTGCCCATCTTCCATCCCCAAATATCCTCTGTTTAAGTTAATGATGGCAAATGTCATGTGATATGCAGCCATGCACCACCTTAAAATGAACATATTATCTGTTGTACAGGAAATAATAAAGGTTCAATTGTATGCAGTAACTAGATGACCAACCTGCTGCCAGCCTTTTTACTCGGCTGCCTCTTTCCGTCAGTTTTGTCAACATTTATATGCTCTTTATTTTTGCAAACTGCATTGGAATCTGGCATCAAAAAAGAAAGTAATTACTGTAAAATTAAAGATCTTTGTGAGATTTCACACATACAGACATAAACTGGCAAAATATTTTCTCCTTTTAGCAAGAAAAAATAAATAAAAACTTAACAGAATAACAATATTGCAACAATGAAAGATTAAAGATACTATATATAATTAAAGTGATAATAACAACAAAAACAAAATAATAAATTACAATGAGAATCGTTTTGCGATAAATTTAATAGTCACATCAAAAAATTGAGAATCATTTTGCAATATTCTCTAAGCATAAACAAATTCTGTTTATAATTAATTAGCAATCCATGGCATGCTCAGTGAAAACAAACCAAGAAAGCACCCAATCCAACCTCAAATGCATTCATTTAATTAATGAGATCCCACATTTAATTTAACAACTGTGCAACACATCATATCATCTTCAAAAGAAATATTACCTTTGATTAATTAGCATGCAATTAAGCCACAGAAGAATTTTTAAACTAAAAATAAAAGAGCGAATACCATCATGTGATCTCTGGCTATTCACTGTGGGCAAAATCTAAAAAAGAATTTAAATTTGGTTAATATTTACAAATGCCACACAGCATGAGGCAAAGGTTCTATCAATTAAAAGTAAAAAAAAAATTAAAGTAGTTTGCTGCTTAAATGTCAGGTAAGGTGGACAAAGGTCAGTGTATCCAAGAGGCGGCGGGTCAGGCTTTATGGCTATGGAGGAAATATGACTTTTGGAATAGGAAGGTTTCAAGTTTAGCTCTAAAGGTTTGAGAAGATAGTGAAGGAATTAAAGGAACTGAGGATGTGGATTTACAATTACAGTACTTCAACACAGTACTTTTATAATCTTCTCTGATTCTGCAAAGATAATATTTAAATGAATCAAAAGTTTGACTGATTGCATCAGAATACAAGGGAAAGGCCTACTGAAGCCCCAATACAATACAATACAATACAATACAAGAGCACTTTATTAAATACCGGTACATATTGGCAAAAATGCAAAGTCAAAACATAATACATAATTATACATAATACATACCTTACATATCAAACACAAATCAATAGTTATTGGAAAATAAAATTATTTTTACATTTACGTCCTTAATATAATAACCTTATACCAAAGTTTACCTCCTTAATATAATAATCTTATACAAAAGTTTTTATCAGTCATAATTATTAATCCAGTGAGGAATTTCCAGGTTGTGTCCTCAAGGTCTAAGGTTGTAGTTCTGTTGAGAGGTTGATCACCAAAGTATTACCGTAATAGTTTCTGATAAGGCAATGAAAGTAAACCACAGGAAATAAACCTACGTGGCATAAAACCTTGGATTTACAGTCACAAACTGAAAACTAAGAAATACAAAATTCCTAGAAAAACTCAATACAGAAAGACTTTTTCTTAAAATGTGAAAGATATTATTACATTTCCATTGTTTTGAATGGAATCCTCTATGCAGCTCACGGAAGCTTCAGTTTCATTTCTCTCTTTCAAGGATACATCATCCACAACCATCACACTATTCTGTTTCTCATCCGCCTCTCCCTCATTAACACCGGATGAAGGCGTAACGCACTCGTCTGCAACGTTGTTTTGTAAAACAGTCATTGCATTACTTTCAATCTCCACGGTGGCAGTTGTATTCTGCACTCCCTTTGCTGAAAATATAACATCTGACAATTTAGATGACCATTATTATTATTATTATTATTATTATTATTATTATTATTATTATGCATGAGAAAAATAATCGCAACAGTGTTCAATTTGATGGGAGATGGGAGAGGAGGGTCAATCCCCCAATGGCCAAACCAACCCCTCAAAAACTTTGGGCTGGGAGTAGGTTGAACTATGCTGTTTATTTTAAATTGAATATTGATGACACACACATCTAAAAATATCAGAGTTAAGAAAATGAAATAAATCCCTGCTTATGCTAGCCATTGATGATACACTTACATCTGCAGATGAATTGTTCAGTTGATTTGTGTTTTTCCTTGTTTGTGTACTATTTTTTGACATCTGCAGATTATTATAATAACAGTGGTGGTTTTCAAAATCATTAAAAAGATCAATTATATTATCAGATTAAAGCAGTGCCTCCCAATCTGTGTACTGCAGCAACTTTAGAAGTGTGACGTGGCAAAATGTTGGAAAATTTATTTTTTTAAAGATCTAGAAACTAATCTAACAGCTAACGTAAATAAGTTGATGGCCTTTTTTTCTTGCCAGCTTGGGAAAAAGGAAAAGATCATGATCACAGATGAGGGCTTTTTTGCTTGTTGGTTGCAGTGTTCCAATGACTGTATGTTTCTTAGATACACTGTAGTGTGCCGCAGACTTGGAACCGGGTCACATTTTGAGACCTGGTGACCCGAAATAAAAGTGACCCGGTGACCCAGTCATTGGTTCTAATATTTGAATATTTATCAATGACGTCAAGTCAACGTTGTCATCACACCATAGAATTTTTCAGAACATTTTATAACATTCCATAGAGTAATAATACCAATATCCTTCAGTAATCAAATCAATTACTGGTACTTGTATCTGTGGACCTACAGTAACTAATATCAAACAAACAGTCTCTTCAGCCTTTCCTGGATTGATGAACCTGAATGCTTAGCATCTGAAGAAGATTTCAATTAATACCAGGTCTATAACTGGGTCATAAAAATGACCCGGAGACCCGGTGGACAAAAGTGACCCGAATGACCCATTGACTGAGATATTTTTACACCCCCCTAACGGCCCCCCAACACCCCCAAATTGAGGTCGACACCCACAAAATTTGGTAATGTGACAATGGTATGCATAAAAAATGCATACTAATTAGCTCCGGACACCCCCCCATTTGAGGTCAACACCTCCCCAAATTCACAATCCTAGAAATATTCCTGCCCATTGACCCAGTGACCCAGTTGCAAGTCTGGTGTGCCGTGGCTGGAAAAAGCTTGGGAAGCACTGGATTAAAGCAACAACATCTGAACTGCAAGATAACCAGGAACATCTGAACATATCAATGAGCTAAGAAAATGAAACAAATTCCTGGCTATGCCAGCCATTCGTGATAAGTAAGTAAGTAAAATCTTGTAAATTTATATAGCGCTTTGGGAAGTAGTACAGTAGTAGCTGTACTACATCTACATTACATTTAAACTTACATCTGCAGATGAATAACAATGGTGGTTTTGAAGATCAATAAAAAGATTGATTATATTTATCAGATTAAAGCAACATCTGAACAGCAAGATAACCAGGAATATGACTCATAATGACTCAAACAGCAGCAATCACAGCAGCAGCTAAACAAATGGAAATAGCAGTTTCAGTTACAGACATTTGGAATTATGTGTAATTGGACAAGCTGACAGCATCAGCAGATAGTTATGAAATTTTAAAATGGTCACAGCCTATCGGTTTTAAAATCTTTATAATCAGTCGTTGCAAAAGGAATTTTGAAATGGAGCTAAAACCCAATACCTCCTTTTAATTTGAAACCAACAATCTAAACAGGTTCTTAAACTTACATTATGGAGGGGAGATCAGAGGCATTTTCAGGGATTTTAGCTAGTCCCTGGCTTCACCACTCCACAAGACCTTCTCAAAGGATATTAATATTGCCTTACTAAATCAAGCTTAAATTCACATTCAAGCAACATTTAAATCATAAATGGGGATCAGATATGCTGTGACATACAGACAAGAGATTGATGTCAAGAAGAATGGCATAAGGCTGGTTTAACAGCATATGCATGTATATATTGGCTTTTTATTTGAATTATTAGAGAGAGAGAAAAACTTAAACTCCAGCAAGAATGAGAAAAGAAAGAGTGCATTAGTCATCTGGATGTATTCCTAAGAACAAATTACAAAACAACCTTTGTGGTTTTGAGCTGCTTTAAATCAATTGTATCTTGTCAGATCTTACTGCCCAACAGCAACAAAAATCCAACAGTGACTCACAAGCACACCACACACAGGATTAATAGTAACCACCACACACAGGATTAATAGTAACAATTGACTGTATTTGTGAAATGCTTGGATTGAATGCAATACATGATATTGTTAAGAATTGTCAACACTCTTTTTTACACTTTGGTTCTCTAAGAAACCACTTTATTTTGTCAATTGTATAATAACAGAACATGTAATTGTTAATTAAGAATTGTGTTTATCTTATGTTGTCTGCATTTGGAATAAAGATTTCTATAAAAATGTCGATTTCTATAAATTTCTATAAAAACGTCATGACATTTACCTCTTGGCATCGGTGAAATTAAAATCTATTCACGTATACTGTATAGTAACTGCTACAATTTACCATTACAGTACCATTACAAAGAAGAAAGGTTCAACGAAAGTCCAACAGATTACTAGCAAAATCACAGATCAGTAATGCTATCATTGTTCTATCTTGCCCACTTAACAAATGGTTTGTATACCAATATAGTAGAACTTCATTATAATGTACTTAGCAGGTCTCTAAAATTTAATACGTTATATCTGAGGTACATTTATATCCAATCCAACACCATCCAATATAGTTGCGCATCACACGGGACCACACATAGCAGTATGTCGTAATCGAGGATAAATTATTATTAGCATGTCTGTTATAACTTATAATGAAGTTCTGCTGTACGTCATAATATTAGCATATGGATAAACAAGGCACTATGAGTGAAACGAATGATCAAATGAGCATCAGACGAAATTAATTAAGCCAGGACCTCGTTTCTTCTGAAGCAGCGTGACAGTGGGGTTCCAGGAGACAGGCATCCCACTTGCCCTATCAGAAAAGTGGCTGATTCGACTGCAGGCATCACTGGCCATCAAACAAGAACTTGAAAATCAGATCTTTCGCTGGTGAAGAAAATCAGCAGCGGCAACAGCAGCTGCAGCAACAGTAAATGTCGAATGTACGGTAATCATACAAATCTACAATCAATAAAAGAAATCTCAGTTGTCATCAAGTGATTAATTATGTATGGTAAACATAACTCACCAATTAATTGAATTCTTACTTAGTAATCAGCCACAAAACAAAACACCAAATCATAAATAGAAAAACCATAAATCTTTAGTGTCACTCTCTATGCCTCAGAAACTTGGACAATCAAAACAGAACATGCAAAAATAATGGCTTTTGAAATGTACTGCTCCAGAAGACTATTGGGATTAAGTAGACTGCAAATATACCAAATAGAGAAATCAGAAAATGCTAAACATCAAAGAAGACCTCATGAAAAAGATAACAAAAAGAAAACTAACACTCTTTGGGCACATATGCTGGATGCCAGATGATTGAAAAATAAAGAACTTAGTATTTGGAACAATTGAAGGAACAGGAAAGAAGGAAAACCAGACAGAGAATGATTGGATGCAGTGTTGCATAAAGGCTAGATAGGGGAAATTCCCTCCCCAAGTCTTAGATTCCCCCCCCCCAAAAAAAATTGCATCTCAGTGTGTAGTAATTTAGTAAAGACATGACAATCTCTAATTTCTCACAATTCCCCCCGCAAACCACACCCTCCCCCAGAACTGCCATAAATCCCCCCATGGCAGAGGACAGTGCATGCAAAGGACCCAGTTGGACAACCAACAGGCATCCCACAAAACAGACAACTATATGGAGGATCCACATGCAAAAGGCATTTGGACACCTACAGGCAATGCAACCAAGAATCTGATGATGATGATGATGATGATTATGATGATGATGAGCTTACTTAACTATCTCACCAAAAAATCAAGTTATAATCATATCAACAGGCACTGCACTGATTTAAAGCATTGGATAAATTTTGCAAGAAAATGTCAGCCTTCTGAAGACTAACACCAAAGGAACTTAAAGGTTTCCTCATTCCCTCAAAAATTTTCCCTACCGGTAATCTTTTTCTTATCAGCTCTCAAAACAACAGTCAAAACGCACAAGCTAATTCTTCATTGAGAGGCATGAGAGCTCTTGTTTTAAAGTAAGAAGACGCTTAACACAAAATCACTCAATAAAGGCAAATATCACCAACATTACACATCAACCACTAAGATCAAACTGCTGCAAAAACAGCATGAAATGGTACAAATCAACTGAAGTAAGATAAACCGAAACACATAAATGATGGAGGACTCCTGCAAATCTAAGAGATCAGTAAATATATTTAATTAATAAAATTGAGAATTCAAAGAGTTGATCATTTTCTCAGTGGAAATAAATCTGGTTTCAATTAATGAATGACAGGAAGAATGATCACAAGTTTTAATATTTAAAGCAGATTTCACTCAGCAATAAAGCTCTGTGTGGGGTCATATATATATATATATATATATATATATATATATATATATATATATATATATATATCACTCAGCAAATATATATATATATATAATATTATATATATATATATATATGCTGAGTGAAATCTGCTTTAAATATTAAAACTTGTGATCATTCTTCCTGTATATATATAATATATATATATATACACACATATATATATACATATATATATATATACACACACATATATATATATATACACACACATATACACACACACACATATATATATAAAGTTTTATCTAAATTATATATATATATAATTTATTTAGATAAAACTTTGTTGGTACCCACAGTTGACAAAATCGTAAACAGAGACTGTGGTGTCAAGGACGGGGTGTAACTCCTAATTCCCTCCTGGCAATTCACCGCATAAAACACACAATAAGGCACAATAAGGCATGTGAAGTAAGCAAAAACACATTCACACAATCAAACACTTGGTGAATTTTACAGCAAACTTATTAAACTTACAGCAAACTTTACAGCAAACTGTGCAAAAATCACATCAAGGAACAAACTATGGGACTTCTGTTAATCTGAAGAACCAATCATTTACACACAAGAGGAGCTAGACAGGCGCTCTGATAAATTGTTACATACCCAACATAGACCAATAAATAAGCTAAAAAATTAAATATAAAAATGATGGGAATTTTTATTGCTTGATTCTATGGCTAAACAATAACAACTATTGAATTGCATTCCTCCCAACTGCCTCCTTCCTATCTATTGAAAGAAAAGGAGCATGTTCGGTGGAATGTAACATCTCCTTCAGAACTGTTATGGTATACGAGATAGTGTTTCTCACAAATCCTCTCACCACTCATGTTTTCTCACGTTAGGGCAATTCAACCCTCCTCTCCAATATCAAACGAGGCCAATGATTAAACAACCAGAGGTAAGGTAATTTTCACCACTGAAAAAATTCTTCCATTGAACTTGGCACTTGTAAGTTCAGTTTTTTAACTTCAGCTGCTTTTGGTTTTAATTTGCACTCCAGTGCCTGATGGGTGATGGAGTTGATGATAATGAGCCAGAGTAGTAAATGAGTGTACACGGTGAATGCCAGTGTATGTATATCAACATGACATCTGACCTCTATTGGTTCTCATTATCTACCATGTCTTCTGACCTTTGGTAATGAAGTCACCTGTACTCAAATGCTGGGAAATGATAAGCGATCAGATATATAGACTCAATGTGCAGCAACTTGGAAAGGAACACCACGAAAGACAAAAATAGACCTGCCTATGAGTTAAAAATGATCATGCTGGGAGTAATGGAAGGCGAAAACATCATCAGAAGACCACGAAAGAAATAGACAGACAATATTAAAGAATAAAACATAGATCTTATTATATAATTCTCGATGTCTGTTGTCTGTCTGTCCGTCCGCAACACGGCGGGTATTGCAAGACGCTGTTGTCATTGACAACCAAATATTGTTTAATCAAAAATGTATTAAAACCAACGGAGCCCGAAGCGTCTGCAGCTTAAACCCCGTCCCTTCCCTCACCCCATCTCTCCCAAAGCCCAGGAGCCCATTTCCGCCCTGGCCCCAAAATTTCCCCATCCCCTTCCCATCCCCCTCCCAATCGCCCTGACCCCAACCCATTCCGGCCCCGGATAGTGACCCCAAACCCCGTTCCCCCCCTCTCCCCATCCCTTATCCCTCTCCCCATTCCTCTCAACATCCATTCCCAATCGGCGGCCCCAAACCATCGTCGCTCCAATATCACCCCACCGGCCCCAAATCCCGTTCCCAAACCTACGGCCACAAATCCCGTTCCAAAACCAATACAACGCTGCTCCAAAACCTGGTACCCACTTTCCTCCTCCCAAACTGAAATTGTGCCCCCATTATTATATATATTTACTCCTTCCTAACCTCAAACCTATTTCTTAAAATTTAACCCTCAATTGGGGATTAAATTTTTAGACAAACTGGGGATTTAATTTTCGGAAAAGCGTTCTTCAGAAATGATTGCTGTAACGTTTTAAATTTGCTATATCTCAGGCTGTGTAGGAGCTAAAAAGATGAGGTTTGCACCACTGTTTAGATTGTTTATTCCTCTTTCTAACCGTCCGTGCAAAAACAAAAAATGGGGGTAGAGTCCACTTTACGGTCTAAAATATCACCCTCTCCCTAAAATATTTTTATAGCCCCTAGCAAAATATTTTCAGCGGTAACCCCACTTTGATGCAAAGTTCTAAAGGGATGTCAGAGGAACAAAATAAACCAAAAAGTTGGAAAATCAGTTGACATTTGGTAAAAGATCTATCAATTCTAACCCGATGACCCCAATGTTTGAACATAAGTATTATCTGACCGAATTTTCGCGAAAAGTTTTGAATTCTGAGAAAGTTTCCAATTTTTTTGAATTTGCTACATCTGGCTATATAAGAGCTAAGAAGATGAGGTTTCACCATTGTTTAGCTATTTTATCCCTCTTTCTAACCAAATGCAAAACAAAAAAAGTCCAGCATTCATATAGCTTTCCGACAATCAAGTGAGAATGAGTAGCAGGCAACGGTGTGAAAAAATCAGCACAGCAAACAAAGAATCAGCACACATAGACACTGCCAAATCATTACACTAACGTTGACTATAAAGTAAAGAAAATTCATCATGCTGGGTTAACTTGGTCGAAGGAAAAGGCATCAGTTAAGGACAATCAATTGTGAAAAAATGCTATTGCATTTGCGCAAATTCGAAAGTAAAACAGCCAATCTCCCCGTCATAAAATGCTAACGCAAAATCGGGTGATAGAACAGCCAATGTCATAAAATGCTATTGCATTTGCGCAAAATCGGGTGGTAGAACAGCCAAAGCCAAAAATGATTGCTTTTGCGCAAAAGTGGTAGAACAGCCAATCTCCCCGTCAGGAGGTAAACACCTAGTATATATATATATGAAGCTTACAAAGCCACACAAGACAGAGATAAATGGAGGCGGCAAACTCAACATTTCAATAGATACCAACGGGTATTGCGTCCATGGAGAAGAATGATGATGATGATAAGTTAGAAAAGAAACAGGTCAAGCAGTTTCATCAATAGTTTTGTATCCATTGCATAATGCATATCATGCCTCATAAGTGTACTATCATTAAAAGTCACAGAAACTTCATCTATCCCCCTTAGATTGCTCACCTGCCCATCTCACTGACCTTTCTTGCTTGACCTGTTTCTAATTTGGATTGGATTTGGTGCACCATCGGCTGATGCCCTCTAGAGGCATTATGACAGTGGCACCATAGAAGTTGATTGATTGATTAATTTATTGATTGATGAAATTATTTATTGACTACCGAGTATAAATGACTTTTCTAGGAAGACAAGATGAAACAAGGAATACCTGATAACTGTGTGCCTGTGCTCTGTCTTCTAGTGAAAGACCAAGATTTAGTGGAGATACACACACACAGATGCTGAGATGAAACCACTGAAATCAAAAAGAAGTGAAAGAAGCACGCTGACAGTTTCTTGGACTCAGCTGGGGACAAGATGGAACAATAGTAATATCTAGTCCTCATGATGGACCAACCTTTTCCTTCAATACCACACTAACCACAGAACAAACTCCAAACGTATTATAGTCATGCTTACTGCTTGTATCTACTGTACATCAGCCTCCCAGCTCCATCCCTACCCCACCCCTTGCTAATGTAATCAAACCTTATTTTTATAGTGTTCACAAATGCTTAATTTCTGCAAATAAGCTTTTTCTCCAGCATTTTTTCTCATCCTCCATTCCTTTCTATCCTGTCCTGTGTTCTTGTGACCAACCAGTTGTACATGCTTTGATAATTGTGTGTGGCTGCTTTGTCAGGTATTTATTATATTGACCCTTCTTGGTAGACAGGCGCTATAACTTCATTGTCTACTGCCACTAATATATCAGAGCACGGTGAACCTTGATACATTGCACAGACCATTTTAACTTCCACTCCGTGCCAACAGACATGTGCCTGCCTGAGAAATAGAATCTCTGACCGCCCGGGTATTGAACCCGGGTTGACGGAATGTCTCCCAGTTTCAGTGCTGATGCTCTACCAAGAGAGCCACCGAGGCAGAGATGCAGAAATCAGAGGAACAGAAATGCTTGAGGACTCGTTCCAGAGGCAGTGGGTGTATCAATAATTCAGTTAGTCAACCATGGTCAATTGATGCAATTGAAGCAGCAGCAGCAGTAGGGAAGGCTGAACCGACACCGCCTAGCACTAAGACCCCCTGCCAAAGCATATCCGCATATTGCTTATTCCATAGTCAAATCCTATTATATTAACTTCTTTAATTATCGCTGAGCCTACCACTGCCTGGCACATAAGCTGTCTGAACAGGCCCAGCCCTTTAGCAGTGCTGGGCTTAAGCAGGCATTGATTACAAATAAAAACCCAAAAACAAGTAGCCAAGGCCTAGAACTACCAAGCATTTTCACTTAGACTTTCTCAGTTGTTTCCGTTTAGAGCGTTATCCTTTGAGGAATTTTCTTCTGGAAAAAGACATTACCCGGTACTTTGCATGATAAGACACCCTAGTTGTCAACATTATCAGCAATTCACTTTGCTGCTATTTCATGGTGAGATAATATCATTTTACATGACACAACCCTGCTCTTAAGAGGGTTTTTCAGACAATAACATTTCACTACATGGGAATTTAATTAAAATCATCAAGAAAACACGCAAACTCTCAATTGCATAAACCTGACCCCAACATAATGACATTTTCTTTCTATGCCCATTCATCCTTTCCAAAGCACAGAAATTTACAAGGCAATGCTCTTGAATCCTGGTAAAGAAAACTAATGCATCAAAATCACCCAACATCTGAAGTACAGTAAAACCTCGCTATCTCGCCCCCCGTTAAGCCGCCAAACTCGTCTCTCGCCACGCGTTGGTCTGGAACGGATTTCCTGCCATGCATTCTACCTCGAAAAGCCGCCACCCTCGCCTCTCGCCCTCGCCATCAAGGCATTGGGTTTGGTCCTATGTAATTTGACCTCGTTAATCTCGCCATTGCCACAAACTCAGGTGCATTTCACTGTCAAAGCATCACTTTCGTTATGCTGCTGTACAGGGTACTGTTAAGTACAGTATAACGAAAGCCATGTTTTCACCCATGAAACCTCCCCCGCTCGCTTGCCAGTGAGAACAATTGCCAAGGGAAACAATTAAATGGCAGACATCTATCCACACCATCTCCCTAAATCAGTGTGGCTGGGGGTCGGAATTCCTCAGAGTCAATTGCCCGCAACCAACGGGCAAGAGACGGAGAGGAGAGAGGCAGGGAAGGAGAAGGGAGGGAGGGTGAGAGAGAGACAGTGACAAGGTAGAGAGAGTCCCCGGGGAGAGAGAGGGGTCACCTGTGCAATTGTTTACCTTGTAATGCGGCCGTCCGCTGCTAAAGGCGGGCACATTAAAGAGAAAGGCAAGAGCAGGAGAGGGATAAAGAGAGACAGAGGGAGAGGTAGAGAGAGAGAAAGAGACAAAGGAAGAGAGGAATAAATTTTATTGCTGTTAAACGTATAGGGTGGAACCTATGCTTTAACTTCTCAAAGACAGGCTACTATTCAGAAGTACTTTCGTAGGCCTACCCATAGGCCTACACGCCTTTGAATAATTATTGTAACAATGCTGGCCCAAACGGTGCATTTGCTTATGGCTACACAATGCCGTACTGTAGCCTACAGTGTTATGAATGGATATATATATATATATATATATATATATATATATATATATATATATAATATGGAGAAAGAGAGAGGAGGAGTGAGAGACAGGAAGAAAGTAAGGATATATATATATATATATATACAGTATATTTGAAGCAGATTGAATCGAAAGGTCTAATAAGATATTTAAACCGAATAGAATATAAGTTGAGATGTTCATGAGTACCCGTATATTTATATTAGATGACTAAGAAACAAACAAAAGAAGTCCCATCAGAGTGTAACATGCATCGACATGCACAGAAATATATGCCATTTACCATAAGCACCCACATATTAGGGCAAAAGGGAGCACTTGCCCCCCTGGAAAATGCAAATACTAATATTTCACATTGAAAATTAAAAACCTTGCTAAAATATTAACCATGACCATTGTGTTAAAATGTGTTTTGCCCCTCCTGGAAAAATTTCATGTGGCGTAACCGTGACCATTGTGTTTTGCCCCTCCTGGAAAAATTTCTGTGGGCGCCCATGATTTTTACATATCTATAGATAATCATGTATTAAGAGTTACATCTGTAAAGTTTTTAGTCTCAAGCAGGACAGAGGAATAGCTGTATGTAAAGCCTACGGGTAGTGCAGAATCCTGCTTTTCAAAACCCAATTTAAAAACACAGCTGCAATCAACATGCAATGTGTCTATAACAAAGAAACGGCTATTAATAATTAAGCACAATTTGGATTCAGCTTGGCATATTTTAGATTTATGCCGAAATGAATCAGAATATTGATATCCAGTTTGACTGCTTAAAAAGAAAATCAATGGGATAAACATTAAACATGCTGATCTAATTCAATTAAATTCTGAACAAATAAAATAACTGTATCCTAATACAAGTTTTGATAAACTCACCAAGAAACTACCTGTACTTCTGCTTAAAACTGTCCATACTCAATGTAACTCTCATGGCTAATAAATCAAAACACTTATTTTCTATAACGTTTCTAGTTGTCCAGACAACCATAAACAATATGCATTTATTGGTCGCATCCAACAACCACTCACAACACAATTACAATAAAGCACACAGCAGATGCAAAAAAGGCAATCAAACTGGATATCAAGGACCAGAAAACCCATCTAGATGTCCATCATCCCATTGCTTCAATAAATGCACTCCATCCAAACTATACACATCAGATATAAATGCAATAAAGACCTAAAAAATCATGAATCAATTATCGTTCAAAACCTTATGCTGATAAATTTTTATCTTGCCAGTCTATGCTATCATCATCGCCAGCCATTATTTATTGACACTTTACGTAATTCATCATACTCTTCAAAATTCATAGAATGCACAAAATGCAGGAACTTCAGAAACCGACACAATGGATATATAACAACTTTGCCCACACAGTCAAGTGGTGTTTAGTGCTTGAGCTTAAAAGCACGCCAACACACAAGTGCTGTGTAAAAACTCTACTCTAGAATGTAAAAGCTCAGCCTGAAACTTGAATGATGGAAAATCTGCTTAAATAAAAGTACAGTAAAACTTCGAAAAAATCGAAGTAAAAGTCAAAGGCAAAAGATCAAGAGGAAGACAAAGAATGACACATATTAGTAGTTTACTGACTGATGTAAAGGGATAACTACAGAATTAGAACTCATACAAGCAACACACAACAGAGAGAAATGGAAGTCCATAGTCGTCAACGTAGAAATACATAGCACCTGAAGAAAGAAAAGAAAACTTTGATATAATGGACTTGGCTATGATGTACCGCAATGTACGTCCCGTGTGATGCGCGACCACATTTGACAATGTTGGATATAACATACCTCAAATATAACGTACTAATGTTAAGTATGTTATAACGAAGTACTACCGAGTACTTCTACAACGAAGTTCTATAATTGTTTAATAGAAGTGCGTTTTCATTTCTGGCAATGTTTGGCAGCTTATCCCTTTTAGACTAAACTGATCTAAAGAGTGGGTGGAATTTATCTGAGAGTGTGGGAGGCAAAATTGATACCTAGACAGACTATTGAAAGTTTTATCTTCCAGCTTCCCTTAAATTCCCTCCAATTCCACTCTATCACGCAGCTAAGGCCCTTGTTACATTCCTTTGATGCCAGACCCCATTCTGTCTTTTCCGAACCTAATAAGGTTGATACTCGACCCCTAAATCTCAGAGGAAGCAATACTAGTCCATGCAATAGCCTACATGAATAGACAACCTCAATGCCATAACATACACATATTCATTGGCAGTTCTCCATATTTGTTATAGCAAAAAGCTTTCAATATTGATTTAAAATATTATTATGGACAAAACTGTTCATTTCATCTGTGAGGCAGTGAGATGCAGAAATGAAGGATCAATAATTCTCTGTACAAGTTCATTGTTTCTATAGCAAAACAAAAATTCAGCAAAACTTCTGCATAAAATCAGATCAATAAAATGCTCAAAGACAGTTCATTAATCATCAGATTCATGTATATGTATGCATATATATACATATGTATGTATATATATATGTATAACGGGTATATGTATATATATATATATATATATATATATATATATATATATATATATATATTCCATAAGATCTCTGTTAGTGGGTATTGCCACCGTGGAATCATACAGATTATTCTGGATGATGTAGCAACCAATGGACATTGGTATGATAGCCAGTAGTAAATAAACAACAACATGAAGGCCAAATGAGCCACTAACTCAAGCAGAAGACACTTTGTCAAGTGTACTGCATATTTATAATCACACACACACACACACACACACACACACACACACACATATATATATATAAACAAAAGAACTTCGATATAACGTACTCAGCTATAACGTATGCTTGGCTGTAACGGACTGCAATGTACGGTTCCATGCGATGGATGCGTATTGGATGGCAATGGATATAACATGCACAATTTTACAGACCTGCCAAGTATGTTTTAACAAAGTTCTACTGTGTGCATGTGTATTTAGTATATATAAAACCCATTGTCATTCATTGTCAAATATATGTGTGTGTGTGTGTCTGTCTGGTGTGTATATATATATATATATATATATATATATATATATATATATATATATATATTATATATATATATGTATGTATACTGGTAGTCAAAAGTCAATGCAAAACTTTTTGTGAAAATGGAGGTACTTCAAGGCAATGACACAACCACTGAGTCAGTCTTGTTGATTTCTCTCCTGTCTCCATCTGTATTGTTCATAATCCTGGCAGAAGTGATCTAACCACAACGTGGAAATCCTGTCCTGAGTGCTTGAAACAGATGGGACTGAAAAATGCCACACAATGCCAAATGCATTCTGATTTTCTCTTAGGCTTAGGGCAATAATAGAGCTGGCAAAACTGGAAAGATTTGCTCCCACTGGACACTCTTCACTTTCCAGGAAACCATTCCAAATGTTGCTCAGTTCCCCTCCCTCTCCGAGCACCCCATAAAATGCTGAACAAGAGATTTACATTTAAACACAGTTGTAAAGCTCCTTGTAAAAGCACCCTTGACTTTGGTCCTTGCTATGTTACGGCGCTATATAAATTGTCACGAACAATAACAATAACAGTTACACTTGCTAAAGCATTAGCCCGTTGGTTAGCAAGCAGCATGTCATTCACCATGAGTCCTGGTTTTAATTCTAAACAGAAATGTTTGTTTCTGCCCTAAATGAACATCCAGTCAGAATGATCAAGTGAAAGGAAAGGCAGTAAGGAAGAGACTTCCCACCACCCTCATGGCCCAATTGGGTCATGAAAAATGAATGCAATTCACCCCAGGAATCCTACCAAATAATGACATTGGGTTCACCTACTGCCGCATTATTATGCAAAACTTGCTTTCCATGTAGGTCAAAACCTTTGTACAGGATTTCATCAGATTCCAGATTCCACGCTATAAGAGGGTAAAGAGACTATTCCTATTACACAAATATCCATTAACCAGAGCTACAAAGACTAAAATTAGGGACTGGAAATGCATTTCCGCTTGTAAATAAAATCAGGGGTGTAGACATTAACCACAGTGGTTCTCACACAGGGCAGTCCCTACTGAACCACTTTAAACCTTGTTATATTATATTATATTACAAACATGGCTCTGTCCCTCGTGTCCTGACATGGGTGTTTTTTGGGAAGGTCGTGTCCCTATGGGCTTGGACACGGGTGTCTTTTGGCTATGAAATAACAAAAACCGAGGTTTATTTTATTGGTTAAAGTCAAAAAAGCAAAAAAGGTCATCACCACATTTAAGCAAGTTTTAAGTCAAAAAGGCAAAAAAAAGTTAATCACATAAGAAAAAAATTAGGACACGACCATTTTTCTGACCAGGTTAAAATTAGGACACTACCGTTTTTCTGACCAGGTTTGCACCCAAGAACATAATAGAAGTACTTTTAAAAAATCATCTAAACGAATTAGTAAAGTATGTAAAAGCTAAAAAACAATTTCTATAGTGTTGCCTGAAAGCTTGGCACAATGCACAAGCTTATTCACAAGCGCTCAATCTGGGTAAAATCCATAGTCCGTAAACCATATTCCGTTGTGGTCAAGGTTGTAGATCCTGGTAGGCAGTCGCAGAAGAGTATTTTTATGAGGATGTTAACGAGATTTGAAGTGGATAGATGTAGGCCTATAGTAAGGATTTTGTCATAAGATTTCCTTAAAAAATAGTTTTACCGGGTAATTTGTCAGAAGAAAGCGTGGTACAATTTTCTTACAAGCTACCAAGTAATTTTGTTTCAAAAAGTAAATTTCATACGACATTTCAAAACCTTCATGACTAAGAATGGTCAGTGTGGTTTATTTCTTAAAATTATATCTGATTACTTATATTTTGCCCTCACATTTAACCATTCACATCTCGTTATTAGTTCTCAGTCATGCCTGGAATTTCAACATGAGTTCTCCAGCATTGCACAGCATGATAGTTTGATTTATCTGTAAGTCAATTTTAGCACAGCTGCATAGACTACAACAGCACAAAGCACATTAAAGCTGTTTCATTGGAATTTTGTAATAAGAAACCTCAGTTTTTAACACTTATCATTTGCTAAAAGGATCTTGCTGTAAGGTCAATTAATCATAGAAAACTTACAATGTAGCTATCAGTAATTCATTTCAAAACTACTGTGAAAGTTTACTGTACTACCTGTAATACAGCATTGCAATGTTTAAAGCATTACTGTACTCTCCTAAGCACTGCAACTGGAAATTGAAACATTTGATACACACAAAATAAAAATGTTTCTTTAACTAATAAATTATGATAAAAATAAAATTACCACTAATTATGTATTATTCTGAGACAGACAACTTTCATTAATCTATTTATTTTACATAGAAACTCAAGTAGACAAACTGAATTAATTTATCTTCAAATATTGACCCATACAGTTGCAACCACTTAACACAAATTGAAAATTCACACTGTTCAGCTATATTAAGTGCTCATAGTTAGTTAGTTATAGGCTGATTTATATAGCACTATTTTCCTAGCGGGCTAGAGTCAAGAGTGCTTTACATTGCAATAAAGGAGTGCCCAAAAAAGTGCATTTTTAGTCTCTTAGTGAATGTTTCCAAGTTGGGAACCTTCTTCAATCAGAGCAAAAGTCAAAATCCTTAGTAGCCGCAACAGTAAAGGTTACCGTAACTTCACGTTACATTTGAACCAATTTGAGCCCAGCGTCATTTCATTTAATTAATAAATTAGGTCACTAACCCATATTTCTTATGAAATCAGAAGTCATTTTGGCAACAGATTTTTCTATTATTTAATTTCTGTTCATCTGAAGCTATAATTTGCATTTTCCATCATTTTTCAACTTAATTTTCATAATCTCCACTAGTATCAAAATTCACTTTCTTTAATTGTTTATACTTTAATAGCAGCACTTTGTATGATATGCCATCATAACCAGTTCCTTATTATTAATATTTTTAAAAATAATATTATTATTATTATTCTCTCTAAATACTGAAATCATGTTTAGACAAATAATGCTATTCACTTTTCTTATTTTCACAAGTAATAAAAAATCAGTATTTGATACCAGTCCTAATCTACCGGTAATTGTCATAATCTAAACCATACATGTAATAAACAATTTTTATTTTTCTCTCGTTTTTTACATTTTTTATCTTTGCCAACGTTTTTATTCTTCTTCTTTTAGCGAATGCCTTTCTTTCTCAGCCATTCAACGGCATCAGGTTGAGCCTGATGCAGGGTCTCGAGTCCTCCTTTGAATCTGGTGAGATGGCAGTCATTGACTATGTGGTTCATAGTCTGTCTGATGTCGCAAAGGCAATTCAGGTCATCTCTGGCTCCCCAACAGTGAAGCATAGCGGTGCACCGGCCATGGCCTGTTCGATAGCGATTGAGGTGGACCCAATCAAAGCGCACTAGGTCAAAGCCGGGTTGGCGCTTGCAGGGGTCTGTGATGAGGTATTTGTTCTTTACCTCAGCAGACTGCCAACTCTGCTTCCATGAGTCCGGAACAGAGAAGTTCAATGTAGGCGCAGGAAACCAGATTGGATGACGAGACGTCAGACGTTGAGCAGGATGGTCAAAGATGTCCGCGTGTATTGGTAGATCTGGTCGGGCATTAATGTGGGCAGTGAGCTTGGATGCTGCGGCTTCACGACGGATAGCTGGCGGGGCGATGTTGCTAAGGACTGGCAACCAGTGAACCGGGGTCGAATGGATGGCTCCAGAGATTGTCCTCATGGAGGAATTCAGTTTAGAGTCGACCAAATGGACGTGGGAGCTTCGGCACCATACTGGGGCACAGTATTCTGCAGTAGAGTTAACATAGTGCCAGTGCTGATGTGTGTAGTGTAGAAGCGCTTGCTTGTTTTTATTATAAAAAATAAAAACAGATTTTCTGAAACCAACTAGCTTTCTGCTGTTAACTATAGAGTATAGTCGATTGCTTAAGAGAAAGCAAGGCCATTTAAGAAAATGTGAACCTGTGTTTTTAAATTTATGCCAGTATTATTGCTGTTTATTTAATTTTGCAGTCGTTTTGCATAGTGTGACTTGATTGTTGATTCCCCGTGGGTGGATATATTAATTAATCTCGCTCAGAGAAACGTCGGTAACATTTTTTTATTCAGCGTCTTTTAATGTTTTTATTTCTGTAATGTCTTTTTTACGTTTTTAAAAGCTTTTTTTATTATTTTTCCAACATTTTTACATCTATGATCTAAATGAAATTATGGAGTCCACCTCAATTCATTACAGCCAATTAATAGGCAAAAGGAAATGTGTTACACTCTGCCTCCATTCAAATGTCTGATGAAGCTGTAGAGGCATAAAACAGAGGAACATCAGAATTCCAGTCAGAAGGGAGGAGGATGCATACAACCATTGAGGGTCTCCCAAGCCAGACCTGTCTTACATCAAGCATCAGATCAATACCACAACCATTGAATTAAACATGCAACATGCAGCTGAGCACCTCATTCCTGTCACGCCTTAACCACTGAATGGGTCAATGGTCATTTCGAATTAAGACAAAGGATCAAAATCACTGGTCAACCAACAACCCACTCATAAACAGGGGTGTAGCCAGGAATTTTATTTGGGGAGGGGGCATAATTTTTTTTCTTGGGGGGGCTAAATCTTAACTATAAACCACATAAACCATATAAACCACAAATAACTATATATAAATCACATAAAAAGCTTTAAGGTAGACTGATTTTGGGGTTATATATACCGATATACCCCAGTTGCTAAGCCCCTGCTCATTGCTCATAAATGAAATTATATATATATATATATATATATATAAATATAATCTGGTTGTATGCTTCCATCAAAGTGAGATTCCTATGATTAAATAAATATTATCTAACCAGGCACAACTATTAAGCAAAAAAAGAGCCAAATTAAATCTTTAATGCAATTATGAAATCCATCCAGTGTACCAACGATGACAGATTCAGTTGTTTCTTCCAAAGATGTCCTCAATTAAATTATAAATACTAAAATGAAACTGGATCCACGCATGGCCTGATTTCTAGACACTGTGTGGTTTTGGAATCAGGTAAAGCAACCCTCCGGAAATTTCCAGCATGTTCCAACTAATAACTGACAATCACAATCATCATGAAGCTGGTGATACTGAAATGCAACCGTCAAAATTTGCAACAAGACACTCATAATATTATAGTTGATGATGGATTCTCAATCTGGGTTTTCTGTATGTCATGAGTGGGTGGGATCATAAGCTGTGCTGTGTGGCTCATCTTTTCTCTCACCTGAGATCCAATCACAGGTGTAAAAGTCACATTTCACTGCTTCACTGGCTGTTTACTAGTTTAGCTTATTATCACAAATCACCATTTTATAGTTAATGACATAAAGCACAAAAGGAACAAACAATGAGTCTTAACATTTCTTACAATGTTAGTGTTGCTATGATAGGAGTGAGGGAAAAAGCTTTACAGGAAATAAAATACCATCAGATGGTATGTGGAAGTACAGTGAATGCAAGTCCATTATTACGGTACAAATGCAGTCAGGGATTCATGGATTGTCTGGGAAATCTCACAGTCCCTAACACAAGTCAATGGGAATGGAAAATTCGGCTACAAGAATATCGCAAAAGAAATGGCTGAAGTAGACATAGTCATGATGTAACCTTGCTTCTGTTGGGCCTGGAAATGTTAATTCTGAGACTAAATTATCATAAAGGTGTTACACATGAGTGAGTGTTAGATCCCCGTTACACATTGAAACCAGAATAGGAATGGCGAAGACAGCCTTCATAACTTAAAAAGATCCTCATAAATAAATGCATTACAACAACAACAGGGATCAGAATTCTTCACAGCTACGTTTGGGCAGTTCTGACGTATGGATCAGAAACATGGACATTGACAAAAACAACAGAAAGGAAACTGGAAGCTACAGAGATGTGTTTTCTCAGATGTATGCAAAAAACTTCATGGACACAAAAAATAACTAATGAGGAAGTACTAAATGCCTTTGGTGTAAAAAGAAAATTGCTACAAACCATAAGAAAGCAACAGTTGGATTTTTTTGGACATCTAATTAGAAAGGATGGACTGGAAAATCTAGTCATAACAGGAAAAAGAGGGTAAAAGAGCAAGAGGAAGACAAAGAATAAAGTGTACAGACAGCCTAAGCCCTAAAAGAAGCAACAAGAGATAAAGACAACATTGAACTGATAAGGAAAACGAGAAACAGAGAAGAGTAGAAATGCATAGTTGCCAGTAGCAATACATGGCACATGAAGAAGAAGTTACACATAATCTATGTCCATGCATGGTGTATGCCAATGGTTCTTAAAGTGGTTGTCCGTGGACCGGCGCCGGTCCGCAGAGTGTTGACTACAGGTCCACAAAAAATTCAAAATAAAATTTAATTATTAACTTTTTTAAAAGCAAAATAGTCAAATTATTCTAATTAATTTAATATATTCAGAATTTTTATAGATTATATGCATAGATGATGGTTGCAAACAATTTCATGTTAATCTTTGCTAATATACATAAACTTTGACATTCCGGATAGGTCAAAGGTCGGTTTCCTTGCTGAATGACGGTCAATCAGTGCAATGGACAGATTTTGACCGGCATCACAGACCCTCTCCTGACACTGAACCCAGTGGATACAGCTCAGTTGATAGTTGATATCTAAGTCCTAATGTTTGGTTTTGCTGTGGCATTCCAATAGCCATGAGGTTATCTGAGCATTAGTCATCTTCTGGGCACTCCAATTTCTGTGAATGCAATTTGCTACACCTACTGACTTGTTGCTTCTTCAAAAAAGGTTTTTTTTCAAGTTTCAGGGCATAACCTCTACAAAAGTGTAAGTGTGTGTGTGTGTGGGGGTTAGCCTAGCGGCCTAAAAGAAGTTTATGCCTATTGGTGTAAGACAGGACGACCCCCGCCCCCAGAAAAGTGATTTAGACCAGATGTGCTTGATAATAGTTGCTTCTATATACAGATGTGAAACAGGATTTGCTTTGAAGACAATAATAAAAACAAAAATGGGAATCGTGTGAATGCCAGTAGATGACTTCATCTCAACATACATTTGTGTGAATACATTAATATAACATGATTACTATTTGAGTTTATATATATATATATATATATATATATAAAAATATATATATATATATATATATAAAGTTTCCTCTTCCAGCGTTTGTCAGTCACACTACAACGCTTCAACGCAATCGCCTTCGAGGATCGTTTCACACCTCGAACCAAACGAGAGTTAGCAGCACACTATTTCTATATGTCTCCGGACAATTTTTTCATAAGTCCCTCGGGAATGAAGTACCGAGGGCATAAAAAAATATATATATATACTGTATATATTATATATACTATATTATATATATGCTGTATATTTATATATATATATATATGTATATATATTGTGTGCGCCATTTAAGCTGGTGGTCCGCCAGCTTTAAGAAAATGTATTGCCGGTCCGTGGTCTGAAAAGGTTTAAAAACCACTGGTGTATGCATTGTGTATGTACAGTGAATACATGGTATATTCCTGGTGTATGTATGGTGATCTTGAACTGGTAAGGAACATACACTGAGTATTGAGCATTGTATTGTGTATGCTCAGTGTATGTATGGTGTGTACATGGTATATGTATGGCACATGCCTGGTGTATGCATGGTGTATCTATGACATATGCATGGTGTAAGCATGGTGTAAGCATGGTGTACCAACTATGAAGGTCAAACTTGCTGTGTTTGTGTGTCTGTGTGTGTTGTTTGCTTAGACGGTGGGTATCAAAGACATGACCTTCTAGAGTCTAGACCAAGGAAGTCTCAACCTCAACCTGCCCATATATAATATATGTATATATATATATATATATTATACAATATATATACATATATTATATACAATATATATATATATATTATATACAATATATATATATATTAAATAAATATAAATGTATATATTCAGACTTCCTTGTCATAACAATGGCCTTGCTTTCAACAGGTTCTTATGGTATTTACAAGACATGATTTCCCTATTGGTGCATAGAATTGGCCTGATACCAGGAACTTGGTTAAAGTTCGCAGTTACTATAGAAACAGGACTGAATTCACAGAACAATTAGCTGTCAACAAGTCTTGTGCCCTGCACAAGAGCAGGCTCTGTTAGGCCTCAGAATCAGTCTAAAGTACATAACTATTCAACCAGAACAATCAACTGCTACCCTGAAACAATGGGTTCTATGGGCACTACTGATCCACCCATCCATTCAAATCAACCTGTATTACAAGGAAATTCTTTCACAAATGGTGACAAATGACAGAAGATGATTCTTCTCTAAATTCTCTGCAGACAGCAAAAGCCCTTTCCTAAGCCTTGCCATTCAGTTGTTTTGAAATATTCTTTCAAAATCTTGTATCTGTCTCTGTTGATTCCAGTATTCATCATCAAGCTTAATAACACAGCTCTGTCTTCTCTCTGCTATTCATCATTGTAACATGTGACAGTTACACTGGAATCGGACCCACCTATTAGATTTGACAATGGGGGATTACAGGTACCTGTACATTCAAATCAAGGAACAACCAGTGAATGATGTCAATGACATTACTAAAATGGCACTTTAGAAGTTTGATGATGATGATGATGATGATGATGATGATGATGATGTAATCTTATAGTTTCCTTCACTGTTCTCTTTTTCAACATCTTGTTGTTTGTGACCTGTTCTTTCAATCGGATCTTTTTCCACTCTTCTTCAGAATATCATGTTTGAAATGCCTCCACTGCTTTGATTTCCTATTTCCTCATCTGCCAGGTCCCTGATTCACACAAAACCACACTCCAGAAAAACAAACATGAATTGACACACAGGAAAAACTGTTCCATGACAGAATGACAATTACAAGGAATCCACAACCAAAGTGGTCAACGGCTATGGAGGAAAACCAGCTCAGGGAAATATCTTGAGCTAATACAGTACATGCAAATTGGACCAGCAGAGGAGTAACAGAGTCCATAGGACCTGGTGTTTTCAGCAGAGTCAAGGGAAGGGTGGCAAACAATGGCAGATGTGACTCATCTTCAAAGGAGCAGGAATTTTAAATCTCATTGGCAATTCTCACTTCAATGGTGCATCACAACCAAGTCTGCCGAGAGGAGGGCAAATGCCCAGGGGCCGTGATCTGTGGGGGTGGGGGGAGCAGCATAGTTCTGTGATAAAGTAAGTAGGCAAGTAAAATTTTGTTGACCTGAATGGTACTTTTAAAGTCAGGCACAGCAGGTAAGTTGTGTATTTAAATACAAAAAAACTTTAAAAATTTTTTGGTATATACTTACAATTTCAGTTTCTGAAAAAATTAGTTTCTATTCAGTTTCAGTTTTAGGGTTGCAAATCATAGTTCCTATTCAGTTTCAGTTTTCAATATAAATTTAGTTCCAGTTTCAGTTCCAGTTAACTATCTTAATATAATTTCAGTTTCTACTCAGTTGTAGTTAACTGATATGTATATTTTTGTATAATTTTTGGAAAAGTTTAGAACTTTTTTGAGTACAAACTTTCTTTAACAAATATAAACTTTCAAACTTTTTAGAGGCCTATGACTGCTCTGCCCAGGGGTCCGGAATTTCTCTTGATGGGCCTGATCACAACTCTCACTAAAAACATTCAGTGTCTAGTCAAATATCACTAAAAGCTCTGATATGCATATTCCTCAATGCAGACAGCACACTTTTCAGATGTTTTAGGCAATAATGTATAAAGTATTGCAATAGATGCTACATCTAAAAATTCCTACTATGAATCAATCGAGTGCAAGAGTCCAACAACCTGATAAAAATAACAACAGATTGGACGGACACCTTAAAACCAAAGAGACCTTTGAAAAGTCAGGCTCAAGTTCCAAGATCTGCAAGAATGATATAGATTCTATTGTCAAGGTTCAAATGCCTCCGGCAAAATGACCTTTTGAATTTTGGACAACTTGACATGGAAGTTTTTTTAACTTAGCCTTTTTAACCTTAGTTTTGGCTTTTAGCCTTAGTTTTTTAACTTACTCTCACCAAGAGTTTCTCTTTTGTCAGTTAAGAGTTACTAACTTACTGTAACGTTAAATGTGGGCCCTATATTGCACACACGCTGAGTTTCAAAGCCCTCTCATCTAATGGTAAAATAATTAAATTTCTACCGGTACAGACTGGATCACACAGATTAAATACATCCACAATGTCAACAGTTCAGTTGAACTCACTGTAAACAAAAACACAAACGGTAGCACAAAAGTAACACTAAATAATTCACTGCATGTTAATGAAAGCATTTCACAAGTCTGATTGCTGAAAAACCGGTAGTTTACGGAAGTGTCTATTATGATAATAGACACTGGTGTAATTTACAGGCAAAACAAGTCAAATATGGTTAATAAAACATAATAAGAATCTTGCTGCTTTCAATCTGTCAGGTCTATAAAACCGCCAGAAAGTCTTTAAGACTACATCTTATAATTTTAAAAAATATAGAAGCAATTACGCAGACCTACGAAAACCAAGTTTATTTGAAATCAGTGTTAATTTTTTTCTCCTCATAAAGCAGAGGGAATAGGTGTACTCCCAAATCAACATTTTCAACCAGGGATTGTTCTCAAATGCTGCAGCAGTGTGCGAACACAGTCAGCATATGGAAAACTGATTATACAGCACCAATAACAAATAACGTTCTATTAGGAATTACAATTTCATACGCATTGGCCAAGCGTAATGTACTGTAATATAATGTCTATGGGTAATTCTGTACAAACCAGTGTTTAATTCAGGAAACGCAATGACTATGCAGCTTACCTCATTTGCCACACATTCAAAGAAAGAACAGATATCTCACGGCCCCTTGTTCCCTCTACAACTATTGACCTTTAAAACTATGCAGAACGGCGCAAAACTACAGCCAAACTATATTTTGAAGTATTTCACTGCCATTAAAGTTATTCACGATTTAACACAGCGTTAGACAATATTGCCGATGCGATTTAGCATATATACACACAGGGCGCAGTTCTACTACGTTCTCAGCCTCTTACATCGACAGCTACACACTGCCTCTGTTCAAATGAACTTCATTTGAATCATTCAATAAATTTTGAAAGCAGAGCTCAACTTTCTAAGACCGTGACTCCGTGAGCCACGAGGACCGGACCTATAGCGATGGGAGGGCCTGAGCGCGGCTGCAGGCGGCGCCTTCTCCTCCTCCCAATCGCCGTGGATGTCTAAGTCTCTCAGGCACCGCTGCATACGGGCGACACTCAGTCAGAGCCTTTCTGCCTGTTTAACCGACCGCACCCGTTAAATAAGAAACGTAAGCGCATAATTAGTTACAGACGTCCATCGTCTTTTGACGGACGCGTCTATGGATAAAACCTTGGCTCCAAGGATAAAACTACGACAGACTTATAATTAGTTAATTTTTAGCAAGAAGCAGGGCTGGAAAATGTGATTTTTCAAACCTAGGTTTTAGGTTTTTAAAATCCAGGGCAAAATTTAAAAATTTGGTATTTTTAGTTTTATTGTTGTATTTTTAGTTTTTTGTATTTTAAGTCGAAAATGAGAAAAATGTTGGACAACGTTTTGCAGACAGCAGAACACATACGTTACAACAATATAGAGAAAGGTACATGGATGTTGACATCAATGACATGCCAAACATTAAAACCTTACAAACCTAGAAACTTACATTTCATTTATAAAAAACCTAGGTTTTTTCCAGCCATAGTAAGAATCTTGCCCCTTCGTTGGGTAGTTGGCTAACTTGGCTTCTTTCTGGCTTTCATTTCTGTTTCAATGCGGTTTTGTAACGCCCAGTCTCTCAGCACCGCTGAGAGACTGGGCGTTACAAATGATTATGATTCTAGGCCTTCTCTGGAGGGAATTCCCCCCCCCCCAGTTTTAAAATCCCTCCAAAATTGTATATTTGGCTGGGGGATGGAAATTTTCCCCCAAAAGTGTGGAGACTCAGACCTTGTCCCCCCCTTCAAACATTTCAGAATCCCCCCAATGTCAAGGTGGCTAGATAAACACTGGTTAACGCCCCCAGTGGCTTTCACACAGGCAGTAATTAAGCCACTTTAAATCACGCTATAGTTTGGAAAGAAACCCCAGATTTCCAGTACTAGTAATAGGTCCAGACTACAGAGTAATATCACGGCACAAGTAACGCACAAGAGTTGGATATAAACCAGCAGACCTAACATCTCCACAGAACAACTGGTCACTGCAGGCTCATAGGCGGATCTAGGAATCTAGTTGAGGTGGGGCACATCGTATTCCATTTCCCATTTCCCTTACCCTGCTCTTCTCCATATGAATTCATTACCAATATCACTTCATAAAACTAACAATTTATCATCTTTTAGATTTGGTCTTAAATCATACCTGTTTGACTTGGCTTATCCCCCTTAGATTGCTCGATCCCCCGCTGTTCTGACTGATCTTCCGGATTGACCTTGCTCTAATGCTATTTGGATTTGGTGCACCATCGGCCGATGCCCTGGGCATTATGATAGTGGCGCCATAGAAGTTTATTGATTGATTGGATTGGATTGAGGTGTGCTGCCAGGGACGTCATTTGGGGGGCAGGGGGGACATTTGCCCCCCCTGATTTTGAGGGAAAAAATTTGTTTTGCCAATGTTTGTGTTATTTTAGATTTTACACGCCCTAAAGAAGGAGTGCTTGATGATGTTAAGTAACCGTGAAAATTGGCTGACAAGAAAAAAACAGGTCGTCAGCTTTTTCGCGCTAGAATTATGTCTTGAAATAGAAGCAAAGACGAAATTCACTTATTTTTTCGTGCCTTTACTAAACCTTTCGACTTTTCTCCGCTGTGTGAAATAATTAGGAAAGAAAATATCGGGGGCGTCAAATTGCCCAGGCGACCTTTTTACCTGTCAACACTTTTTAAACAATAAACCCATTAACAATTATCGCTTTGGTCCGAGGCGCATTCCAGAGGACCAGAGGGGGCGTAAAAATTGACTCTACCTTTTTGCCTGTCAAAAACGGGTATCCACCGGACCACCATGTGATGTGGGCGTCCAAATTGACTTTGGCCCCGGGCGCCCACCACTCTCTGCACGCCGCTGCCGCCCTTGCAGAGACAGGATGGGCGTCCACATAAATTTTTCCAGGGGGGGCGCAAACAGGGTCATGTGACGAAAGAAACAAAAAGTACTTACAAGACTGTCAAGGTCTATTGGACTAATTATAAAATATTTGGCGCTACAAGAAAGTTCATCGGATTCGCAATGCAAATAGGCCTACATATTTTAACTTAGTGCCATAGGTTACTCAGTGTTTATTATAGACCTTCTCTGGGGATTCCCCCACCCCAAGTTTTAAAATCCCCCCAAAAAAATTATGTTGCATGGGGGATGGAAATTCCCCCTCCCCAAAAAGTGTGACGACGGGGGCTTTTTTGGAGAGGGGAAGAATGTAAAGATGACAATTTTTTGCTTGTCAGGGCATTTGAGAAGGGTTAAAAATATTAGGAAGGAAGGAAGGATGACCTTTTTTGCTTGTCAAGGTTTTTCGAGACTCAGACCTTGTTTCCCCAAACATTTCAAAATCTCTCCCCCCCCCATGTCAAGGTGGCTAGAATAAACACTGGGTTACTTGTTTTGTAATTTTACTTTTTCATGACTTCACAATTTTTCAGGGCTTACAAACAAACCTCAAGAGCACTATCCTTAGCATTATCCCGTGGGTGGAACATGCACTGTAGGCCTATTTCTTGTCTTACGATCGTGCACCGTTTATACTTGAACGATAATAGGCCTATAGAAATAAAATTCTTGCTTATCGGGTGCCTTAACTGGAATCAGAATTTTAAAATGGGATTATTTGCGGCTCATTATCTACAATTCTTTTAAAATAGTCCAGAAATCATGTCAAAGCAACTTGAAACACTTGTTTATACACATACGTTCTTGATTGTTTATTGATGCAAGGCATCGCCTAAGTACCAGTCGAGCACTTTCAGATATCATTTTCAATAAACAAATGGGCCTGTATAAAAACTTTAAAAAGACATAATTTGTTTTCGGGATGCGCCATTAATGCAGCCACGAGGGATGACAAGGGGCGACAAGGGAGCCACAGGGGACTGAGACCAGTGAATCTATCGTTAACTGCAATTAAAATAGGAACGAAAATTAAAGATTTTCGTTAACTGAAATAGTAATTGAAAATATAAATTATTTTATTAACTGAAACAGAAATAGTAATTCAGTCTTGAAAACGATATTAGAAATTGAAATAGAAATTCCTGTGGAATAAGGGGCAATATTCTCAGATGAATCGAAAATTGGTTGAAGGGAAGAAGACAGAAGGTTGGCATTAGGAGAGGCCATTCGCAATGGGCAAGAGTTATCAGTGGAGTGCCTCAGGGCTCAGTGCTTGGGCCATTGCTTTTTCTAATATATATAAATGATATCGATGAAGGATTACTGTCCAAAATTTCAAAGTTTGCCGATGATACAAAGTTATGCAGAAATATAGACTCGGAGGATGATGCAAAAATTTTACAAGAAGATCTAAGGAAATTGTTTCAGTGGTCTGTGGACTGGCAGATGCTTTTCAATATTGATAAATGTTCTGTAATGCATGTTGGGAAGTCTAATAATGGTAATGAATATTCTTTAGGGGAAGGTTCTAACCACAACAGAAAAAGAAAAGAGACTTGGGGATAATCATCCATAGAAGTATGAATCCATCTCACCAATGCATGGAGGCAGCAAAAAGGGAAACCAAGTGTTGGGAATGGTGAAAAGGACAATTGTGAGTCGTGACAAAGAGATAATCATTAAACTTTATAAGTCATTAGTAAGGCCTCATCTGGAATACTGTGTTCAGGCTTGGAATCCATTCTTGAAAAAAGATATAGAACTTTTAGAAAAAGTGCAAAGACGAGCAACGAAGATGGTCAATGGGTGCCATAATTTAAGCTACGAAAAAAGACTTCAATATTGTGGACTGACAACATTAGAAAGGAGAAGAGAGAGAGAGGGGATTTGATAAAAACATACAAAATAATGACTGGGAAAGTAGATGTGCCATATGATCGATTCTTTACATTGGCACACTATAGCAGCACAAGAGGCCACAAATGCAAATTGTTTAAGCAGAGGGTTGGTCCAAGAAAGAAAAACTTTTTTAGTGCAAGGGTTGTGGACAAATGGAACAGTTTGGACGAGGTGGGAGTGACAGTTGAAACAGTGAACAGATTCAAAGGCTATCTAGATAAACTAGGTTATTGAATGCAGATGGTTACATCAGTGGTTTTCACACAGGCTTACTTAGCCTCCTAAACCACTTAAAATCACATTATTATTATAAATTAGTTTTGAACTTTTATTATTAAAATTTACAAATTTGCCATACAGAATCATTATCCTTTCAGCACTGCCAACTTGCCAAGTGCTGGAGTCCGCTATTACTGACTGCAGCAGTTTAACTTTTACCCACCGACTACACTACCATTAATTGGGATTCATGTATGTGCCGGCCGGCCATCGAGGTTGGACCATTGGTCCTACCATTAAATTCAGTATACATATTGATGTATACTAGAAGAAAATCTAAATTAAACTAGTGTACAAAATTTTAAGTGATTAAATAGTTATGATCATAATTTAGCTAATTTAGCTGGTAAGTAATTAGCCAGTTAGCTAATCAGGGTTGGTCATGATATAAATGAGTGAGGGATAACCTAAGGGATAAGAATCCCATACATGTAAAGTGGTTGTGGTATTTTGCTTGGCAACGCCCCTGACGAGGTAGAGAGCGGATACAACATACCAACTGAATTCATCATAACCAGGGTCGTGGGCAGGGCACGATTTGTAGGGGGAATGGGGGATATTCCCCACTGCCAAACTGCATCCCCCTACTGCTACATCCCCCACCACTACATCCACCCCACTGCTATACTTCCCCAACAACTACATCCCCTCCAAGCTCGACATATTCCCCCCACTGTTCCAGGTCACAAATCACACCCTGGTCGTGGGGAAAAGGGGAAAGGGTGGACAATTTTCTCTGGCTCCAGAAACGCAGAGAGAGAGAGAGAGAGATGTTGCAGTCTCCACTATACCGTCGAACGCTAATGCCAAACGACGCATGTTGAAGCGCGTTCTGTTAGCGCTAATGCAAAATCGACGTCAACTTCTGACTACGGTGCAAACTTTCAAGTGTGGACATGATTTCGTCAAGGGAAGTCCATGGGGCCATCAGGCGAAATCGCTTCTCGAGCCCCGCAACGGCTCTCAAGAGGACTGAACAAGACTTCCAGAGCCAAAGTCAGCTACTCCATGGTGCAGACAAATAGACAGAATCAGCATACATGGTGGGCAAATAAAACCAGTATCAACCTGTTTCGTTATAAATATTTCCACTGCTCCCGGGTCAATAAGCATAGGCCTAAAATTGTGTCCGCTTCTGCAGGATTATATTCGGAATAGAGCTATTTAAGTTTTTCTTACGAATTCCAAAGTGCAGTGGCGGCTCCTAGCGAAAATAAAGCTAGGGTAGGACGCATTCATAAAATTATGATCTACTGTTTTTGATTGAGACAGTTAGGCCTAGCAAGTGAATTTTTTAAATAAAGTGCCTAAATATATTTTCTTAACTACTATCTTCTGCTTTGATATAGCGTCACAGTTATGTATTTCCTGGTTTTATTTACAGTCTGATTTTTGTAAATCAACTTCTATGATTTTAAAATAAGATGGATTGTGATTTCCTGAAAAAAGGCTTGCGCTAGGAGAATTGCCTGTTTTTCGATAGATGGCGCCGATGCACTTTGGAATTTGAAAGAAATCGTTAATGACTGCATTCAGGCTATACTAACGTAGAAGCAGTGGCGGTTCCACTTGGGGGATGAATGTGGATGCATTCCCCTCCGCGGGCTTACTTTAGGCTACTTCTTTTTTTTGCACGTGAAACCTATTTTTGGGTAAAAGTACGAGGGAAAAATTGCGGATGACTTTTTTGGCTTGTCAACCTACTTTTTGGTTAAAGTGTAACAAAAATAGGGATAAAATTCCCTTTTGTGAGCCTTTTTGGCGAAGTTTATTGACTTTTTCCTTCTATGTTCATCCCCCACCAACTTTCTAAAAATTCATTTCATCACCACCACCCCACCAAGAAATCCTGGAACAGCCACTGCGCAGAAGTAGACCAAATTGCATGCATTTTGACCCTGGGTCAGGAAAATATTTGAAATGAAATAGCGTGGTCCCGGTTTATATTGCGCCACCCGATATTTTGTATTCACATCTACAGCAGGTCTATTGTGCATCTGCACATTGCGTCACTTGCCGTCCGTCGCGTTCATGTTACTTGCTAGCAGCTGCATTTTTACAATCCGCTGACTCAGTTCAAAATCTCTGCTCGTCGACAACCTTTAGCCGTCAATCATGCAGAAGTGATTGAGCACGTCTTTACAGTACATATCACCAGTGGCGTAGTCAGGATTTCCGGAAGGGGGATTCTTTTTGATCATAAGCAACTACGAACTCTTGTATTTTTTCCTTTGTAGATGATGACAAGCTAAAAAAAAGGTCGTCACCCTACATCTTTATATTCTATAGCGCGCTTAGAAATTATTTTAATTTTGACCCCAAGACGGCGTCCGAAAATAAAAAAATGTATAAAAACACATTAAAAATATTCGTCGGCAGCGGCAGCCAAGGGAGGTTTTACCCCCCCCCCTGCCCCCGAACCCCACTCTCCACCCTTTGGCTACGCCACTGCATATGACCGGCTATCATCAATATTTTCATCCAAAAGTTAAGTCATCGCGAGACACCTGTAACATAACCACAACTGAAGGCTGTTTAGGCCTATATCACAGACAGAACTTGAATCGATCGATGGTTGAAACGAATTGATTGCTTTAGAGTTGATCTTGAACTTCGCCGGGCTAAGCGTTCGACACGATATCATTGAAATGAACAAAAAGTGTCACGTCCAGCTGACAGCTTTGCTATCTTCGGATAAAAATGTAATTTATCAGTTTTCTTTGCCAATATCTTCATCTGCTATTTGTTACCTTCTTTATCAAAAGCCTGCTTGTACAAGTTTATAGGCCTACTTTAAAAAATTCCAAGTACTTATTAGGATAAATAATGAAATATTGCTTCGTGACTTCTAATATGTTCCTATTAACAGGGCGCGATTTGCAGGGGGAAGGGGAGAATCTGTTCCCCCACTGCCCAACTGCCTCCCCCTACTGCTGCATCCCCCACCACTACATCCCCCACTGCTACAGTTTCCAACAACTACATCCTCCCAAGCTCGACATATCCCCCCCCCCACTGCTCCAGGTCACAAATTGCACCCTGCCTATTAACCCCTTAACTGGGGATCCCGGATATATCCGTCCATTTTACGTTGAGTTACAGTTAAATACGCAGTTAAGGGGTTAATAATCTTTATTCGTGACAAGCACAGCATCAAACAGTACACAAACAAGGAATAACGCAAATCAACTGAGCACAACTAAATAAAATAAACTAGCTAAAATAAACTAATTAAAATAAACTAAATAAAATAATTAAAATAAACTAATATTGTCCCTTTGTGCAGTAAAGTTCTTTTTCTGGCTTCGAAGCCATTCGCCAGTTTCCCTCTTTCCATTTGTACGCATGTTTCTTCTGTTTGTAAGCATTGACGCTCTCACGGGGCCGGGGGCATGGGGAACAACCTTACATTCTGGTTGGGATCAGTCGTGGAATTCGATCAAAACCGTCGAGAAATGTATCGGGGATGGGGAGAGGGGTAGGACGATTGGAACAGATTCGATACATATGGGCGTTATAATGTGCCAAGGACTACTTGATAACCCTCTTTTGTTGGTAGAAGTTTTAAACTCCAAATTGTCGGGACTTGATGTCGGCGCTTTCTCTTCCGGAACCCTGGCTATACGTCACTGTGTGTGTTTGTTTGTTTTTGTGTTTGTGTGTATGTGTGTGTGCGTGCGTTGGATGTGTATCGATGGTTTCGAAGCAGTGTCCATTGTCCAACACTCTTGGCCTAAACTTTGTAACGGCCCAGAAAACGCGAAGGTTAATCGATGAACAGAAAAAACCAATCTGTCGTTTTTACGCTGCGTTGGCGAAATTCAAACAGTGAAGACTAAATGTACAATCGTTTGGATGACCAAACACCGCAGAGGATCCCAGAAAGAATCGCGTTGCAGCAATGTCAGACACACGCACCATCTTCCTAATTTCCGTCTGTCTCTACTTCGCTCTCTTCCAGCCAGCGGAAGGATTGAGGCCAACCGGATGGACTGATGATGGCAACAAGGCTGTCTTCGAAAGGGCGAAGAGCTGGGCGATTAGTCACCAGAACGAGGCTCGCTCGTTGATTCGAAAAGCGACAGAGATTCTGAAATCGGAGGAAGACCGACTTCTCTATCGATCGGCTTTGGACAATGCTTTCCTTCGTCCTCTCGACGACAGTTCAGGATGCGTCGGTTGCCAAGTAAACGCCATACATTCTCTCAATTATTATTAATCCGCCTTAAAATACTAATACTAATACTAATACTAATACTAATACTAATACTAATACTAATACTAATACTAATACTAATACTAATACTAATACTAATACTAATACTAATACTAATACTAATACTAATACTAATACTAATACTAATACTAATACTAATACTAATACTACTAATAATACTAATAATACTAATACTAATACTAATACTAATACTAATACTAATACTAATACTAATACCAATACTAATACTAATACCAATACTACTACTAATAATAACACTACTACTACTACTACTACTACTACTACTACTACTACTACTACTACTACTACTACTACTAATAATAATAATAATAATAATAATAATAATAATAAATGCGTTAGATTTTTCTGGTCCTAAAATTTGGAATGCATTATCAAATGACATTAAGCAAATTAGATCCCTATACAAATTCTGATTCGTTAATCTCAAAATATGTGTCAGTTATCTTATAATTTTACATTGTATCTGCACTCTGCACCACATGTTAAAATTTATCAGTTTAAAATATTTCAGACTTGTAAAATCATAATAATTTCTTCGTTAAAAATTTGCAATTATTGTATTTTGAACGGTTCACAGAAAAACAAGTTTTGGACAGAGATTGCTTCTCTTCTCCTACTTCTCCCTTTTAGTTTCCTAATTCTGTTACATCAATTTTTAATATTTCGAACTATGATCTGATATTAAAATATTAAACAAATATATTTTCATTTGTCTTCATAGCTATTTTTCAGATATTAAATTGTAATATTACAGTATTAAAGATCTTTGGTTTTGATTACTATACTGATGAACTGATTAATTGATTGATTGATTAATTGATTGATTGATCGATTGATTGATCGATTGATTGATTGATTTCGCTGGATGCATCATCCAATTCGAATGAATAGATAGAACTAATACCGTAAATGCTGTAATAGACACCCTAGGTCGGCTGCTATTAGAACACAATGACTTTGACCGTTGGCCTGTATTCGAGTGTTTACGGTACTTTGTTGTAGATGTTGATTGGACTGTTTAAAGAGGCTCTTAATCAGAATGGATACGCAGCAGTTGAGGAAACTCTCATCTCCGTTTGCCAATTGATTTTTCTATCGATGGATCCTTTGACGCCAGCGAATGAAATCTGCGACGGAGTCATTCGACTCCAAGCGCCTCACGTGAGCCTAGAGCAGTGGGTCTTAACCCGGGGGTACTCGTATCCCTTGGGGAGGGGCGGGGTACTTGAAGGACGTTGTGGGGGTACTGAATAATCCGGAAATAAAGTCTGTTTAAAGACTTTTGCTACTAGTTACCCTGTATACTATACAAATGCTGTAGAAATGTGTGTACTAAATTAGAGATTTTAAAGAAAAAGCCCACTTTCTGGCAATTTGCAACAGACGTTTGTTGCGGTTTAGAATTATTTTCAGTTTATAATTATTTTCAATATATTGCAAACTTTTGTCCTGGGATAAGGTACGCTGGTAGAGGGTTCTTCGTTCTCTTATACTTGTTTCAGGAGTACGTAATCATAAAAAGATTAAGAACCACTGGGTTAGAGCTACTTTCATCAGTTGCCTTCCTCTCTCATTCGTAGGCCCATTAATGGCGTTGCGGTCGCTTATAGGGCAGTGTTTAATCTAGACTCCTGGACTCCGGGGGTGGGGGATTGACGAAACCGGGGGAATTCTGCTAGGGGGCTGCTGTTATTTTATGTAGTATGCCAAAATTTCCGGAGCGGATTTGAAATTTCCGAAGGGAGGACATTTTCTTCCGGAAACGGCCTAGATTAAACCCTGTTATCGAGGCGGGGAAGATGGCAGATGGGCAACAGGCTAGACAGGCACGCTAACGGAACGGGTTCGACTCCCGCAGGAGCCTCCAGGGTCGACTCAGCCTTCATTCGCTAGAGGGCGGTGGTAAATGAGCAGCAGCTTCGGCTGCGAAGGTAAAACGCAGGCCTGGAGAAAGCAATAGCCAGCTGCTCTAGATTAATGGCTCTAGCCACCTGCGTCGCTGCTTGCCTGACACCGGAGATCAGCGCCGGACCCGAAATCGAGTACCTTTTTAGTCGCTTGTTGAACCGAACTGCTGACCACGATCTACATGGAATCAAATTTGAAAGCGTGAACGATAACTTAGACAATAGTAAAAATAATAACAACTGGATTTTAAGTGGTTTAGTAGGATTTCTCCTGTGTTGTAAACCAATGTCGCTCATACATCCCTCTATTCCAGCATCCGTTTTAAACTCATCTGCATAATTACATATAAATCTCTCTCTCTCTCTCTCTCTCTCTCTCTCTCTCTCGCTCTCTCTCTTCAGTTAATGCCGATACTGATAATGATATTGTTGTTGTTTTTGATGATGATGATGATGATGATGATGATGATGATGATGATGATGATGATGACTATGATGATGATGATGACGACGATGATGATGATGATGATGATGATGATGATGAAGGTCTGATGATTAACAGGTGGCTAGAATCGTAATGACGCCTCCAATTCCGGCGAACGTCGAGGCGTGTGAGTTCATCAACGCCTGTCTTCCGTCGCCGACCGCCGCTGTTTATCGTCTGCCTCTGAGAAGAAGAGACCCGGCGCCACCTGTCGACGAAACGCCGAAACAACAACGCCGGACGAAGAGGGGGAGAAGAGGATCCGGGGGAGGAGGAGGAGGAGGAGGGAGGGTGCAGGCGATCGTCTCGAACGACACGATCAGGATCGTTCAGTTGACTGACATTCATCTGGAAAAGGATTACGCTACGGTCGGTAACACAGCTGCAGAAGAGTCTTAATAATAATAATGTGATTTTAAGTGGTTTAGGAGGCTAAGTAAGCCTGTGTGAAAACCACTGATGTAACCATCTGCATTCAATAACCTAGTTTATCTAGATAGCCTTTGAATCCGTTCACTGTTTCAACTGTCACTCCCACCTCGTCCAAACTGTTCCATTTGTCCACAACCCTTGCACTAAAAAAGTTTTTCTTTCTTGGACCAACCCTCTGCTTAAACATTTTGCACTTGTGGCCTCTTGTGCTGCTATAGTGTGCCAATGTAAAGAATCGATCATATGGCACATCTACTTTCCCAGTCATTATTTTGTATGTTTCTATCAAATCCCCTCTTTCTCTTCTCCTTTCTAATGTTGTCAGTCCACAATATTGAAGTCTTTTTCGTAGCTTAAATTATGGCACCCATTGACCATCTTCGTTGCTCGTCTTTGCACTTTTTCTAAAAAGTTCTATATCTTTTTCAAGAATGGATTCCAAGCCTGAACACAGTATTCCAGATGAGGCCTTACTAATGACTTATAAAGTTTAATGATTATCTCTTTGTCACGACTCACAATTGTCCTTTTCACCATTCCCAACATTTGGTTTCCCTTTTTGCTGCCTCCATGCATTGGTGAGATGGATTCATACTTCTATGGATGATTATCCCCAAGTCTCTTTCTTTTTCTGTTGTGGTTAGAACCTTCCCCTAAAGAATATTCATTACCATTATTAGACTTCCCAACATGCATTACAGAACATTTATCAATATTGAAAAGCATCTGCCAGTCCACAGACCACTGAAACAATTTCCTTAGATCTTCTTGTAAAATTTTTGCATCATCCTCCGAGTCTATATTTCTGCATAACTTTGTGTCATCGGCAAACTTTGAAATTTTGGACAGTAATCCTTCATCGATATCATTTATATATATTAGAAAAAAGCAATGGCCCAAGCACTGAGCCCTGAGGCACTCCACTGATAACTCTTGCCCATTGCGAATGGCCTCCCTAATGCCAACCTTCTGTCTTCTTCCCTTCAACCAATTTTCAATCCATCTGAGAATATTGCCCCTTATTCCACAGGACTTCAGTTTGGCAGCCAGCCTTATATGGGGTACTTTATCAAAAGCTTTGGCAAAATCTAAATATATTATGTCTACTCCCTTGCCCTTGTCTAGCTTATCAAAACCTCCTCCAGAAAGTCCAACAGGTTGGTCAGGCATGAACGCCCCTTTGTAAATCCATGCTGACTATCTTTAACAATTTTATGCCTAGTCAAATGTTCCAAAATGCTTTCTTTCAGTATTTTTTCCATAACTTTACCGATTACAGATGTTAGGCTCACTGGTCTGTAATTGCTTGGTTCACTTCGTTTCCCTTCTTGAACAGTGGGCTGACTAATGCGTCTCTCAGTCTTGCGGTACTACTCCAGTTCTGAGTGATTCATTGATTATCAAAGCAATTGCATGTCCTATTTCATTTCGAACCTCGTAAAGAAACTTTGGATGTAAGCCATCTAATCCTGGGCTCTTGTCTGTCTTTAAATTGGTCAAAACCTTGATAACACATTCTTTTGTACACACTATATCTGTTAGCATTTCTTCTTCATTTCCATCAAACACAATTTTGGCTTCTGGCATAGTATTTGTATTTTCCTCTGTAAATACTGAACAAAAATAGTTATTTAGAATCTGTGCAGTTTCTACATCGTTTGTTATTGCACATCCTGCGCTGTCCAAGAGGGACCGACTGTGTCCTTTCGTCTCAACTTTCTATTACAATATTTGTAGAAACTTTTACTGTTCTGTTTTATATTTTTGCTAATCTACCTTCAAAATTTGCAATAGCCATCTTGTTAGTAACTGCTGATGCTTTTCTTTTCTGAGTGTACTGTTCCTCCAAGATCTTCTTAAAGCCTTCATGACATCATTCTTCATGGAATTCAATGACAGTGGTTCTCACGCAGGACTGTGCATTACATTCTGTGCATTATGAAGTGGCGACATAGAAGTTCAAGATTAGAGTAGTACAGATCATACTGAATCATTCTAAACCTTGTTATGGCCTTCTACTACAACAACTGCTGCTGCTGCTGGTGCTGCTGCTGCTGCTGCTGCTGCTGCTGCTGCTACTACTACTACTACTACTACTACTACTACTACTACTACTACTACTACTACTACTACTACTACTACTACTACGACTACTACTACTACTAGTCTACTACTACTACCTAGCAGCAGAAGCAGAAGCAGCAACAACAACAATATTATTATTGTTGTTGTTCTCATTATTATTATTATTATTATTATTATTATTATTATTATTATTATTATTATTATTATTATTATTATAGATTACCGTGGACTACCACATTTTTGTTCAATCGTTTTAATTTAGGATATTTAAGGAAATACGGAAGGACATTGCTTAAGCCCTGTTAAGATGGACGCAAAGGGACCTGTAGGCCTAATATATTTAATCTAATATAACAAGGCAATTGGACAAATGGAACAGTTTGGACGATGTGGGAGTGACAGTTGAAACAATAGGCCTAAACGGATTGAAAGGCTATCTCGGAAAACTAGGTTATTGAATGCGGAGAGTTACAACAGTGGTTTTCACACAGGCTTACTTAGCCTCCTAAACCACTAACATCACATTGTATATTATGATTGTGCTGACATCTTTTTCTTGAGAATTTGGTTCTTGAGCTAAACTTGAACGTAAACGTTTTGAATTCGACTAATTTCACCATTTAGGTTTGCGTCTTTGAAACCGAATTTTAAAACACGTAGTCTTTAATTGTTATTCATTATTTATTGTTATTTAATTATTTAATTAAGTATGAGATTGTTTTATGATACAATTATTGTAGAACTCGCAAACAGATTGTCACATGCTCGTCTGTTGCCAAGCGTATCAGGGACAGGTATGACCTTGTAACCTATTTCTTACCACCGTCAGGCCCGTCAAATGCGCCTCGGCTGCTTAATCAAACAGAAATGTTTTAAGACGATTAAGAAAGATTGAGCGTGTCACAGATTCATCACGCAATGATGGTGGAAGGATGTTCCAGTCAGTGGCGTAGCTAGGCAAAGTGCCGCCTGGGGCGAAAATAAAAAGTGCCGCTTTTTCGCGGCGGGAAATTTTCAAAATTTCAGGGAAAAACCTTACTAATCAAGTCTCTAAAAAGTCTGACAAGCAAAAAACCTAATAATTATAAAAAAAATTAGGAAATCTCGAAAATGCCGCCCCTAGGGCAAGTGCCGCCTGGGGCGCTTCGCTCCCTCTGCCCCTCGCTACGCCACTGGTTCCAGTATGCAGTTTACATGTCAGCCCCCAAGGAAGTTCTAAACTTTAATGTGATCTGGCCTTTACAGTCTTTACTGCAGCTTCTATAAATCAACTGCTGATATTACTAACAATATTTATTTACAAATATTTTATTTGAGATACTATTATCGACTGGGGGGTGGAAGATGGCAGAGTGGGTTACGCGGTGGAGCGGTAGGCTAACGGAGCGAGATTCAAGCCCCGTTAGCGCCCCTAGTGGCTTTCACACAAGCAGTGATGCCTCCTAAGGCTATAGTACTTGTAAAAATTAATATTATTTAGCAATAACGCAAAGAAAACGTATTCCGACCATTTTGCTCTGAAACTCCAATAACAATAGAGAATCTCGCAGCTAACAGTCAGGAACCTCGCGCTTAAGCGATTTTGCCCTATTCATATGATTTTTAAGACGCGTAACAAAGGTATGTTCTCGAAAAAATTAAACAAAGATAATTTTCAAGAAATTTCATGTTCTATTTCTTTCCTTTTGTCTTATTTGTCAAAATATGAATAAATGTTCTTAATATATTTGTCATATTTTCTTTCCAATTGAATCAGAGCTTTTGTTTTGCCATTTATTCAAAACTCAGCATTCGCTTTTCGCTTTTCAACTAGCATTCGCCAGATGGCGTAATGCATTTTTTAAAATATTACATGCTATGATTAGGGTCGCGGCATCTTACACAAACCGCTGAAGTGGGCCGCGGTTCTAAAATGTTTGTGAAACCCTGCTTTAAGCCATTTAAATCACCGTCTGGTTTTTATGAGGGGCTGAGTTTGTTTTATTTGCAGGGAGACGCGGGTCATTATGGGAGCTACCAATGCAACCTTCCACAGAGAACGATGGAACTGTTCTTCGAGCAAGTGAACGCCCTGGCACCAGATTTCATCATTTTCTCTGGTAGGAAAATTCATTCTGACCACGTCTCAGACGTTCTGTCACGCTCTCTTATTCGGACAGTTCTTGGTACTCGTGCTGTTTCAGTGGCTGCTAGGCCTATAATAATAATAATAATAATAATAATAATAATAATAATAATAATAATAATAATAATAATAATAATAATAATAATAATAATAATAATAATAATAATAATAATAATAATAATAATAATAATAGGCTAATAATAGGCCTAATAATAATAATAATAATAATAATAATAATAATAATAATAATAATAATAATAATAATAATAATAATAATAATAATAATAATAATAATAATAATAATAATAATAATAATAATAATAATAATAATAATAATAATAATAATAATAATAATAATAATAATAGATTATGCACTTCTATGGCATCATTCTAAATGTATCAATCGATAGTACTTAAAATTCATCCGTATATGATCTGATCTTTGGAATGACCTCATTCCAAAGATCAGTCAGTGAGAGACAGCGAGGCGGAACCGTAGAGGAAATGCTAATTGAAAGAGGTAGGTTCTATAGAAGTTTAAGATTAGCTTAGATTTACAGATCTTTCTGAATTTGGTTATACTGGCCGTGAGCCTTTATACGGTCATTGCGTTGACAATGAACAAATAGACATTACAGCCATTGCAGCCGGTCAACTGTACGATAGAGAAACTAACATGTTTATATCTTAACTGCACTCACCATTTTGCTTAACTTCTGTGCGACAAGAGAGAATCGCACATCAAATCTCACGAGATGTGACATAATGTTGTGATGTGACGTAATATCGCATGATACTTTTCGCATGCTGACTCAATTAATTCGGTACTTTCCCGTTATCCGGACCCCAGTGAAGAGATAGTAGGGTTAGGGTTAGGGTGAGTGTTAGAGTTTTAGCCTAAACTTAACCATAACCCTAACCCCCACCCTAACACTAACCCTAACCATAACCGCCACCCTAACTAACCCTAAGAATTTCTTAGTATCGCTTCACTGGGGTCCTGATAACGGGAAAGTACCATTAATTCTTCTGTGAAACTATGCGAGATGTAATCCTCGGTCTGGTATAAAAAGTGTGATTATTACTATTTATTACCGAAGCAAAAGAAACGGTTACCTGTCTATGAACAGGATCAGGGGCGATTCCACGTTGGGGGATGACTGGGGATGCACCCTCCACCTAGTTTTTTTAGAAACTTGTCAGCGTTTTGAGGGTTTACCGGGTCCGAGCCGCTATCCCTGTGTGCAAAACAGAGCTGGTGACCTTCTTTGCTTGTCAGCCTTTTCGGAAAGTTTTCTCCCTTTATTTCGTTATTATTATTGGCCAAAAATCCACTGTTAATGACCTTTTTCTGCTCGTCAACGTTTTTCGCGATTTTATTGCATCCCCTCCAACAACTTCCTATAAATTCATTGCACCCCCCCCCCACGAAGAATTCTAATTCTCTGGACCGCCGCTGAACAGGGTTTACTTTTCAGGTGATATACCTCCGCACACGGTGTGGAACGAGACTCTCGAGTCGCAAATCGAATGTACGGTGACCCTTACGAGCACACTACAGCGCCTGATCACCGCTGCACCGATATACCCGTGCATTGGAAATCACGGTTAGTTCACTTTGCAGCAACTGCCATAGCACACACCGCACATCGTATCATCAAAGAACAAACACTTATGACGAGAACATTAACGCAGCCAAGAGGGGTACCGGGGTTAGGGGCGGGGGTGGGGTGGGCGAGGTCTACTGACCCCGGCTCCATCAAGGCGTTGACAATGCACTTATAGCATTGTGCGTCAGCAGAAAAGACGCTCATGCTGCTAATAACTACTAATAATGTCGTGATGTGTAATTAAGTCGTGTAATTAAGGGGGCGGAAGATGGCAGAGTGGGTTACGAGCTGGAGCGTCAGGCTGACGAGCGGGTTCAAGCCCCGTTAGTGCCCCTAATGGCTTTCACATAGGCAGTAATGCCTTCTAAGCCACTTTAAATCATGCTAAGTTATTAAGCCTAACTGAAAAGCTTCGTAAAGCGAACTTTAATGTGGATCTGCACTTTCACCAAAAGGACGATGGGCGTCAAGATGGGGGGGGGGGGAGAGGTGTCAAGATGCTACTGCACACCAGGGAAATTAGGGTAATTTGGGGTAATTTCGGCACCTTAAGCATTTTGTTCAGAATTTTTGTCAATATGCCTTTCTGAACAACTGCTATTGTTGAATATGTTAGAAGAACATCCTGGCTACTGAAAATTCACGAGAAAACTTTATATTATATTACAATATTGTAACTATTTTAAGTCTGGTGGAGGCCCCGAAATGCCGAAATTACCCGCATTGTTGGTATTTTCGGCACAGCTAGAGGGTATTTCCGGCACCCCGTGCCGAAATTATCAACAGCCAACTTGTGATCAAACAGAACAGTTGTAAGTAGGCCGACTCGAGAATGATATTGTCTATATTTGCATCTCGCAAGATATAGTCTGAGAAACCTTAGACAATAACAGAAATTCTGATTTTTGCAATTAAATGTTTTTAGGGTTGGGGCCAAAGTTGGTCCAGGTATTGGGGTTAAATTAACCTGTATGGATAAATTTACACAGTGATAGGCTATATAGCCTAAGAATTAATGGCTAATATATTTTTTATAATGTGCCGAATTTATTTTAATTCTATTTAATTCTTTTATTTTCAACAAAAATGATCTATATTTGATGATCAATGTACTTAGGTACAATAGGCCTACTTGAAAACCCGATTATGCTCCTGAACGAATGCTGGGACTCTTGTGGCATGAAGTAGAGTTAAATGCAAAAAGAAAAGTAACATTATTTCAGCTTCTGTTCCGGCAATCGACTAAATTTACTGTCAGTTGATACAACCTTTGCAGTTATATGATTCGTCATCATCAAAGGTTCCACAGTTTTCTCCACACGATATGTGATATCTTTTGGAGCATCCTTTGCATGTAACCCAATTTTCACAATATTTGGGATCAGAAGTGTCAACATACTCAACCCTGCATTCTGCCCAGATCCAAACATAGGAAGATTTAGTCGCTATCTTCTGTCTTTCCCGGGCGCTGCGCTGGGTTTTAGAAGCTGTCTCACCTGCCAACGCACTAAAACTCGTGATAGGTTGATTAGGCCTATAGCACGTAACTCTTTAGCAGGAGATACAATAGCTGTTATAGATCCACGCTGATTGACAGCTGGTATCAATTGACTATCACTGTTGTCAAACATTACCTTCTGTAATTCCTCAAAAAACCGCTTTACTTTCGCTCTATTAAAACCAATGGTTCTTCCGATTGACGTAGCCTCTGCCACCCTCACCGACAACAGCGGGTTTCGTTTCATGAACCCTCCCACCGCCTCCCAACCAATATCTGCCAGCTGTCTTCTCATTGGTGTTGAATCTGTGATCAATACAATTTATCTCACAATAGCTAAATTACAAGCTCTCTCACAGTCTTCGGCGATAGACCGAACAGCCTGTTGGCCATGCTTAGTAAAACCTGTTCCAACTCATTTTCCTGTTCTTGTGCCAATGTTGTTGGACGTCCTGCATGAAGTTTCTCGACGCCTCCATCAGTTGCAAGGAGTCTCTTAACGGAGTTTTGCAGAGTTTGCCGAGGTATACCAAACTGCTTAGCAGCAGTCTTCTTCGGTTTACCGTCAACAAGGACTGCATTGACCGCCAACTTCATTGTCTCTTCAGGCCACTAAGCATAACGTCCCCGCTTCGGACGGCTTGAGGCGCCCATGATTTAAGTCCTGCGCGACGAAAGGATTATGTTAGCCGTAGAGAGTGGAAGCGGAGGTTGAGTGATAGGCTATGAGAATGCTGACAATTTCGGCATCTCAAAGAAGGTAATTTCGGCACTGCCGGAATAACCTTTCGCGTCTGTGCCGAAATTACCCACTTAGCTGCCTACTTACAAAACGTAACTGTGCAGAAATTACATGCTGTTCTGCAGTTATTATTGCTCATAATTTGACTTGTCCTAAATTTTCCTAGCAGAAAAACATCTACGCTTAAAGAACAGATCGATTGTCTAAGAAAGAATCACTTTTTGTAAACAAGAAAAATGTTAAGAAAACAGCACCTTCTGATAAATGACCAACCTGGCTGGAATAATAGTAGTTTAGACCATATTTTCAACTTGCGTCTAACTTCGGCAGACATAGTGATGATGTTATACTATAGTCTGTGGTAAAAAATTAATATTTTCACACTAGATCTCGGGGTGCCGAAATTACCTGAGTGCCGAAATTACCCGGTGTTACCCTATAAATTTATAAAACTGAAAATAATTAATAGATCACTATTTAATCTTAATAATAATAATATGATACGAGACTCGAGAAGATTGGTTTTCATTTCGCGAAACAAGTTGAACATGATTAACCCCTTAACTGGGGACCCCGGCTATATCCGTCCAGTTACAGTTAAATACACGGTTAAGGGGTTACAACGAAAGCGTCATAGGCCTATTCAGTCCGTGTCTTTCTTATAATTTGAATTTGAAACCAATTGGTCTTGCTTTCTGGTAAATAGAATATTGCACCTTCCTGGAAAAATTTCCGCTGACGCCCATGAAAAGGAGGGCAATTTGCAGCAGTTAGCAATTATTATTCAGTAAATATTTCATTTTATAAGCAATTCTCGACAGTGGTGGCTCCAGGATTTGGCAAGTGGTTGGGACCGTTTGTGGTGGCAACTTCTAAGCATGGGGGTCCAATCATCTGTTGATAGGTATGTAGTAGTAAGTATAGGGTCCCAGCAGGGGGCAGGAATTCGATAGGGGGCACGGGCCCCCCGAGCCGCCGATGTGGTGCCGCCACTGATTCTCGGAGTAGGAGTAGGCCTGTGTGATTCATATATAATCATTCCATCAATTGTGGATTTAAAGTATTAATTATAGAAAATATAATATATAGCATCATTCGTTAATAAATATGAGAAGAAGTCACTGTACTTTGCGGTGTGCATTACTAGAACTTGTCTGAGGGCAGAAGCTGTACTGTGTAAAGTTTGTGCTAAGTTCCTTAGTTATTTTTAGTTTATTGCATTGAGTTTTTGTTCAGTTGATTTGTGTTATTATTGGTTGTGTTTTAACTTTTTTTGATGCTGTGCTTGTCACGAAATAAAGATTATTATAAATGGTTACGGAGGCTGCCATTTTAAAAACAATGTATTTTGTCTGACAGAAATGTATCCTACGAACCTGTTTTCAGCGTCTTTGATACCCAACGCAACAGGGGTAAATAACTAATTCGGTTTCTTGCATGTCTTATTAGCAGTGGCGGATTTACCACGATACAAATTATACATCTGTACGGGGTCCATGCACCAGCAAAATAAAAATGTAGGAGCCCACCTTTTCTATTAACAATATTTTATAACGATTTTTTATGATTTGTTTGTTTAAACAACTTTATTTTCCGAAATGCAATCATTTGTCGCGCAACGTGTCCTAAAAATGAAAAAGGTTATCGCCAACTATTAATCATACACCTGATTTGTAACTCTTCCGCTCTTCCGAAAGTTTCCCGTGAAAAACTTAAAGAACTTGACAAGCAAAAAAGGCCATCTCGCCACTTTTCAGACTTCATCTGTAACTTTTTACAATAATTGTACCGGGGCCAACAAAATGCAAATCTGCCAATGCATATTAGTTAAAATATTACTTCATGACATCGGTGACTTCATAAACAATGTATAGAAGGATCTAGGATCGATCAGCGCTCACGTGAATGGCATAGCATTTACGAATGGTTCCTGGATACGATCTTCCGTCCCTATCAGGGGTCAGATGAGGCCCTGGCCATGCATGGTGCCGCAGAAATTTTTTAGCCGGCAAAACACAATGGTCACGGCTGATATTTTAGCTTGGTTTTCAAATTTCAAATTTCACTGTGAAAATATAATATTGGTGTTTGCATTTTCCGGGGTGAGGTGGGGAGATGTGCCCCCCTCGCCCTAGTGTACGGGCACCCATGGCCCTGGCCACTTGCAAATGCTACGTCTCTCAGCCCCATAATTCTTAATAGAAATCGGACAGTTTAACAGGTATCCAGGTAAACAAAATCACGTACGCCTATATATATATATTTTATTATTATTTTTTTTAAATCCCTCGGTACTTCATTCCCGAGGGGCTTATGAAAAAATTGTCCGGAGACATATAGAAATAGTGTATATATATGTGTGTGTGTGTGTTTATGTATACATATATAAGAGTAGGCCTAATTACAATTTATATTATTCATCACTTATTAGAAATATTAACTTAACTTTAAAGCAGTGTTTAATCTAGACTCCTGGAACCCGGGGCGGGAGGGAACTGACAAGCCCGGGGGAATTTAGTTAGGAGCTGCTGTTAGTTGATGCAGTATGCCAAAATTTCCGGGGGATTTGTAATTTCCGAGGGGAAAGGCCAATTTTGCCCCGAAACAGCCTAGATTAAACCTTGCCTTAAAGCATTGCAGAAACTGATTTTTAATATATATATATATATATATATATATATATATATATGCCATTATTTTGAGGCCCCTCTTTAAACATAGGCCCGGTCCTGATACCCTTTGATGGAGCCTGATGTTACCTTTAAAGTTTTGACTTAAACTCGCCTAAGAGCAAAATCGAATCGACGTGGTCTCGTGGTCTCGTCCTGTGCAGGTAATGCTGGACGAATTTTCACGGCTGTGGGCGCCTCTCGCTCAGTTTTCACCCGAAGAAATAGGAACGATGAGAGAAGCCGGTTACTACACGAAACTGGTTGGCATCGGAAATCTGCGAATCGTAGTCATGAATACGCTTTATCTGTAAGAACACCAGCTCATTTCCCATTGTATACTTCAAAATGTGTTGGATTTTTTGTAGACGCCAAGTTTTTTGTATGAAATTGAGGGGAATTTCCAGGGGCTCATCACCGAGGCTCTGGCAGTGGGTCCCCCCCAAAAAAACTGATACGCCGCGGGTTCTGTCTTGAAATTTGTCATAGGCCCTACAGCAGAGTTGTCCATGGGTTTGGTTGGGTTGGGTCGGGTTGAATTTGGTCCAGATTTTGAAAAAAATTAATTGGTTGGGTTGGGTTTTCTTGAGTCTATATCTGTTAAACACGTTAAATATAGATATTCTGTTCAGGCCTCCTGTTTTGACAATGGCCATAGATTCTTGTATTATGTCATATCATATATGGGCGCCATGTACGTTGGCCCAGGTTACATAGTTGGCAACACATTCAATAGCCTGTACCATTGGCGTAGCAATATGCTCGGGGGTCCTTGGCGAAAAACGGACAGGGGGCCATTTCCAGAGACGATCTGACAAGTTTGTGAAAATGTTGACGACCTTTTTTGCTTGTCTCGGTCTTTCGATCTGACAACTTTACAATGTTGCGGGAAAAGTACGTTATATCCATCACTGAGGTTCTGGCAGTCATCATCATCATCAGTGTTTCTGTCTCTCGACAGGTCCAGGTATCCAGTTTCTCCACTCTGATCGATTGCTTGCTTCTTCTTTGAGTTCCTGATATCCTTTATTCATCATCCACTCCAACATCATCTTTCTCAGTCTACCTCTCACTCTCTTTCCCTCCATTTTTCCTTCGATTATTGTTCTTAGTAAAGAGTCATGCCGGAGGACATGTCCCATCAATTTCTCTGCCTTTTCCGGATTGTATCTATCAGGCTTCTTTCTTCTTCTATCTCCTTCATGACTTCCTCGTTTGTCTTATGCTCTGTGTATTTTACTTTTAGCATTTTCCTCCAAATCCACATTTCAAAAGCCTCTAATCGTTTTATATCTTCCTTTCTCATTGTCCACGTCTCCGCCCCATACAACGCCACACTCCATATCAATGTTTTACCAATCTCTTTTTAGGTTTAGTTTTAGTTTACTTTGCATCAGCTCCTTTCTCTTGTAAAAGCTTCTTTTGCTATTGCTATACGTCTTCTTATCTCTTTATTGCATCTGGCACCGGTTGTTATCAGACTTCCTAGATAGCTAAATTCCTTCACTTGCTCTATGATCTGTCCGTAAACCTTTATGTCTACTCTCATTCCTTCTTTTTACTTATTACCATAACTTTAGTCTTTTTGTATTGATTCTCATTCCATACTTTTCTGACACTTGTATCAGTTTATCCATTACTTCCTGAAGCCCTTTTTGATTGCTTGCTAGCATGGCCTGATCGTCTGCGAAGCGCAGCGCCTTTAGTAGTACTCCTCCGACTTTTACTCCCTTATCTGTATTCTCCATCGCCTCTTGTACTAATTCTTCGATGTATATGTTAAACAACAGCGGTGACAGTGGACATCCTGCCTTACTCCTCTCCCAATCATACACGATTCACTCAGTTCTCCCTCTATTCTCACCTTCACTGACTGTCCAAGGTATAGGTTTGCTATCAGTCTTCTGTCTCTCCAATCCACTCTCACCCTTTTCAGTGCTCTCATCAAAATCCTCCAATCTACTCTGTCAAACGCTTTTTCGTAATCCACGAAGCATATAAAGATATTTTTCCATTTTGAAGTCTTCTCTCACTTAGCATTCTTAAGCATCCGATTGCATCCCGTGTTCCTTTTCCTTCCGAAACCCAAACTGATCCTCTCCAAGGAATCCTATTGCATCTGTTTTCGCTTGTACTCTTTTGTAATGACCTTGAGTATTATCTTCGCCGCGTGACACAATAGACTGATAGTTCTATGGTCCTCGCATTCCATTGCATTTACTTTCTTTTTAATTGGAATCATTATTGATTGTAGAAAATCGTTTGGCCATTCTCCTGTCATATAGATTTGTTGGCAGATTTCGACCAGTTCGTTCGTTGCATTCTCTCCTAGTATCTTTATTGCTTCTGCTGGTATGTGGTCCCTCCTTCTGCTTTGTTGTTTTTCATCTCTTCTAATGCGTGCAGAATTTCTTCTTTCATCAGTCCTGGTCCTAGCTCTTCGCTTTCAACTGTTTGCTGTTCCTCTATATTGAGTTCCGTTGGTTTGCTGTCTTTCAGGTATAATTCTTCTATATATTCTTTCCATCTCTCTTCCACTTCTCGTTGGGTTGTGAGTGTATTTCCTTGTTTGTCTTTAATACCCGCCCTGCTCCCTTGCATACCTTCTTTCTTTGTTAAATCTTTTACTTCCTTATATACTTGATCCTGTTTCCCTTGTCCTTGTAACTTTTCTATTTCTTGACATTTATTCTCCCACCATTTCTCTTTCGCCTTTTCTGTTGATCTTCGCAGCTGGTTATTTAGTCTCCTATATTCTTTTTGCATATTCTGTGTTCTGCTTCTTCCATTTTCTTCTCTGCTCCATGTCTTCTATCATTTCATTTGTCACCCATGGCTTTTTAGCTTTCCTTCTTTTCTTCCTTCCTACTTCTTGCTCTAGTTCTCTTACTACCACAGATTTTAGTTTTTCCCATCTTTCTTCCGTTGTCTCTCCTGTGTTTGTTGTCGTCACTTGTTTTTCAATCTTCCCCGCAATTTCTGTTGCCTTTTCTTTGATTTTATCTCTATCCCATTGTATATTTAATTGTTTTCTCTTGTTTATATATTTCAGTTGTATTCTCACCTTCATTACTACCAAGTTGTGATCTGTGTCTGCATCTGCTCCTGGGTAAGCTCTCGCATTTTTACACAGTTTCTATATCGTCCATTTACCATAATGTAGTCTATTTGGTATCTTGCTATGTCTCCCGGCATCTTCCATGTGTATATTCTTCTCTTTTCGTTTTTAAACCAAGTGTTTGCTATCATCATGTTTCTTAACTTGCAGAATTCGATTAGTTTTTCTCCTCTTTCATTTCTAACCCCCATCCCATACTCTCCCACCACATTTCCTTCTCTTCCTTTTCCCACTACTGCATTCCAATCCCCCATCAAAACACAGAAATTTGTAGCTCTTATCCTCTCGATTTTCTCCTCTAGATATTCATAAATTTCATCCACTTCTTCTTCAGTATGTGTTGTTGTTGGCATATATACCTGTATAATTGTCAGATTTACCGGCTCCGCTTCTATTGTCACCATTATCACTCTGTCTTCATATCTCTCTATGTTTGTTATGTTTCTGCTCAATTCCTTCTTTAGGAGTAATGCCACCCCTCTCTGCCTCTCTTTTCCTCCCGCATAAATAACCCCTGATCTCCTCCATCTCCTCATCTGTTATATTACTGGTGAACTCACCTCCTTCTTTCCATCTCACCTCTGCCAAGCCCAATATGTCCAATCGCGCCTTTCTCATTTCCTGTATGATATTTGCTAGCTTCCCAGGTCGTAACATACTTCTAATATTCCACGTTCCAATTTTTAGCTTTTTCTGTTTTCCGCTTTTTCTGGCAGTGCCCCCCCCCAAAAAAAACTATACGCCGCGAATTCCGTCTTGGAATTTGTCGTAGGCCCTACAGCAGAGTTATGAGTACGTTATATCGAAGTTACGTTATATACAATACCATCCAATACAGTAGCGCATCACACGAGACCGTACATTGCGGTATGTAGACCTAATAGCGGTGTATACGTTATAACCGATTCCGTTATAACGAAGTTCTACTGTATAGTTGTGGAAACCTTTTGAATGTTGTCGTACTAGGAAAGTTTTATTCTCTTGTAGATATACTTATAATTTCTACAACATCATGAACCATAACGACTTTCATTCGAACGGAGAAGTTACTCGTCTTAAGGAGAAGATCGTCAGTATACTGGAAGAAGCCAGAACCAGCGACGAAAAGGTTGCGTCAATTATTATTTTATCTTCTGCATCCGAAGTTCGCTTCAAATAGGCAGCAGTCCGATCAGGGTTATTTCTAGGATTATCAATTTGGGGGTGTTGATATATATTCTGGGGGTCCCCTCTCTCCCCTTATAGGCAGCAGTCCGATCAGGATCAGGTTAGCGCTACCACCTTAGCTGCATCATAATTAGGGTGGTTGCTCTCAGATTGGGGGGTTGTGGGGGTGTTGTGGAGGGTGTTGGGGGGTGTAGAAATATCTCTGAGTCCGATGTCCCTGTGATAGTGACATGATGTAATATAATTATTTAAATTTCCAATATCATATGAGTTGTGCTTCATACGTAATCTATGTATTAAGTTTGGTAGGCCTATATTGTTTCAACCTTGCGTTTCGTCAAAGTTGATTTAAATAAAGACAGTTTGTATTGTATTGCAACATATTTGGTCATCAGGTTTACACAGTTTACCTACCAGCGTTTTAAATTCTTCATGCTGTAGGCATGAGATTTCTAAAGCCATATCTGTATAGGTGGTATAGGTGTAAACTCTACCAGGACCGCACACACGCACACACGCACGCACGCACGCACACAGTTAAAGCCTATTGCAAATATTTCTATAGTGCAAAATTGTTCACTATTCGTATTTCGCGTTTAGCAAAACTTTTGCAAGCGATTACTTTAGTAGTTTAAAAAAGCGATGTCGCCTGTTCCGACCACACATTTCATCCAGTCGAATACTGATAATTATGACGAATCAGGTGATCTTTGTTGGACACCATGTGCCTGGAAACAGCGATTCCATCGTGAAGGCGAGCCACTGGTACAACGACCTGATGGTTAACTTCAGCGACGTAATCGCTCTGCACATCTCCGGTCACACCCATTCGGATGAATACAGACTGGTAAGCGGCAGATGGAAGGTGTTTCCTAATTCTTCAGTTCATAACCGATGCCGATGCCGATAATCGAATTGCCGATTAGAGCGAAGAGAACAAATTCAAAGTTTCGATGTAGGCCTATCTACCAGGGGCGTAGCCAGGAACACGATTGGGGCGGAGGTTTAAATTGTGGGGTATATATTGTTACATATATTATATAATATATATTACATATATACACTAGTGGCCAAAATTGCGGACACTCCATCCATGCAATTTTATCTTATCCTCGATTAATCAGTGCCTGAAAACCTAAATTAACTTCTCTACTTCTTCTTTATGCTAGTTATTCTATGGTGCAAAGCAGTGGCGTAACGAGGAGGGCGGGGGGACTTTGGAGACAGCCCCCGGGCCCCGGGAGAGGGTGCCCGAATGGGTGGACGACAATTTAATTTGCTCGTCAACACTATAAAAGTGTGGACGAAGAACGAATACCTTTTTATGGGCGATGACCTTTTTGCTCGTCAGCCGGGACCCACATCAAGGATGCCCCCGGCCCCCCCAAAAGTCACGCTATGCCACTGGTGCAAAGTGTTGTGAATCAATTTATAGCTTTATAAGAAAATGTTATATATATGTATATATTGTATAGAGGCCTACTATATTTTTGTGAGGGGGGTATATACACCGAGATATCCTTCCGTCGCTACGCCCCTGGTATCTAAGAGCACAGATAGAAGATGTCTGACTTACACTGTAGGTGGACGGTATCTTGACAAATGCAGCCAGCAAATGGTGGGCTGGAGACGATTCCAACTAAAAAATAACTGTACACTTCCAGTGCGTGCAGAACAGACAAATATTCGAAATTTCTATCCTCCGAGGGTCGAACTCGACTAGCGCTGTCCATTAATTACGTCAACAAAATGGGGGGGTGTGTGAAAAAGTTTGACAGTTGTTGACAAGGGGAGGGGTCAAGAGAAGTTGACGTCAACAATTTCACTTTTTGCACGCAATGTTCCCTCTAATTTTTTGTAGTCTGTCTGTGTGTGCATGCAATTTCTTGTGTGCAAAATTATACATGGAAAGTATAATTTTAATACAAAACAAAATATAATATAAAATAATAATTTTAATATAAATATAAATATAAGGCCGAAATCAACATTACTTATTTGCTAACAAGTTAATACGTATCAGAACACTGCTATTGGGCAATGATCCACTTTTTTACAATTTTCCCACAAGTTTAGAACTACTACTACTACTACTACTACTACTACTACTACTACTACTACTACTACTACTACTACTACTACTACTACTACTGCTACTACTACTACTACTACTACTGCTACTGCTACTACTACTACTACTACTACTGCTGCTACTGCTACTACTACTACTACTACTACTACTACTACTACTACTACTACTACTACTACTATTTAGTTTCTCGATGAGTACGGTAGCGCAGCGTCGATGGTGTACGTATCTCCGTCGCTGGATACTCATGGCTATCGAAATCCTTCGATGAGGATCTTCCATCTGGACAGAACGACGTACGAAGTCCTCGACTACGAACAGTTCTTCTTCGACCTCAAATCAGTCGGACCAGGCAAGTTGGCCTACTTTCTTTTTAGAACTCCACCACCACTCAGAAATAACACCGGTCAACAAATTTTATGCAAGTTCTTGTTTCCTCTACAAATTCTGTACCGACGAAGACGCACACACGAGCACGCGCACACACACACACACACGCACGCACACACACACACAGCGCTAGCAGTGACGTAGCCAGGATTCCGAAATAGGGGCGGGGGAGAGACATTTTCGGTCCAAACGTCTTAAAAGTCTTGACGAGCGAAAAATCCCTCTTCTTGTCAAGCGCTTTGACATCTCATCCATTCTTCTAAATCTCTTAATACTACTGTGCCTGCCCCCAACTACTCAACTGTTATGCTCAGATCTCACGACCCATCACAGCCCGAATAGGGGAGGGGAGGATCGCCCCAGTGGCTACCCCAACGAGTGGTAATAATGTAGTGATACGGTTATATCGGTTAAGTGCGGAATTGTGCTCGCATACTTGACCGCATATTTTTAAAAATACTATTGCGCCGCATTTTCTTCCGTTTCTTTGCGCATCGCGATTTCCGTATTTATATGTGGCAATTTTATCCGCACTTTCGCTATTTTCATCACATATATATCACTTTTTCGCAATTCTCCTCATATAAACATAGATACAAAGGGCACTAGTGCCTGTTTGGAATAGCTTTCTTTGCTCGACAGCCTTTTGGATGGGAAAATGTGAAACCCGCTACCGAAAGCACCGCAATTTACCGCAATTTTCGCATAAATGGCGCACTAAACTGCAATTTCCGCATTAAATGCGAGGTGAAGTAGGAGCATAAATGAGAAATGTTCGCACTTTTCTTTTCTCATTTTCAGGACTTTTTCCCAGAAGAATCTCCGTATTAAACCGGCATATAGTAATAAATCATTTAAGATCATCGCGAATGACGTTGTCTTCTGCAGATGAGACTCCAACCATTGTGAAGTTGTATTCGGCCAAAGATGAATACACTCTTCCGGATCTCAGTCCAGCCTCTTGGCTGCAGCTTCTCGACAGGTAAGTAATCGATTAGATGTGTACCTGGTCTTCACCTGACCACAAGAAAATGAAAATGATTTCCAGTCCATTGCAACTGTCTATTTTGTAATTGCATGCGATGATCTATTCTGTCGGATGAGCTTAATACTTGAAACATATCTAGTGACGCACAGCAGAATTCGTTATAACGTATACTCTGTTATAACCCATAGGTCTACTCGGTTATAACGTACCGTAAAATACGCCCCCGTTTGATGCACTACCGTATTGGATGGTATTGGGTATTTGGGTATCCCTTAAATGCCTGACACGCTATTATCTAAATTACCTAACAAGGGCCTTTTACGACCAACATCACCACTTACGCCATCATCATCATCATCATCACCATCATCGTCGTCGTCATCGTCTTCACTGTCGTCGTCGGCTGGTTGCTCTGTTGTTAGCAGTGACAGACAGACAGACACACACAGACAGGCACACAGACAGGCACACCGACGGACACACAGAGATACACACAGAGAGAGGTTGGCGTTTTGCAGGTTTCGATCGGATCCGGATCTAATCCAGACGCACCGTAGTCATGGCAACGCCAATTCGAGGGATTTCTCTTCGTATTCGTGCAGCGGAGACTGCGTCGAGGATTACATCTGCAGGATGCTTCACTCAACGTACGACGGATACAAGGCGTGTACGGCAAATCAATAATCAATGATCAGCAGTGGCGTAGCCAGGATTTCCGGAAGGGGGGTTTGAAAAAAAATTCGTCAATAGCCGCCAAGTGAGGTTTTCACCCAAAAAATTGCCAAAAATCGCCTCGAAAAATAAAAATTGCATGGGAATACATTTAAAATTTTTTTAGCCGTCCAAGGGGGGGTTTTAACCCCCAAACCCCCCTGTGGCTACGCCACTGATGATCAGTGCAATTACTACAGTGCATATTCGTATGCAACGTTGCTATGGATTAAGCAGCCGTCCTTATGGTGCCTGATTTCGAAAGCGCTATAGAAATTAAGGAGACTTTACTTACTTACTAGTGTGTAATCTGATTAATAATTACATTGTGCGCTGTGAAAAATTCATAGTCAAATTGGTACGTTGAGAAGAGTGTGTGCTTTGTTAAGTTGAAAATGTGAATTTAATCTAAGTCCAGAAGGTATTATATTGAGCGTGATTTTGTGTACACTGATTGGATTTGAAGACGGTTGGAAGACACAGGTTGACGCCGTGCCAGAGAAATGCAATCAGGAATTGTTTAAGTTTAATCAAATGCTTTAAGCTTATAAAGACTTAATCTAACCAAGTAATTTCTTGTTGTCTTTCAGTGGCGGTTCCAGGATTTCTTTGTGGGGGATGAAATGAATTCATAGGAAGTTGGTGGGAGGGATGAAATTAGAAGGGAAAAAATCAATAAACTTTACCCTAAAAGGCGGACAAAAGGGAATTTTATCCCTAATTTTACTACACTTTTACCGCGAAAAATAGGTTGACAAGCTAAAAAAGGTCATCCGCAGTTTTTTCCCGTAGTTTCACTGGACTCATACCAAAAATATATTTCACAAGCAAAAAAAGTAAGTCCGGAAGTCTGGTGGGGGAATGCATCCCACTCATCCTCCTCGTGGAACCGCCACTGTTGTCTTTGATGAAATCGCAATTTACGACTCTGGATTTTAATTGAAGTGGTTTTTAAGATTCGACAAGCGACGTTTTTGAAACGATAACACAGGTCATTTTAGGCACAACTGTCTCAATTTCAAATAATTCAGTACAGTGATTACATGACTCCGGTGTATCCACATAGTCATACGCTCATCTCGGATACTCAATTACCACATAGTTGCTAACTTGCTAGTAACCCCTGCTGACATAATAAAAATACCTTAAATAACCTGTTTTTCCAGAAAGATACGCAACCTTAGATAACCTCTGAAAACCTTACAGTTCCTACGAAAACCAGGATTAAAAGGTTCATGCAACTGTTTAAATATAAATCAGAATAATAAATAAAGCAGAAGGTTGGGATTAGGGGAGGCCATTCGGAATGGGCAAGAGTTATTAGTGGAGTGCCTCAGGGCTCAGGACTGGGGCCATTGCTTTTTCTAATATGTATAAATGATATCGATGATGGATTACTAACGATGAAGAGGACAATAGCGAGTCGAGACAAAGATATAATCATATAACTTTATAAGCTATTAGTAAGGCCTCATCTAGAATACTGTGTTCAGGCATGGAATCCATTCTTGAAAAAAGATATAGAACTTTTAGAAAAAGTGCAAAGACGAGCAACGAAGATGGTCAATGGGTGCCATAATTTAAACTACGAAAAAACTTCAATATTGTGGACTGACAACACCAGAAAGGAGAAGAGAGAGAGAGAGGGGGGATTTGATAGAAACATACAAAATAATGACTGGGAAAGTAGATGTGCCATACGATCGATTCTTTACATTGGCACACTATAGCAGCACAAGAGGCCACAAATGCAAATTGTTTAAGCAGAGGGTTGGTCCAAGAAAGAAAATTTTTTAGTGCAAGGGTTGTGGACAAATGGAACAGTTTGGACGAGGTGAGAGTGACAGTGGAAACAGTAAACGGATTCAAAGGCTATCTCGATAAACTAGGTTATTGAATGCATATGGTTACAACCGTTACATCAGTGGTTTTCACACAGGCTTACTTAGCCTCCTAAACCACTTAAAATCACATAGCTCACTTCAGTCATCAAAACCTGTCTACCTTAGGTCACTATTAATCCCTCAGCCTCCTCGACCCACACGTTCGTCATCTCATCTCACTCTGTCACGCCCGCTAAATCAATCATCCCTGAAAATTTGCAACCGTGCCTTCTCATACGCTGCACCTGAACTCTGGAACTCGATCCCAGCTTCCCTTCGCACACTTGGACACTTTCAAACAATAAAATCTGATTCCTCATTTCCTATAATTCCTGCACTTTCTCCTCAAGTCTTCAGGTCTAAGCTTAAATCCTTCCTGTTTCTTAAATCATTTCCGCCATAGCTGTAACAACCTAGCCTCACTGCCCTTCGGATATTGACTATTGCCTGGCTGATCCCACACCTTTCCTATAGCTATTTTAAGAGAGGCTGAGCGCCTAAGAATAAGCAGCTACTGTTGTGCTGCTTTCCAAGGCGCTATAGAAATCCACGAGATTTTACTTTACTTTACTTTACTTTTATTATTATTATGAATTGAAACATAGGGATTTATAATAGTTGTTCGTAACGTTGTCTTGTAATGACTATTTGCTACAGTAACGCTGGATAAGCTAATTTACTCAACTCCCAAGTTATTAACCGCCGTTCCAAGAGCACTGTTGCATTGTCTACAATGCATTCGACCTCCCCGCTAGACAAGCATTGTTTGCCCCTATTTCGTCGCATGGCAAGAAGTGTATAATTATTATGTGCAATTATTGGACAGCGGAATACGCTAATAATGGGTTCAGAAGGTCCAAATGCAAACCTCGAACACAAAGCTAGAACACAAAGCTCCAAATTGGCGCTTTTATTTGGGCGTGTCACAAGAGCAATTAACCTTGGGTTCTCTCAACTGCTCCAAATACCCACTACACTGTAGATTCTGGACGTGTAGTGCTCATCGTTACCGCTTTCCCTGCAGGAATGTGACGACATAATCATCACAGAATATCAATAGATTACCGTTGTAAATAATTAAGTAGCAAAAACTTCAATGTTAATGTTAAAAAATGTACTTAAGAAAATCAATTTAGGCCTACGTATGAAAAAGGTAAATCATCATCATCATCATAGTTGTTCCTCTGCCAACTCATTAGCGGCAATAGCTAGACACAAAACTTTTCCATTTATCTTTTTCCGTTGTTAATCTCATTATCTCAATCCATCTATTATTGTCATTTGATATCTTTCAAAGTCTTCTTTGATGTTATCTATCCACTTTTTCCTAGGTCTTCCTCCTCCTCTTTTGCCTTCTTTGCATGTGTAGAGTGCTTTAAATGGGAGTCTGTTGCTTTTCATTCTATTTACATGTCCATACCATCTAAGTCTTTTTGTTCTGATTTTATTTATTATTTTCTCTTGCATCCCCAGTCTTTTCCTGGAGTCTTCACTTCTTATTCTTTGTAATCTACTCACTCCCAATATCTTTCTCTAACAACTCATTTCTGCCACCAACAGTCTGTTTTCATCTGCTCTTTTTAAAATCCATGTTTCTGATCCATAAAGCATTTGTGGACAGCCCCGCCGCAAGTGGGGGTGCAGGGGGTGCAGCTGCACCCCCTGGAAAAATGTAGGGGGTGCAGTGCACCCCCTGGAAAGAAGATGGGCTGCACTCCCTCTGCACCCCCTTTCAGCTAAAATTCGTCAAAAAAATTGCCAACATTTGCTAAAATTGGTCCAAAATTGCCAACATTTGCAAAAAATTTGCAAAAAATCGCCAAAAATTTGCTAAAATTAGCCAAAAAGTGCTAAAATTGGCCATAAAATTGCCAACTTTTGCCGAAAATTTGCAAAAAATTATCTTGCCCCAAAGAAAAGTGTGAAATGATGCTACTGCTTTTATCTGGAGAAAATCTGCACTCCCTGATGAAAATTCGTTCCGGCGGGCCTGTTTGTGGAGCAATGATAGTGTTGTATATTTGAATTTTTGTGCTGATCTTTATTTCGTTTGCATTCCAAATATGTCTAAGTCTTCCCATTGTCTGTAGTCCCTTTGCTGCTCTCTTTTTAATATCTTGTTCGTGTCTTCCATCGCTTCTAATGATATGTGTATCATTTTCTCTCTCTTTTTGTTGACTGCCATGACTTTAGTTTTTACTGGATTAATCCGGAGTCCAAATCTTCTGCTTTTTTGATTTACTTGGTCTGTAAGCTTTCTAATCCTCTAGCACTCTCCGCTAGTAAGCTTACATCGTCTGCAAATTTAAGGTTTGATATATTTTCTCCACTACAATTCACTCCAATGTTTAGATTCCAGTTGCTATTTTAAAGATTACTTCTAGGATTATTATGAAGAGAGATGGAGATAGGAGATGGAGAGATGGAGATAGCATGCATCCCTGAAAAAGGTAAATAACCTTCACAAAATAAATAACCTAACAGTAGATAACCCTGTTTTTTCAAAATCGTATATAACCTTAGATAACGTTACGAACAACTTTGAATTACCATAAAATTATTTCGGTCTTGGTCAGTACCGAATTGACCATGGCGTAACTGGCGCACTTACGCCAGGCCCACCTGTTCAACATTTATTATTTTTAAATAAATATATTATACTAAATCACGAACAATGAATTTTAACAAAGCACGGTGTTAAAAAATATAAGAAAGTTTTGTAAATTTTAAAATTAATTTTCCTAATCTTTTGGCAGGGGTATGAAACTTCGAACTTGGAGGGTCGAGGGCCTTTTAAAGTTTTGTTGCGTTGTTTGCGCCAGGTCTTCAAAAAGTTAATCCGGCACTGGTCTTGGTCCATGCATTGAGGGTTAAGTCCTGGTTCTGACCTTTACGGTTGAGTCCTTGGTCCTGCATATTGAAAGAAAAACAATTATAAACTGCAACAAACATCTGTCGCAGATTGTGCATAAACCAGAAAGCGGGATTTTTCTTTCGATTTTCAAATTTAGTATAAAATGCTTCTACAATATTTGTATAGTATACGTCAATGGCGGTTTCAGGATTTCTTGGCGGGGAGGATGAAATGAATTCATAGGAATTTGGTGAGGGGTTGAAAAGAGGAGGAAAAATCGATAAACTTTTTCGAAAAAGGTTGACAAAATGGATTTTGTCCTAATTTTACTGCGCTATTACAAAAATAAGTTGACAAGCAAAAAGAGTCATCAGCAGTTTCCCCTTTAGTTTTACTAGACTTTAACCCAAAAATAGGTTTCACATGCAACATTTTTCTTAAAAAGAGCCCAGTGGGGATGCATATTCACTCATCGCCCACGTGGAACCGCCACTGGTTTACGGAGTAAATTTTAGCAAAAGTCTTCAAAACGACTTTATTTCCGGATCATTCCGCGTACCCCTACAAAGTCCTTCAGGGGCTGTCCATTAATTACGTCAACAAATTAAGGTGGAGGGGTTTGAAAAGTTTGACAGCTGTTGACAGGGGAGGGGTCAAGAGAAGTTGACGTCAACAATTTCATTTTTTACAAATGATAAAATTAGGAAATTTTATGGAATACTATTTATTACAATGGAAAAAGCGTGACAAGCAAAAAAGGTCATCACCACATTATGACACTTGATGAACCAAAAAAAGAGAAAAAGGTCTCGTCGCTGCAAAAATAATAACCTTCTAAACTTTTAGGGGGACCCGTCACTGGTCTTAGTGGGGGGTTGGTCAACTGTTTTTGACATAATTATAGGGGGCACTGACATTTGGCAGTTGTTGACAAGGGGAGGGGTCAAAAATTGCCCAAGAATTGTTGACATAATTAATGATCAGCCCCAAACAGAGACGTAGCGTGTCAATGGCTAGTATGACTTTAGCCATGGACGGCACACAACTTGGGGCAGCAAATTTTGAGAAATGCATGAAAGAAAAAGTAAACGTTAACCAAATAAACAAACGAAATAAGCGACGACCATTTTTTGAGATTTTCTTGAGTTAGTTTTAAGGGGCGCGCATCATCAGTATCTTTTGTCCTCACTCACCGGGTGTCAACTGTCAAACACCCTAGATCCGCCTCTGATATGAATGAATTTAGGGGAGGTGGATTAGTCATTAGCCAGTGCCCCTCCCAAAGGGTACGAGTACGCCCGATTAAGAACCACTGGTCTACTGAGTCATCGTAACCGGTAAATGGCATAACGTGATATTGGCATGTGGATGAAATTAGAAGAAAAATTATCAATTTAATAATAATAATAATAATAATAATAATAATAATAATAATAATAATAATAATAATAATAATAATAATAATAATATTAGCAGCAGCAGCAGCAGCAGCAGCAGCAGTAGTAGTAGTAGTAGTAGTAGTAGTAGTAGTAATAGTAGTGGTAGTAGTAGTAGTAGTAGTAGTAGTAGTAGTAGTAGTAGTAGTAGTAGTAGTAGTAGTAGTAGTAGTAGTAATAATATCAAATGGAAATCATAGTGTAAAATAGCATTACGCAAAACAATAGTAGATTTGTACTTACGGGCCGTTTGAAAAGTAGAATTTTAACATAGGCCTATACCACTGTCGACTTGTTTTGCTTTGTAACCATCTGTCAGCAAGAAACAAAAGATATCGAATACTAATTGTTTTTGGTTTTAGAACCATTGACCACAGATCGATTGACCACAGCAAACGATTGACCCTAAGATGATTGACCATACTCCATAGCACCATTGACCATAGAATGTTTTAACTTCAAAGATTTTTAATAAAACGCCAAACCACGTGTCCATCTTTACTTTATCGATGCTTCCAAACCTCGAAACCCCGGAAAATTGCAGTTTCTTTCCGCGTTTAGAAACACCAAATTCTATTTTCACGTCCATTATTATTTATTAGCAAATGAGCTTGGTATGTCGGGTCTTTATGACGGGCTCCTCTCCCCAAAACGACCCCCAGAAACCACCGAGCTTTGTAACTTTGAATAAAGCTGTCTTATAGTCACAATCTCGTTAGTGTGGTCAATGGTCCGCTATGATCAATGGTCCTGGTCCGCTGTGGTCAATGGTCCGCTGTGGTCAATGGTCCGCTGTGGTCAATGGTCCGCTATGGTCATTCGGTCAATGGTCCGCTGTGGTCAATGGTCCGCTGTGGTCAATGGTCCGCTGTGGTCAATCGTCCGTTGTGGTCAATCGTCCGCTATGGTCAATCGTCCGCGCTGTGGTAAATCGGTCGCTGTGGTCAATCGGTCGCTCTGGTCAATCGGTCGCTGTTGTCAATCGTCTGCTGTGGTCAATCGGTCGCTGTGGTCAATCGTCCTCTGTGGTCTATCGTCCGCCGTGGTCTATCGTATGCTGTGGTCAATCGGTCTCTGTGGTCAATCGACCGCTGTGGTCAATCGGTCGCTGTGTTTAATCGTCCTGTGGTCAATCATCCGCGTACCTTGTTTTTAAGTTTCATTGAAAAGAATAACTGATGAGATTAAATTGGAGAAAGACATCCAGAAGAAATCTGGTAAAGTCCAAAAGATCAAAAACTTTGAAACTTTGGCCAACAGCTGCAATGCTCCATAGAAGTGAAAACCGCTGTTAGATTTAATCACATATATATATGATTATTATATATATATATATATCATACATATGATATATATATTGTGACGAGCAGCCACCTAAATAGGACTCGTTTACTTACTTACTTGTCTAGGGGAAACTACTGTGGCACTAACTCGCACATTTTAACGGACAAAACTCTTCTTATTATAAAATATCACTTTAATCTTAATTAAACATTCACTCTTCCGACATAGCGGCTATCAATAGGCAGTGCTATATAACTCTAATCAATGTTTCAAAACGTCCAGCGACAGCAACTATCTTAGCAACTAGTTACTAATGTAAATAACAGCTGATAACAGCTTCCACACAAAATCAATGAAAATGAAACAAAAGTGCCCTTTGCACGAAAACCAATTCGATATCCGAATTCACGAATATTTAGCGAACTGAAATCTCGGTTCAGATTTAAACAATAGCAATTTAAACTAAAACAACGAAGAACAGGCACGAATCGCTGCGATCGAACGTCCGCCTTCTTCTTCGGCCCCCGTCGAACTCTCTTCTTCGAAAAAGACGCACTTTCAAAACGTAACTGCCTTCAGCAACGGCTCTTGCGACCAATGACGCCCGTCGTCTCATCACACCTTCTATAACGCGAATTCCTATTTGCTCACATAAACATAGAGCAAACATAATAAACTTCACATACAAACCTACCAACATTCCAATTATTTACTATCTATGCTTCAATATAGCACTCCATCACACCCCTAGCACTCGAGCCTACGTGGTGGATCACCACGTCAACTCAGATGCAATGGCTGTGACGGCATCAAACGGAAATTGCGAAGCAAACTTTGGCTTACACCAATTTCAACTTATCCAAAATGGAATTAATATTACAAAGGAATAAACAAGAACAAACCACTGAGAACAACTGCAAAAATTATGCTATCTAAGTGGTTATATCACAAAACTATCCTAACTTAGCTTAAGCTACAGTAACACTTACATTCTATTTTTACTTCCAACACTTACTTACAACGCCTAAACTAGTTACTTATTCTACCTATTCTGATGGTCAACTTAACTCTATAGGACATCCATACATACTTAAGTATCAATAAAGTAAAAGAGTAAATCAGTCTATGAGCAAAACTCATAATCATTAGATGCTGTATTAAACATAACCTAAGAAACTCAGCAAAACTACTGCACTGTACTGAAAAATATATAGGCTTCCTATCGGGTCTCAAAGGACTTACATATCTCACACATGAGCATGTCTTTGGCATTTCCCTAATTATGTGCTTCAAAGGGGCTTGACCCAACAATACTGAATCATTGCGACCATAATCCTCTAAATTATAGACAACTGACTTTCCATCAGCTTCCACTGAGATGCTATGTTCAGTCATCCAATCAACTGACAATTGGGTATTTTCCCCATTGACAACTTTTGTGATGTCAGGACTTAGTCTATGTGATGAAACATATGCGGGTTGAGCATATTGTTTAAGAAAGATCTCATATGCGATAAGATCAGTCTGTCTAGGTTTATTGTTGAACATCTGTTCATGTTGCATAATCAGAGATTTCAATTCCTCTGTTAGACCTGACCCCAAATGTTTTGCTTTGTCCAGTACCAGTTCTTCAAAAGAACACTGGACGTTCTCTGTTGTTTCTATTGCATTGGCAGTTTCAAGTGGGTTTGTAACTGTGCATGCAACAGTTTTAACAAATTCTTGTTCACTTTCATTGTGAAACATTTTCTTTCTACCAACATGAAACTTCGAAAGATTTACATGCCACAACAGCATTTGTTTTTTCTTGACTGGGATGAAGTCAACGTAGTTCTGCCTGATTTCTGACATGACATCACTACCTGGGACTGTAATGAACTCCTTGAGCAAACAACACCGAACAGAAACATCTGTCAACATCTTACATACTATCTGTCCTGTATGCACGGGAATGGGGATTGCATCTGGGTAATGAGCACACAAGTCCATTTTTGTCAACAACCACCTGTTGCTTGACTTGCTGTACTCTGGAACTGATTCTACGACGTCTTCAGCAATACGGTCAAACACATAGGTCATTCTTGGTAAGCCCTGGGATTGTTCAATGCTACCGTATTTACTTGCATTGAGTTTCTGGGATATATCGCATGTGTGTGCATATTCCTTAACATCTTTGTTAATTGATTGCCAATAAAAATGTTTAAAGATTCTTTGTTTGATTTTGTGTAGTTCTATTTGTCCGGACGCCGGAATGTCATGTGACAATTCTAAAAGACGCCTATGGATTTGCAATGGGGCAATGATCTGCAAAAAACCTAAATCCGACAGAACAACTTCCTCAAATAACATCTTCAGACTCTCATCAGTCTGTTGCAACCTAACTAGGTCATCATGGGACAAAGACAACTCTTTCCCAATACATTCATCACATGACCCACTTGGACGATTCAACAAACCACTTGGCCGATTCAATAACCCACTTGGCCGATTCAAACTACCACTTGGCCGATTCAATAAACCACTTGGCCGATTCAACATACCACTTGGCCGATTCAATAAACCACTTGGCCGATTCAAAATCCCTGAACCACCAACCACACCATCATCCAAAAAACCAATGGGAACACATAGACGATTCAACCTCCTTGAACCTCCACCAACAACATCATCCGAAAAACTATTTGGATGGTTCAACCTCCCTGAACCACCATCAACAACATCATTAGGAAAAACCTGTGGAACTACTGGGCGATTCAACCTCATGGAACCCCCACCAACAACAACATCATCAGAAAAACCATGTGGGTCCTGGACACCACTGGAGTCACCCGACTCATCAAAAACAACCTCCTCATCAACAGTACTTGGAGCTACATCATCCGCATCAACACACTGTGAATTTACAGTAGACCCCAATAAGTCTTCCTCAAACAGACCCTCTAGATTAAAATCAAAATTATAATAATCATCTGGATTATATGTGACCTCTGCTTTCTTATCTAATGAATCTTTCTCAAGATCAATTAATGATTTGATTTTAGCCCGAGTCACCACACACGAATCCATGAGTTCCTCATCAACTCGACAATCCACATCAGCTCCAATCAAAACATCAATCGAATGGGGCAATTGATCGATGAGACCACACAACACTTCTCCACGATGAAAAACACAATCAAGATTCACCAACACCAAAGGAATTTGGATAACATCCCCAGTTATACCTTTAATCAAACGACATTCGCCTGTATCTTTGTATTCATCAGGATTTATTCGTTCTTTACTGATTAGAGTCTGTGATGAACCTGTGTCACGAAAAGAAATGATTTGTCTTGTTTGTTTGTCTGCATTTACAATTGTAGCTTGGGAACAATAGGGTCTGAAACTGGTTGGTACTGTGTCCAAACTATGTGTAACTTGTTGCACAAAGTTTACGTTTGGACCAGCAAAATTTGAGCCTGGCTCAAAATTTGCCTTTTCATTTCTCTGTCGTTTTAAAGCAAAACATTGGTCTAGACCATGTCCATTCCTATGGCAGAATGCACATTTCTGGGTTGAGGACAGCCCATTTTTACCACTCCTGAAATTTGAATTCCTCCCCTGTGTATTGGAATGTGGAAAATTTCTCAAATTGGCATTATTTTCATCTGGCAATGTCTTAGAAGTGACATTTTGATTTAATTGATATCTCCAATTAGTGCAACTGTTGGCATTGTCTCTATCAGTGTTGTATCTAATTGATTGGGTTGCATTGTGCTCATGTCTGTATGCATTTGGAGCAAACTTGTGTCTGTTGTATGTGTCACTGCTATTTGAATAATTTCTGTGAATAGCAACAAACTGATCAGCAAATCTAGCTAATTCAACAAGTGAATTGGCTTGTTTGTCCATAAGCCAAGTTTTCAGAACATTATCATTTACTTTGTTCAAAAATTGTTCCATTTTAAACAATTCTTTGATTTTTCTGGGTCATCTTGAGCCTTATGACCAAGCAAAAATCTCTGAAAAGGCCAATTTAACCTAGTTGCAAAATGTGTATACGTTTCAGATTGGTCCTTGTTGAGCTGCCTGAACTTTAATCTATACGCTTCGGGAACTAATTGAAACATATTTAGGATGGCTTCTTTGATAAAGTCATAGTCTTGGACCTGCTCAGCAGTCAGTTCTACAAAGACTTTTAAGATCTTACCACTTATCTGAGTTTGAAGCATAGCAGGCCATTTATTTTTCTCAATCTGGAAGTTCAGCATTGTTCGTTCGAACAGAGTCAAGTAGGAGTCAATATCTGTACTCTCATTAAACCTAGGGAGTGCTTTCCTAGCATTTTCACTAGCTTTATCAGAACTACCTGCACTATTCCTATCACTACTTACTGACTCACTTTGCAAGGTCAACTTATGCAACTCAATCTTCTCATTGGACTGGATTTGAGCTTGTTGAATTTGAGTTTGGGTCTGGGCATCAATTTGAGCTTGTTGAATCTGGGCATCAAGTTGAGCTTTTTGGGCATCAAGTTCTAACTTACGCATCTCTAACTGTACCTCTAATTTCTTAAGGACAATGGCCTCAGATTCTATTGGATTATGGTTGGAATTTTGAGAAGTCCTACTGCCAACACTCTCAACATCTTGTCTGTCTTCACCCAATCCTGTCACACATAATTTAATCAGCTTTGCCCTCAATTGGTCCTTGTTACCCCTCATTTCGACCCCTTTTGAAAGCAAATTTTCCCTTAAGTCTTCTACATTCATAGATAAAATGTCTTCAACCGACCATGCATCAGGGAGTGCTGGGTTTTCCATACTTAAAGTTATGCAGAAAAAACAAATTCAATGCAAAACAACTAATCAAAACACACAGCAATATTCAACACAAAAGCAGTAATAATCAATTTAAACTACTGATACTACTTACAATGAACGGGGAGACAAAACTCAAACCCTATTTCACTCTTAAAATTCACTAGGCCTCCTCAATTAATTAAATAAAAGAGCCTAAAATTCTGCTTTTTCTTACTACACGGAGTGGAGCAGCGTCGCCCGCTTACCCTTGTGCGACGACAACTTACAACTAGATTCAACTCTACCGGACCTGAGCCTCCACATGTGACGAGCAGCCACCTAAATAGGACTCGTTTACTTACTTACTTGTCTAGGGGAAACTACTGTGGCACTAACTCGCACATTTTAACGGACAAAACTCTTCTTATTATAAAATATCACTTTAATCTTAATTAAACATTCACTCTTCCGACATAGCGGCTATCAATAGGCAGTGCTATATAACTCTAATCAATGTTTCAAAACGTCCAGCGACAGCAACTATCTTAGCAACTAGTTACTAATGTAAATAACAGCTGATAACAGCTTCCACACAAAATCAATGAAAATGAAACAAAAGTGCCCTTTGCACGAAAACCAATTCGATATCCGAATTCACGAATATTTAGCGAACTGAAATCTCGGTTCAGATTTAAACAATAGCAATTTAAACTAAAACAACGAAGAACAGGCACGAATCGCTGCGATCGAACGTCCGCCTTCTTCTTCGGCCCCGTCGAACTCTCTTCTTCGAAAAGACGCACTTTCAAAACGTAACTGCCTTCAGCAACGGCTCTTGCGACCAATGACGCCCGTCGTCTCATCACACCTTCTATAACGCGAATTCCTATTTGCTCACATAAACATAGAGCAAACATAATAAACTTCACATACAAACCTACCAACATTCCAATTATTTACTATCTATGCTTCAATATAGCACTCCATCACAATATGATATGAAGATAAGTTTTTTGCTCCAACGCATTTCCATGACTGTACAGCGATTCAATGCGATTGCTTTCCAAGGGACTTTCTCTGCTTCTGATCCGGATCAAGATGAGAGCTGAAGAGTATATATTTTTCTGTCTCCGGACACTTTTTTGTAATAAGTCTCTCGGGAACTAAGTACCGAGGGCATTATATATAATTATATATATAATTATATATATAATTATATATATATGACTTTGGTACTTAATTCCCGAAAGACTTAAGAATAAAAAAAATTGTCCAAGCACAAAAGTTTATGTTCATCGGCTCTCAACTGGCTCCTCGAGGCTGGACAAGGAAAAAGTCCCTTGAAAAGATATTGCTTTGAAGCGTTGTATGGCTATGAAGAAACGCTGGAATAGAAAGCTTCATTCCCTTTAGTCTTCGGATGACTCGGAAATACGACGAACCTAATTGTTTTGTTTTATGAAAAGTTGCGAGTCGATATATATATATATATATATATATATATATATATATATATATGCCTATATATGCAGACGACTGTTGAAGTCGCTGCCATGACTATTCCAGCTCCTGCTGGCAGAATGCAATATTATTGCATAAAGCAATTACCATTCTCTCCTTTATCAATATTTACGCCTAAATTACAGCAGAGTCATCATTCAATCGAGCTTACGGTTTGACATTAGCAATTGGATCTTACCAGTTGACAAGGTCTCTCTTGGCGAAGCTTCGTAAATGTCATTATCGAAAACGATAACTTCATTGTCTGCCACCGCTTTGTTCTGTTGCTTCCTGTCTTCTGAAGAACAAGAACTTGTGCATAGTCTTGCTTTAATTTGAAAATTATAGGCAAATACGAGCAAAAATATACTGAACAAATTGCTTTTAAAAGAACTAATAGACTCTTAAGTCTTTTCGAGTTGGAGCAAATTCCACTTAGATGGTAGACATTTATTTTCTACAGTTAAATCCGTCTGATGTTATCAATATAGAAGGGGCTGTCTATTAATTACGTCAACAAATTAGAAGGAGAGGTTTTAAAAAGTTTGACAGTTGTCGACAGAGGGGGGGGGTCAAGAGAAGTTGACGTCAACAATTTCATTTGTTTAAAAATTATAAAAAATAGGACATTTCATAGAATACTATTTATTACAATGGAAAAAAGCCTGACAAGCAAAAAACAAGGTCATCATCACCACATTATGACACTTGATGTACAAAAGAGAGGGAAAAGGTCTCATCGCTGCAAAGATTATATCCTTCTAAACTTTTTAGGGAACCCGTCACTGGTCTTACTGGGGATCATAAGTTTTTGACATAATTATAGAGAAAGCTGAAAGTTGACAGTTGTTGACAGGGGGGGGGGTAAAATTTCCCAAAAATTGTTGACATAATTAATGGACAGCCCCGAAACTGTTCAATTTCAAACATTTCAATGAGAACTGAAAAATACGAAAATTATTGGAAAATTTCATATTTTGTGACATAGCCGAAGTGTAGTTGCAAGCGATGTCTGTCGCAGAAAATGTAAGCAAATTCTAAATATATAAAAAATATTCAAAGTGAAACCTGTTCGATGCTCAATAGAAGGTCTACTGCCTTCATATCGAGAGGATAGTGGAATCGTAGAGTTCTTTTGCGCCACTATATTACAACTGTTACTTTCATGCGTACCTAATGCAAATCAGGAAATATAGATATGAGAAAATCCACACATAAGAGGAATGATGAAATGCCATTCTATTCAATTGGATCACTTGGTATTCAACAGAATCGAGCACTTCAAGTCACGTTTCTCCTAACTTAGACCATTCTATAAATATCATCCAAACGAAGCAAGAGGACTTTTAAAATATGGTAGGTCTATTGCGTAATTAATCAACAAGTGAATAATATTTTTACACTAACCACGTTTGCTGCGTATTCCATAAACGAGTATGACGGAAACAACTAAAAGGGCGATCAGCACCAGGAGTCCAACAATAATTCCAGCTAGACCTCCAGCTGCTAGGCCGACTGTCGCATGAGTTACACCTGTCTGCGAATCTATTGAACCAAAATGCAGATGTCATAAGTGACAATTTATGAAGCACAGTAAAAAAAATTTTGTCTTTTCTTTTAATCTTTTAATCAGTCAAATGCATCAAGCGTAGGCAATCCAAATCCATCCGTCAAAAGATCGATTAAATTTCTTGAATCAGTGAATGGGAAAAAGGACAGTATCCGTATGAAGAGTCAACTGGGGCGCAAAATGAAATAAAAATATAAGACAGGCAATAGAGGGGTAGTGGCTTCATCATTGTAGTCGCCAGATTTCATAGTTATTGGGCCATTCATAAGCAATACGTTATGACATACCAGAATTCATGCTATAGTGAGATGTCAGTGAGAGCAGCAGTGACTTTTCCGAAGTAGACCGATTCCAGACTTTCATTTCGCACGTAAAGTTCTGTTCTTTGCTTCGGTTGACATTGAAACTGTAGTTGACATAAAGACTTCCTTGACTGCTCGTCAGAGAAAGATTTCCTTTTGCTGCGAGTTCAGTTCCATTTGCATCGTTTATGGTGAGATCAACGGAAACAGATGAAATGGAGCCATTGAATGAGAATGAACAGTTTAAGTCCAGCGGTTCTTCTGGCGTCGGAGGATTCCCTCCGTTCAGCACAAAGGACAGTTTATCCGCTGAAAAACAACAGATACATCTATGCAATGAAATCGCTGCATTGTGAAGTCTGTATTCTTCTTAAATGCATGCATTTAAAAGTTGTTTTTGGTGCATTTAATTAGAAATCGCTTAGAAATCAAACAGTAAATATTTTGATTTCACAGGAAAAATGAATCAATTGTGAATCAGTTCCACAGGGAATTACCTAAGACGACTAGATCTGCACTTCCTGCTGATATTGTTGATGCAGTACAACCGCACACATAACGTCCTCCGTGTTTCAGCTGAGTTTCATTTATCTGAATAATAGCGTCAACTAGATTTTCATCTAATTTCGACAAAAAGTAACCGTCAGCAACGAACATCTCGGTTGATATTTTTCCATTCGCATTGTATACAGGGGATTGGAAGATCAGAGTTTCAGATTTTCCTTCGTTTTCCAGTTTCAAATTTGAAACGGTGCCCCGTTGTTCGTTGTTTGGTCTTGCGTTGCATCTAAGTGAAACGACTTCACCCACTGTAGTTAGATATTCTCTCGGGGTCACAACACAGCAGTTGATTCCTAGAAGAAATGGAAGCCATTCATTAAAATGGTTAAGACGACTTCAAAGGAAGAGGACTGCTTGACATAGGATTCCCCACGAAGAAAAATGGGACGACTCTATATATCAGACTGTGATCATCAGTCGTGGGATGTGCTTAAAACCTGCGAAAAAGTTATCGGGTGGGGAGGGTAAGGATTTTGCAAACAAAATCGATATAGGTCAATACTGTAGGGCCTACGTAGTTGTATTACAGCCTTTGGACATTCGGCATTAAATCATGGCTACAGTTAGAAACATATGTAAGCGGAGTAGCCTACAATGCTTAGAAATCAAACAGAGCAAACTTAGAGCAAATATGAAAAAATAATTTTATCAAACGGATACACTGTAGCCTACATGCTTGAAATTTGATCGAAGAACATGCTCTCTAAATATCCGCTTAGCGACTCTTTATGTAATTTAGTCTCTCACTTCCTCATACGTTCTGTTGATATGTTGCATGGTTTAATAATTTAAGACAGAACAAGTTTGAATCCAGTAACCTAATTTGCACATGTATGCATGCATATGTGTGTATAATATAAGAAGCTCTCATTTGAATATACGTACTATATTTGGCTATAAACTGTAATGTTTGGAATAATGGAGGGTGCCAGTAAAAGAGGGAGACCACACAGGGAATGGTGTGATGATATTGAGGAGTGTTGCGGTAGCATTTTACAGGATCTTATAGTCACAGAGCAATGAACAGGAAAGAATGGCAACAAACTGCAGAGATGGCATTATACACCAACGGGCGATGAGCCCACGTTAGTTAGCTAGTTAGTTAGTTAGTTAGTAAGACAATTTATAACAGAGCAATAGGCCTAGCTAAAGCGAAATGCTAAAGTCACGAGCGCTTTACATTTCACACACAAACGAGATGATATATAAGTGCATTTTTAGTTTCTTGGCGAATAGTTCAGTATTAGACTCGTTTGACACGGTTAATGACGATGATGGTTTGATTATATAAATCGTAGATCACATATATAGGCCTGCATATATAAATATACATATATTTACATATAAATATACAGTATATACAAACATATGTATAATTGTATAAATTTAACTTTACTACTTGCTTACTTTGCTTATACATAAACTATTATACATCATCATCATCATCATGGTGTGCCATCTTCGATTCGAAGGTTGGCATTCACGATTTGTCTCCATTTGTCTCGGTCTTCAGCTAATCTTTTCATGTTCCCATAATTTTCTATGCCAATCCAGCTTTTTATGTGGTCTAACCATGTTCTTTGTGGTCGTCCATTAGTTGCTTTTCCTTCATATTTCTCTTCCAAGACATTTAATGCTTGCTGTGTGCATGATCCTCTCATTATATGTCCAGCGTGCTGTGTTTTCCTTTTAGCAATCTCTTTCATCTGGGTCTTTCTGCTTTTCATTCTCTTCAAACATTCTTCATTAGTTATTTTATCTTTCCAACTGATTTTTAGCATCCTTCTGAAACACCACATTTCAAATGCATCAATTTTCTTTTGCATAGTTTTTGTTATTGTCCAGCCTTCACAAGGATACATGAACACAAATGTTACATAACATCTCAATATTCTCTTCTTTGTTGCTAATCCTAAGTTCCTCCTTAGGAGTTCTTTTTGTTTCCAGAATGCTTCCTTGGCCATGGCGATTTTAGCTTTTATGTCTCTTTCACATCGACCATCTTCTGTTATATAACTTCCAAGATATTTGTACTCCTTAACTTGTTCTAATTCAATATTTTCTGTTAAGATTTTGTGCTTTATGTTTCACTGTTTGCTTATGATCATTGTCTTTGTTTTCTTTAAGTTTATTTCCATGCCATATTCTTTGCTTTTATTGTTGAGTTTATTTAATATATTTTGTAAATCTTTCTCGCTTACAGTAAATATCACTGTGTCATCTGCATATCTTAATATGTTAGGTATACTATTCCATTTATTTTTATGCCTGTAGTTTCCTCCATTGCTTCTTTTATTAAGAATTCTGTATATAGGTTGAATAATAGGAGAGACAAACTGCATCCTTGTCTAACTCCTCGTTTAATTCTATTTTTTCCGTTTCTTCATTTTGTAGTCTCACTGTAGCGGTCTGGTTATAGTATAAGTTGACCAGAAGCCTTTTTTCTATAGTTGGTATTTCTGCCCATTTCAATATCTCTATTAGTTTAGTATGATTCACCATATCAAAAGCCTTTTTGTAATCGATAAAACATAAGTGCATATTTTTCCAATTCTTTGTGTATTTTCACATGAGTCTTATTTGCCAAATGGCATACATATATTATTATACATATAGATTATAGATTATAGATTATTATACATATAGATAAAATATAAATATGCATAATATATATATATATATCTGTGTGTATGGGTGTGTGTATGTTGTAAGAAATCATGACCCTTCAAATGTTCAGGTATTGACACGTGAATTCTCAATTGGATATATATATAGGCCTTTTGATGACTTTTAAATAGCAAATTTGGAGATCGTTTAAAAGTACGTTTAAAATTCTTTGAAAGAAGATAGATGTTGATCAGCAACAACAGCTTGATAACGGTAAGTTTAATACCTGTGGTTAAGTAAAAGATCAACGCCATCTTGGTTGTGATGATGTTGTAGAGGCACTTCGTTTGTCCATTGCTTGTCAAGAGATTTCTTACTGTCTTAATTGGAATCATTCTTTTTGTTCACTTCGATTTCAGGCTTAGGATATACTCGACAATCTAGAGTATTAGGAGGCACCATTAACTTAACATAGCGTGATTCAAAGTGGCTTATGAGGCATTACTGCCAGTGTGAAAGTCACTAGGTTTAAGATATACTCCACGATTTAACCTAATTCTACAGTACCAGAAGACACCATTAATTTAACATAACAAAGGATGATTTAAAGCAGAGTTGTCCATGGGTTCATTTTTTTAGAACCCAATCCAACCCAACCGCCAAAATTTCCAACCCAACCCATGCCGGTAATAGTGCTACTTGACCCAATCCAACCCACCGTAATACAGTACAACCATGACTTATTTTCTGACCCAACCCACCCCTCCATTAATATGGAAATCTGACCCAACCCAATCCAACCCTACCCAACCCAACCCATGGGTTAACCCAACCCATGGACATCTCTGATTTAAAGTGGCTTAGGAGGCATTAATGCATTTGTGAAAGCCCCTATAGGTGCTAACGGGGCTTGAACCCGCTCCGTCAACCTCCCGCTCCAGATTTTAATCCACACTTTATCTTCCACCCTCAAAACGACCGAACAATTTCTGCCACTACTGAAACTTGAACCACGGACCTCAAGTGCTAATAGCAGACCACTTCGCTAGCTATTGTTCCACCGCGCCCCCATAAAGTGAAAGTCAAAGTCCTTCCCGAGCTTCATTGGCTCATTGGGCGGCGCTGATCTCCGTTGCTATAGCCCTCAGCCAGGCGTGCAATACCACGGATACGGGGCTAGTGAATTGCGTAGCGTACCTGCTTGACTTATCGCAGCATATTACCACTGTTACTCATTTTATCACCGCCCTCTAGCGAGTAAGGCTAAGTCAACCCTGAGGCTCATGCGGGTCTCGAACCCGCGACCTCCTGCTCCATTATCCAACGTTGTTACCACTCTGCTAACTCCCCGCCCATAACTGCTTTCGTCCTATTTCAGTGAAATTTGGGGAGAGGTCTGTCACCCGGGGGAATCCCCTCCTCTGGAATTCGCTGCCCGACATTGTGACCAACGCAGCTAATCTTGAAATGTTCGTTACGAGGCTAAAGACGCACTTGTTTAGCATCTCATTTAGATGCAATGTGTTAAGCGCTCTTGATCTTGGCCTGCTATGACTATAGCGCTATATAAATTGGCTTATTAACTAACTAACTAACTAACTAACTATTTCAATGCGTTTCAAATTGTCATTTGCTGAGTTGCTTAATAAAGAACCATTGTTTCCTCGTTATCTAATTAGGACATTAAATTTTAGAAAATTGATGCCTTGTTAGGAATACAATAGGAATTATTGTGCTATTCATATTCAGTGATGACGTATCTCCAGTCATTACGATTTCTCACAATAGGGTTCATTATGCCAGTATATATGTTCGCACTGGCCATGAAGTTCTCAACTGTACTGCAAATCTGTCAACCAGTCGGAGATTGTTTATGCACATAAAAACAATCTCCGTATGATACAAAATGAAGAGTACATTCATCATGTTTAATAGAGATATATTTCTCAGCCGTAAATCAGTGACGAATAATATTTAATATCATATGCTACGTCGGCATGAACTTCCTTTGACCTCCCTTTTTGCGATTCTACCAAAGAGAAAGTGGAGGTAATAGGGGTTGCGTCCCCCACTTTTTCATCCAAGTTCACTGTGGCGAACCGGACTACTAGCCATGGGCGCCCGCACATTGGGGCAAGAGGGGGCAATTGGCCAATTGCCCCCTGGAAAATACAAATACCAATAGGCCTATTTCACATTGAAATTTTTAAACCTTGCTAAAATATTAACCGTGACCATTGTGTTGAAAGAGGCCCGTGGAATGAAGATGGTCTGCACCCTAGAAAAAGAGTGGAGAAGACCTTTTTGCTTGTCAAGGTATTTTTAGGGGAAAATTGAAAATCGCGTGTCGACGACCTTTTTTTGCTTGTCAAGAATTTTTAAGAGACAACTCTTACCTGGAGAAAATCTGCACCCGCTGGTGAAAATTCGTTCCCACGCCACTGTGTTAAAATGTGTTTTTCCCCCTCCTGGAAAAATTTCTGTGGGCGCCCATGTTACTAGTACTTAAGACCGTTCTCTTCAAAGATGCCAACGACTCACTCTACTACACGAGTTGACTCTTAGAAACCGTCCATCAATGACGTCACGCACTTAGGGGGTTCAAACATTAGTGACGTTGTGTGACGACGAGGGAGGGGCTTCCAGAAATGTGACGTCACATAATAAGAAATATTGCTTTTAAAACCGCAATGCTATGTTACCGCAAAGTTAAACGTATTTTACACTTATAATTCATTTTAAAAAAGAATTTGAAAAAGTTTCTGAATTTCGCTTCAAATATAATAAGTATAATGAGTATTTTCAAACGAATTCATTGCAATACCCGCTTCATTCAAGAAATGAAGTGAATTGAAACATTAATTTTGACATTAGAAAGATGAGGGGGTTAACGCGTTGTGACGTCATTTTTAGGGGTCTGACTTTTTGTGACGACTTGTGACGAGGGAGAGGGGTGGTCAAAAAACTGCCAAAATCGCGCGACGTCATCTATGGACGGCCCCTTATCTTAGACACGTGTACATCCGTCATATCTTTTTGGATAGGAATGCTTCTGTGGCGAGTTTAATCACTGCTGAAGTTTATTATTATTATTATTATTATTATTATTATTATTATTATTATTATTATTATTATTATTATTATTACTACTACTACTACTACTACTACTACTACTACTACTACTACTACTACTACTACTACTACTACTACTACTACTACTACTACTACACTGGTTTACAAGAAATTTATTGTCTAAGTTTTCTTAACAGATTAAGGACAATTTCAATGTCCTAAATCCAAATATAACGATTTAAGTTTAGTGGCGAATGACTCGAAGGAAGTGTCCGCGGTCACTGATTCGGGCAGCGAATTCCATAACAGAGGGTTGCCTCGTGTGACGGACCTCTCTCCGAACTTCGCGGTCTTTGACGGAGGAGGGACGTAAAGTAGAGACCGCGTACTGGATCTCAGCTGGAGTTGTCGGTTCGGTGATCGTTCGTCTACGCACCAAGGCAGATAGGTACTCCGGGCAGGTAGGGTCGTGGAAGGTCCGGAAGGTCAGCCAACAGCGTTTGAAGACGATTCGCTCCGGGATTCGAAGCCAGTGGAGCTTGTCCCTTATAGTAGTGGTGTCACGTGGTCGTTCCACCTGACTCCTAAGATCAGCCGGGCAGATGCGTTGACGACTGACTGCAGACGAGCCAGCTGGTGGTCGGGGAGACCCAGGAGGATGCTATTACAGTAGTCCGTTCGCGATAGGACGAGAGAGCGTACGAGGAGTATCGCAGCCGCTGTCGGAATATAGCGGCGGATCTCCCTGATCTTCCGCGGCTGATTAGAGCACGCCCGAGTTACGTTGGTCAAGTGGCCCGCGAACGATAATGTGTCGTCGAGGAGGACACCAAGGAGTCGCACCTCAGTGGAGCCAGCAATCTCGATATCGCCAAACGAGTACGGCCAGCGGCATATCTGGTGCTTTCTCCTGAGGGGTGCTGACCCAGAGAAGCTCGGTCTTTACGGGATTAAGAGCAAGACGGTTAGCAGCTGTCCACTGCTTGATCTCACAAACGCAATCGAGAAGGAGGGTCCGCAGGCGTTCGGTGTCAGAGGGTGGGCAGCGTATGCATGCGAAGCGATATTATTATTATTATTATTATTATTATTATTATTATTATTATTATTATTATTATTATTATTATTTGCACAAAGTGTGCCCTGGCCACACGTATCTGCCCTCTCAAAATGTGCCCTTAAATGTGCTCTTCTAAAAGTGCTCTCTCTAAATATCAATAACAAAACACGGCGGATCTAGACTTGAACCAGTCGATAAACAGTTCTGGGTATGGGCAGAATCACTACCCAGTACTGGACAGAGGCTATGGATTATTGAAATCAGCAGGGCTCTGTACAAAGACATCTAGGGACATGGGCTCAGCACTTCTAATGGCCCTAGAACAACGAAGGAAAAAACCTCAGAAATGGCAACGCAATGTCGTCTATTGCTGAGGAAACCATGCATAGACAAGGACAGTGGCGCAGCCAGGATTTTTCTTGGGGGTGGGAGGGTTACGAAGAACCATTTCCTTAACTTCGGAGAGTCCCGACAAGCAAAAAGTCGTCCGCTGCAATGTATAAGCACAGTTTTTGATCCTCGTGTGAAGAGTTATTGTCCTTCATTAACGCAGCTGAAGTGATCAGCAGAAAGGACCTTTGACTTATTATTGGTATTTCTTCATAGAGTGTTTAGTTGGTTACAGTAGCGCGCAGAAGGGGGAGCGGTGAGGCGATGACCCCGGGCATCCACCGGATAGGGCATCAAAGTTGACTCGGCGACCTCTTTTTTTATCGTCACCGCTTTTTTTACATTAATTAAAAACATTGACATTTATTGGTTTCGCCCATAGGCGCCCACAGAAAATTTTCCAGGAGAGGCAAACACATTTCAGCGCAATGGTCACGGTTAATATTCTAACAAAGTTTTCAAATTTTCAATGTGAAATATTGATATTTGCATTTTCCAGTGGGAGCAAGTGCCTCCTTGCTCAAATGTGCTGGCGCTTATGGTTTCGTCTCGGGCATATACTAGATTGTGGGGCTTTCGAATTGACTTGGTTGCCGGCATCCACTTCTCTCAGCTCGCCACTGGTTGGTTATATCCGTTCTATCGACGGGATCCCCATGTTGTAATGTACGTTCTTTGAGCCGTAAACTTGTCATGTCTTTTCTAGTGCGCTTGAATATATTAATTTTTTTCAAATAGTTAGCGTATTAGGTCGACCGCACTCATTGTTTCGCTATGGTTAAGTTCGTTATATAGTTATATGAGCGCGAACAGCCTATATTACATTGATATTTTTTTGTTTGATTCTTTTTCATTTTCTGATGCCTTAAACCCGATTTTTTGACCTCTCCACCCACAAAATAATAATACGCAATAAAAGAAATTTTTGGTCTGCCAACCAAGGGGGTTTAACCCCTCTCCCTTGGCTGCGTCATTGGCCAAAGATGAGTGGAAATGGAGATGGTCGTCGACGTAGAAATACATGGCACATGAAGATTACTATTACACTGGTCAACAAGGTTTTTGTTTCCTGTGCAATTTCTGGTGTTCCAGGTAGATTTTGTCATGCTGATTACAGGAATAATTTTGAAATTTTCCTATCACGTAAGTTTTTTGAGAAAAAGCTGATTTAAAATTTTAAAATTATAAGAATTTTAGAATTGTGGTTTTCGAGAGTTATCTGAGTTATGGGTATTCAGGTTAGGCAAGAATCTTATGTGACCGCCATAACAGGTATAATATGCACTGCTGGCTCACTTAACTACATGGATTTTGAAAATTAGTATAATTAGGCATGTCCAGACATGCCAAGACACGCCCATACCTGTCTTCAAGACTACATGCCTAGCATGTATTGTTGCTATGGTTACGCAGTCCTATATAAATACCAAGCAGCACTAGGAAGCAGCTACAGTCATTCTATTTGATGAGATATAACTGTTTAGTTAAAGGCTGTGAATTGAATATATTAACTAATTTAATTAAAGTTTCTGAAATGTCGCGTCGATGTCGCAATAGCAGTGACACGTTCTGCTACATCTGTGGGGAGTTTACGTTGAAATCACAGAAGCGGAGTATGACAGCAATCATAAAGAAAGGATATGAGTTATACTTTGGATGCAAAATTGGCGACCAGGACAAAGTATGGGCACCTCATATATGTTGTTCATCTTGTGCTACCAGTCTGCGAACTTGGCTTGCAGGTAAGCGTCCATCCATGTCATTCGCCATACCAATGATATGGAGGGAGCAGAATAATCATGTAACGGATTGCTATTTCTGCATTACGAATGTTACAGGATTTTCTTCAAAGAATAGGAAGTCTATTAAGTATCCTAACCTTGCCTCGGCAATGAGACCAGTTCCACACGACGAGAGTCTTCCTGTTCCAAACCCCCGAGTTTTGGACACTGGAGGACGAGGACGAGCATGCAGAGACAGATGAAATGCTGCAGGTAGTTGATGATTCAGCTACGGAAGACCCAGAGTTTGAGCCATCGACATCCAGCAATCCTCATTTGATTTCTCAGGCAGAGCTCAATGATATGGTCAGAGACTTAGATTTGTCAAAAAATCAAGCAGAATTGCTTGGATCTAAGTTGCACGAATGGAATCTGCTCTCTCCAGGTACAAAAATTTCAGTATTTCGTAAACGGCATGAAGACTTGACTCGATTCTTCAAAAAATCGACAGTCTTACTTTTTGCATTGACATTGATGGATTGCTTTCTGCTTTCGGCTGTAAGCACAATCCATCCGAATGGCGACTTTTTGTTGACTCTTCGCTGTTAAGTTTAAAGGCTGTTTTGCTGCACAATGGCAATTCATACCCTTCAGTACCCATTGGACATGCTGCTTACATGAAGGAAACATATGAGAACATGCAGCTGCTATTGAAACACATAGAATACTCGAGATACAACTGGAATATATGTGGAGATCTGAAAGTTGTTGCAATTCTACTCGGTCTGCAGCTAGGCTACACCACGTACTGCTGCTTTCTTTGCGAGTGGGACAGCCGAGCTAGAGATTCACATTATGTGAGAAAGGTCTGGCCACCTCGCAGGGACTTGGTTCCAGGACAGAAGAACGTTAAACATGATCCTCTCGTTAATCCGAAGAACATTTATCTCCCACCTTTGCACATCAAACTTGGGTTAATGAAAAACTTTGTCAAAGCAATGAACAAAGAAAGTGAAGCCTTTACATACTTACGACAGAGGTTTCCACGCACCAGTGATGCTAAACTAAAGAAGGCGTTTAGTTGGCCCACAGATTCGAGAGATGCTCAAGGACAGTCACTTTGAGGGCCTTCTGCAGGGTGCCGAGCATGTTGCCTGGACAGCCTTCAGGGATGTTGTTGCTAACTTTCTGGGCAACTACAAGGCGCCAAACTATGTTGAACAAGTTGGAAATCTGCTACAAGCTTACAAGGCAATGAAATGCAACATGTCACTGAAGATACACTTCCTTCATTCTCACTTGACTTCTTCCCGGACAATCTCGGCGCCGTCAGTGATGAACATGGTGAAAGATTTCACAAAGACATTGCCAGCATCGAGAAACGCTACCAGGGTAAGTGGAGTCCGTCTATGCTCGGAGACTAGTGTTGGTCACTGATACGTGAAGCACAGGACAGTGACTACAAACGAAAATCTACAGCACAATATTTCTAATTTTTCTCATGTCTTGTCATTATTGCCTAGATCCTTCTGTAGGATTATGTTGCAGAAGACGTTACAATACTAAATGCTAAATTGTCGATTTCTTAAAAACCTTACGTGATATAGAAATTCTAATTACATATTTGTGTTCAGCAAGTCAAAATCTATTAGTTTCACCAAAATTTGTAGAAGAAGAAACAAAACTTGCATAAAATTTGTTGACCAGTGTTATTATTATTATTATTATTATTATTATTATTATTATTATTATTATTATTATTATTATTAGTAGTAGTAGTAGTAGTAGTAGTAGTAGTAGTAGTAGTAGTAGTAGTAGTAGTAGTTGTAATAGTATAATTATGCTTTCTTAAAATAGTCCTTTAGAAGCATGGCATACGAGAAAAGATTACAGACGAAAACTTTAGTTAATAATAAAGCTATTCTGTTAGACTAACCAGTTGATTCCGTCAAATAAATTCATCCTCACTACCCTGTTGTGCGGCTCTGTTTATAAATAGGATGTACTGTTTCTAAAATCTGTTTCTTAAAATAGGATGTAGACACTGTTGCGTCCTGTTATAGTGCCTATGCAGATAGACCTAGGCTTATATGATATTATACGTAAATGTTCAGCTGACTTCTACGGCTAGCTAAGCTAAGTCGTCACCGTTGCGGATGCAGCTTCTTACCAATTAAGCTTCACACCTACTGGCCAAGTTTTTCATGTAATTCTTTGAGAAAATACGCCGAGCAAACAGGGGCTAGGGTGTCCGGCGCCGGGGGACAAAAGATACTGACGGCGCCCCTCAACTTCAAAACATTTCTCAATCTCAGAAAAAAGAATCTCGTCGCAACAATATTTAAGTTCATTTTGGGTTTTTCCCAACATAAACCCCATTTTGACGTCTTCTAAACACGATTTTGTACCCTCTGCCCCATAGCTATGCCGCTGCTGTGCAACAATAAGATGTCAATTGGCAATAAGATTTGAAAATCTTATTGTCAGTGAGCGTCGATATACTTTGAATTTTAAAAATAAAAAGAAACTATTTCGGAATAAGCAACAGAATATTATAGGCCTATTCACCTAAATTATAATGTAATAGATTATAAGCTTATCAGATTACCATATGTAAACACCAGATGGCAGGCCGTAATTAGGTCACATGCCATATCGAGCCTCTAGCCTGTTGGTGGACAGATTCCGACAGAGCCTCGTATATTCTATTAGGCTTAGTAATTTAGTAATGTACCGTACAGTACTGTACTTGAACTAGGACGAGAATCATATGGGACTCTAACGAAATAGCGAAAGGTTCAGACACGTTCTTCGAAAACATCCCGTCGAATATCAATATGCCGTTGACGTCTCCATTTGTCTTCATGGTTCTTTTGTGTTAAGCTAAAGGTAAGCTATGCTATGAACAAATTGGTCTACATGAAGTAAACCAATAGTCAGTTTCCGGTAGATTTCGGTTTACCAGCGCGTGTTTGGGCGTTTGGATTATGTCGCCGATTTCGCCAGGATTCGACGTTCTTCGTTTGGTTTTCGTGCCAAATGAGAGGATTTAGTCTCGCTCGTCCGTTTTCGAGGAGTGTATTCGGTCCTCTGTATTTTCCCGACGGTTCTGGAGGTTTTTCGGTGGTTGTTATCGTCAAGTCCGCCATCTTGTCCGCCACAATGGCTGACATCGCCAGCGCGTGTTTGCGCGTCTGGAAAGTCGCCCTTCTTGGCAATTGTTTGACTCGATCGACTGTTTTCTCCACGTTTTCGTCGGAATTTTCCATCTTCGTTGGATCTGACGAGTTCGGTGACGGGAACCTACTCGGTGGCTGATTATTCTTACAGAAGACCGCCACATGGGAATTCAGCGCCGGACTTTTCCACGTCGCGAATTCCGTCTACCATTCAGCGGACTATCAACATCTTCTTCCGTCATTCATCGGCGTCTCTGTGTTGGGAACATCCTGTGGAAGGTCGCTCTCTTAGGAATTCACCGCCGGATTTCGTCACGACGGCGAACTCCCTTTTATTGTTATTGTTATTGTTCATGACAATTTATATAGCGCCGTAGCATAGCGAGGGCCAAAGTCAAAGGCGCTTTACAAAAAACATGGGAACGAGATGTTAAATAGGTGAGTCTTTAATTTGGTCGCAAAGTCCTCTAATGAAGTGGCCGCCGACACTGAAGCCGGTAACGAATTCCATAGGAGAGGGTTTCCTCGGGAAAAAGAACGTTCGCCGAAGTTGAGTGTCTTCGACGGAGGTGGAACGTACAGGTGAGCTCGGCTGCTGGAGCGCAGATGGAGCCGTCGGTCGTTCGTAGTCGTCCTTCGAATCAAGGTCGCTAAGTATTCCGGACAAGAGGGATCGTTTAGTGCCCGGAACGTCAGCCAGCAACGCTTGAATGCAATGCGCTCCGGGATGCGTAACCAGTGTAGCTTGTCCCTGAGTAGCGAGGTCACGTGGTCGTGCCACCGGATCCGAAATATCAGTCGGGCTGAGGCGTTGATGATCGACTGCAGGCGAGCGAGCTGACGATCGGGAAGACCGAACAGGATCCCGTTACAATAGTCGACGCGTGAAAGGACGAGGGCTCGAACCAGTAGTATCGCGGCTGCCGTTGAGATATACCGACGAACCTCTCGGATCATTCGAAGCTGTCGGAAGCACGAACGGGTCACATTGGCAACTTGACCAGCAAACGTCAGCGTTTCGTCGAAGAGCACTCCGAGTAAGCGCACCTCTGTCGATGGCTGGATGTTAGCCTCGTCCAGAGAAAGCTCCGAACGATCGATCAGATGCTTCCTCCTTGGAGTGCTAAACCAGATGAGCTCCGTCTTGCTCGGGTTTAGGGCGAGCCGGTTAGCCGTGGCCCAACGCTCTATCCGAGTGATGCATTCACGGACGCACGACAGAAGATGCTCGGTCTCCGACGGAAGGCAGGAGGAATACACCTGACCGTCGTCGGCGTATGCATGCCACGATAGACCCGATGATTCGACGATCCGTCCGACGTCGGCCGCGTAGAGCACGAACAGGAGTGGACCCAGGGCCGATCCCTGTGGCACACCGCTCGTGACACTTCGTGAGGCAGACATCGAGCCGCCCCAGGCCACTGACTGGGGCGGCTCGATGTAATTATTTCAAACTTTAGTAAGTAAGCAAGTAAGTAAGTATAAGTAACAGCGCTCTTATATAGCGCCTCTTCAGTCTTAATATAAAAAACCACTCCGGAGCGCTCCCGCTGCGGAAGTACTGTCGACATGGCAAAGCCAAAGTCAGACCACACGAGTGGATATTAAAGATCATCTTGCGATCCGCAGAGGCGTCAAACGCTGTTGACAGTGCTTCTGACTTTGGCTTTGCCATGTCGACAGTACTTCCGCAGCGGGAGCGCTCCGGAGTGGTTTTTTATATTAAGACTGAAGAGGCGCTATATAAGAGCGCTGTTACTTATACTTACTTACTTGCTTACTTACTAAAGTTTGAAATAATTACATGAATTATGAGCAGAGAATCGATAGTTATATCTGGCATGCAGCACATATGGGTCTTTTAAGACGCGTAACAAAGGTACGCTCCTGGCAAACTTTTAAAAAGACTATTTTCAAGAAATTTCAATCTCTATTTCTCTCATTTTGTCTTATTTGGCAAATAATAATATCAAAACAAATGTATTAGGCCATCTGGCGAACGTTGGTTGAAAGGAATCTTCTAGATTTTGAACGAATGGCAAAACAAAAGCTCTTAATTCAATTTTAATAAAAAAAAATATGGCATAAAAATTGAAATTTCTGGAGAAGTATCTTTTATAGAATTTTCCTCATAACATACCTTTGTTGCGCGTCTTAAAAATCCTATAAGTATGGCAAAATCGCTTAACCGCTAGGTCATTGGCGATCTTTGGAGATTCCCTGTTGTTTTGATTACAACCTATTGTAAAATTTTTTTGGTGAACCTTAAACCTAAACGTAACAGTATTTAGAGAGGTTTGGGTCGACGTCGTCTGGGCAAGGCAGGTGTCTCTTCGCTTTCGGTTTCAGCTTCAGTTTCTCTGTTGTTATTGGAGTTTCAGAGCAAAGTGGTCGGAATACGTTTTCCTTGCATATTGCGAAATAAGATTAATTTTTAAAAGTACTACAGGCCAGGGTTTCCAAAACTTGTTGGAAGCGTGCGACTCATTTCAACGGTTTTGTAATAGGCCGCAACCATGCAAACTTATTGTCAACTAAAATTTGACAAAACACTAATAGTTTTATTATAAGCTGTGCATAGAGGATTGTAGGCTTATAAATTGCTTAAAACCTAAGCCTACTTGCAACTTTCAAGGCTTGTGACATTGTGGTATTGGTTTAAAAACGACACTTGTATCTAATTTCGCGCTACTCCACGACCCAATAGACTGAGCCCTGCGACCCTTTTGGGTCGCGACACAGTTTTGGAAACACTGGTTAGAGTGAACATTGCTACCAGGCTTTACTACTACTACTACTACTACTACTACTACTACTACTACTACTACTACTACTACTACTACTACTACTACTACTACTACTACTACTACTACTACTACTAGTACTACTACTACTACTACTACTACTACTACTACTCAGTGGCGTAGCTACATTGGTGGTGCAAACCGGTGCCCTACCCGACCCGTACCCGAAAGCTGTGTACCCTACTCGTACCCGTACCCGTACCCGACATTGGTTGAATTTGGAACATTTCACACTGATATTCAATCCTGCTACATTTTAAATATTGCATTCAGCACATGACAGATTTAGGCTGTCCAGAGTCACTTGTGCTTAGAATAACGTTGTCCTGCTTATATTGATTTATTGCTGCATATTATTGAGCGCCACTTATATTTCCGTGTGTATGCTGTTAATAATGCTGTTTATAGAGTCGTTATAATTTAACCAGGAATTATAGCTCTGGTGTATTTTATGACGATGCAAGTATAGATCGCTGAGATACTTTGTAAATGCAATATTATATAGGAACTGGGAGGCTTATCTAGTCTGTATTAATGCGGCGAATCGTACATTAGTATTGATTAGTTGCTTGCGGTGAACATTCCTCAAGACATTGCTAGAATTGAGATTTTGGGCCTCATATGTTCTAAAGTCTCTATTATATATGTTCTTTACATTTTATCATGACTTCGATTATATTATATGCATTTTCTCATTATCTCTCGTTGTGCTTATTTGAGTTGTTTCATTACCATGCAACCTAAAATCCTAATTCTCGCACAGAATAGGCTTACCCTGCGGACATATTCACGCTAAATTGGCAGTAAAGTAAATTCGAGCATCCTGGGGTAAAGAAGAAGGCTAATTTAGCGGGCACTGACGACATAGAGAAAACCTAAGTCGTCACATTGGTAGGGCCTACCAGAAGTCCCCCTGGTCCCACCTAAGTCGTCACATTGGTACCCAGAAGCAGTGGCGTAACGTGGGGGGGGGGCGGGGGGCACTTTGTTGACAGCCCCCGTGCCCCGGGCGGGGGGGCCCGAAGAGGGGTCTAAGCTAGGGTTAGGTTAGGGTTAACCCTAACTTTTTAACCCTAACCCTAGAAATGATGGGCTGACGACTTTTTTTGCTCGTCAGGATGAAAAAGGAGGTGATAACGTTTTTTTGCTCGTCAGGATGAAAAAGGAGGTGATAACGTTTTTTTTTGCTTGTCAGCTCTTGAAACTCTGGGGCCCCATGGCAAAGATGCCCCTGGGCCCCCAAAAGTCACGCTACGCCACTGCCCAGAAGTGATTTTAGGTTGCACTAACTGCTTATTTTATTTTCAGCTTTTCATTGATTGCATTAATTTTACTGATTTTACTGCATCTCCGTCGCTGGATACTCATGGATATCGAAATCCTTCGATGAGGATCTTCCATCTGGACAGAACGACGTACGAAGTCCTCGACTACGAACAGTTCTTCGACCTCAAATCAGTTGGACCAGGCAAGATGGCCTACTTTCTTTTTAGAGCTTCGCCATCATTCAGAAATAACACCGGTCAACAAATTTTATGCAAGTTCTTGTTTCCTCTACAAATTCTGTACCGACGAAGACGCACACGCACACACAATATATATGCATATAATTCAGTACAGTGATTGCATGACTCCGGTGTATCCACATAGTCATAGGCTCATCTCGGATACTCAATTACCACATAGTTGCTAGTAATTCCTGCTGATATAATAAAAAACCTTAAATAACCCGTTTTTCCAGATAGATATGTAACCTTAGATAACATCTGAAACCCTTAAAGTTCCTACGAAAGCCAGGATTAAAAGGTTCATTCAACTGTTTAAATATGAATTGAAACATATTAACTGATCATAGTTGTTCGTAACGTTGTCTCGTAATGACTATTCGCTACAGTAACGCTGGATAAGGGGTCGTCCATAAATTACGTAACGCGATTTTGGCACTTTTTTACCCCCTCCGCTACGTAACGCGACGTAACAAAACGTCAGACCCTCCTAAAATATGACGTAACAACGGGCCGACCCCCTCCCATTTTCGTCTTCCGAAAAGTCTTGACAAGCAAAAAAGGTCATCCTTGTATTTTTTCCTCTCGAAAAACCCTGACAAGCTAGAAAAGGGCATCCTTGTATTTTTTCTTCTCCAAAATCCCTGACAAGCAAAAAAAGTTCAAAGGTCATCACTTAAAATTTTTTGCGTTCTTGCGTTACGTCACAATTACGGAACCTCCCACTGTCGTCACACTTCTTAGCAAATGGCCGGACTCCCCCAACCGCGTTACGTAATTTATGAACGACCCCTAAGCTAATTTACTCAACTACCGAGTTATTAACCGCCGTTCCAAGAGCACTGTTGCATTGTTGACATTGCAATCGACCTCCCCGCTAGACAAGCATTGTTCGCCTGATTTTGTCGTAGGGAAAAAGTGTATATGGGCAATTATTGGACATCGGAATGCGCTAATAATGGGTTCAGAAGGTACATATGCATACCTCGAACACAAAGCTAGAACACAAAGCTCCAAATTGGCGCTTTTATTTGGGCGTGTCACAAGAGCAATTAACCCTGGGTTCTCTCACCTGCTCCGAATACCCACTGCTCTGTAGATACTGGAAGTGTAGTGCACATCGTTACCGCTTTTCATGCAGGAATGTGACGACATAATCATCATAGAATATCAATAAATTATTGTAGTAAATAAATTAGTAGTAATAATAAAATACTAATATATTAAAATAGTAGTAATAATAATTAAGTAGCAAAACTTTAATGTTAATGTTGAAAAGTAGAAGTACTTTAGAAAATCACTTTACGTTTGAAAAAGGTAAATAACCTTCACAAAATAAATAACCTTAGATAACGTGTTTTTTTCAAAATCGCATGTAACCTTAGATAACGTTACGAACAACTATGAATTACCATAAAATTATCTCGGTCTTGGTCAGTGCCTAATTGAGCAAGGCGCAACTGGCGCACTTGTTCCACATTTATTATTTTTAAAGAAATAAATTATAATAACCTTTATTTTCCCAAAGTTCCCAAATGGGTACATTGATTTGAAGGCGGTGCAGGGAGTTCGTCAAGCTATATCATCCAGGTTTTTCGTAGCTTTTGTCTAGAGTACGTGTTTATCTTTGATTTTTGTATAAAATATCTCTGCTAATATTTTGCACTTTTGTACAAATTGTATTAAAATTCCGAAAAATTGCCAAAATCATAGGTATAGTGGATACATTTTAAAAATAAAATCTAAATGCCAACATTTATTTTACCATAATGGCTCATTTTATTCAACTATGACCCCTATGCATGATTTTGAGTCCGGTTGACACGTGGGACCATAGGTTCAATTACAAGACATGAGTGAACCGCCATGTTCCCAATTGGGAACGTTAGGTCAATGTGGCTAATAGTCTGACAGTTGCTGAATGCTGATATTATTTCACTAGCATTGGCCATTGGTGTTCCAAATCGGCAAATATGTATGACTGTTACGTGTGTATGTTCTGCTGATACTTTTCAAGAATATAATGGCCTGTTCTGTTGCACACAATTGTGTAGCTATTGTTCGACAGTAGATAAAATGCCCGTAACAAAGCAATGTTTCTCCCTCTCACAAGCAGTTGAAGCATTTTATTGAAAAGACCTTCAGTGCTGACGGTGATAATGCTAGTATTCCAGACATTTGCATACTGTCTCCAATCGATGGGGCAGACTATGAATTTGAAGCAGTAGATGAAGATATTTTAGGTCCAGATGAATCATCATATGTTGGTGGTGAGCTTCATGTGTTTACTCGTGTTGCAGATGAAGGGATCCAGGCCTCAGCAGGACCCTGTGAAGATGACAAGACCTTGGATAGTAAACCTAGTAGCTCTGATTTGAGTCATTACTATGTCAACCCTGTAGCCATGATAGAACGTCGTGTGAATGGAGTTTGAATGAAACAAAAATTTCACAGCCACGAATGTTTAGCAATTACGCAACGGGAATAGACAGTGTTTATCTTCTTGATCGTCTGCTTTCGGCATACCGACCCAAGATCAAATCCAAGAAATAGTGGTGGAACTTGTTTGTGAATGCATTCAATATTGCAGCAGTTGCAGCACGGAAGCTACATGCAAGGTGGTTTCTTCCGGCGATCGCCTCAGTCATCCTGAACCTCGACGTAAAGTGGTTGCTTGGCTGTTGAAAGACACACCTCGATAACGTTATGGAGGACCCACTGCCTCTGTTCCAAATCTTTTACGACATTATGAATTCAAATATTACCTGGAGTCTACTTCCCAGGGGCGGCGTGCTTATTGTCAAACAATAGAAAGAATGAAATGCTCAAAGCTTGAGAACTGAGTGGCGCCTTCACATCAAGTGTTTTGTGGGACACCATACCAATGATTAATTAATTAATAATTAATTAATTTAATTAATGACCCTAATATGACACTTAAAACAGTATTTCCCACATACTATGCATATATGAGGCATGCTCAAAAATTTACATACTGTACAGCACTAATGTTATAAAATTACTGCCTTTGGTATTTCCAGGATTTTCGATAGTTGTTGACTAATGTAACTTGGATATGGTTCCGTGATCTTTAATACATTTTTTCTGATTTCAACGTTTTGTGTAAAGTGTCTAAATATAAGTTTTCTTGAATGAATATCAATGTTGAATGAGTCTGGGAAAATAAAGGTTAAATCACGAACAATGAATTTTAGCAAAAGCCCGGTGTATAAATATAAGAAAGATTTGTAAATCTTAAAATTAATTTTCATAAATTTTGGCAGAGGTTTGAAACTTCGAAACTTGGAGGGTCGAGGGCCTTTTAAAGTTTTGTTGCTCCAAAAAGTTAATAAGGCACTGGTCTTGGTCCTGTCATTGAGGGTTAGGTCCTGGTTCTGGCCTTGACGGTTGAGTCCTTGTTCCTGTATATTGAAAAAACAAACAATTATAAACTGCAACAAACATTTGTCGCAAATTGTGCATAAGCCAGAAAGTGGGATTTTTCTTTTGATTTTTTAAATTTAGTACAAAAGTTTCTGAAATATTTGTATAGTATACGTCAATGGCGGTTTCATTATTTCTTGGTGGGGAGGATGAAATGAATTCATAGGATGTTGGTGAGGTGTTGAAAAGAGGAGGAAAAATCGACAAACTTTGCCGAAAAAGGTTAACCGAATGGATTTTCCCCTAATTTTATTGCACTTTTACCCCAAAAATAGGTTGACAAGCAAAAAAGTCATCAGCAGTTTTCCCTTTTGTTTTACTAGACTTTTACCCAAAAATAAGTTTCACATGCAACATTTTTTTAAAACGTCCAGTGGGGATGCATCCCCACTCATCCCACATGTGGAACCGCCACTGTTTTACGGAGTAAATTTTAGCAAAAGTCTTCAAAACAGACTTTATTTCCGGATCATTCTGCGTACCCCTACAAAGTCCTTCAGAGGTTGTCCATTAATTACGTCAACAAATTAGGGGGGGTTGAAAAAGTTTGACAGGGGATCCGGGGTGGCCGTGTCCCCTATTGAATGCCTGGCCCCCAATGGGCCTTCTGTTGGAACCCTATACTTACTACTACATATTCATCAACAAATGGTTGGCTCCCACGCTTAAAACTTGCCACCCCAACACTCCCCCCCACTTGCCAAATCCCGGAGCCGCCACTGACACGTTGTCTAGTCTAAAACTAGATATGTATGTGGAGAAGTATAAAATAAAAATTCAGTCGTCACATTTGCAGAAAACATGCACAAATTTATGTGTTAACTGCACTCTTTACGTTAAATTTACATGCACCATGTGGCGCATGGCGTCCTTGTTTTAAGGACAGCATATTAACATGCCATGCATCAAAAATGACAAACTCGCAGGCATATTGCTTGACAACAGTAGCAAGTCAGTCAGACATATTTGCAGACTATTTATCACAAAAGTGTTAAGAAAATATGAAAAAAGCGTGCCAAACTTATTTTTTATGTTGAGCCATTAAAATTCAGAAAATTTTGAATAACTTCACAAATCAGCGTTAATTAAACACATAAAAACAAACTTGATTCAAATTTTTCGGTTCAGACCGTTAAAACAATATCACGGGAGTGTACAGGGTCGTTTAAGATTGCATGATACTTAAATATTTTACGATAGCACTTAGTCATACAAAGTGTCCTTAAAAAAGGACGTCATGCGCTAATGGGTTAGTAGTTTCCAATTGTCCAACAATATAGTAAACGCTCATGGAGCCTATACTGCATAGCGTCCTTTGTAAGGACAAAATTTTTGTCTATTTCAAGTAGCATTAATTTTTTATAACTTAAAACTCTTGCATGTTGATATGCCACTAAAAACACTTTACAGCAGTGGCGTAGCGAGGATATCCGGCGCCCGAAGGCAAGAGTTTAGAAATGCGCCCCCATCTCGAGTACACATAAAAAGTCAACCATTGGGGCAGTATTGTTTCAGTTATTCGTTATTTTTCAGCTACAGTTACAGTTAGAGTTATTGAAATTATTTTTAAGTTATAGTACAGTTAAAGTTATTGTCATTTTTCAGTTACAGTTTCAGTTACAGTTATTTATTTTTCAGTTATTTTCAGTTAATCGCCATTGAACACATTAATGAAATTTCGACGTCTTTTCTTAATACACAATCACCCTGCTCTCTCTAATTGATTGAAAAATCTACCGATATGTAAATATTTTCATATGCATGTCCAAATTGTCCATATCGCTACAACAATGCAAATATCCACATCTCTCGGGGAAAAAACAGAAATAGTACGCAACTATATATATACGATTATTTTTCAGTTAATTTAGCTATTTCAGTTATTTATGTTTTAGTTACAGTTACAGTTATTGACATTTTTCAGTTACAGTTTCAGTTAACTGATATGTTATTTTTCAGTTAACTGGTATTTCAGTTACAGTTAAGGTTAACTGAAACAACACTGCATTGGGGGAAATAAGTAGCACGTATACATGAAGCCACTAGCTTGGCAATATTGTCTAAACCGGTACGCGACAACTGGGTTCCGCCGATTGGGCCTCGGACAACTGGGCCCGGCATCTGGGTAACGGAACATTTGGGTAACGAAACATCTGGGTAACGGGACATCTGGGTAACGGGACATTTTGGTAACGGAACATCTGGGTAATGGGACATTTGGGTAACGGGACATTTTGGTAACGGGACATTTGGGTAACGGAACATCTGGCTAATGGACATATCGGCCCCGCACCATCGAGCTGGACTTAATAATAACTGAGGGTTCGTTGTATAACTTCGGGCGGTCTTCTTTAAGCCCTGTCATCGGCTAAAAATTGAGTACAAATTCTTAATGGTGCTATTTCTTTGATCGTAAATGCAAAGTATAGTTACTACGGGCTTATATGGACTTAAGAAGAACTGAGGTTTCGCTGTATCCCTGTTAGCAGTGAATAACTGCGGGAATTCTTCTTCAATCCCTGTCATCGGCTATAAATCGAGTACAATTCTTTGAACTCACAGGCATTTATGATGTCAAAGCATAAAACCGGTATACAAGAATAGTCATTGCCTATTCTGATTTTGATAGCACAACCAGAAGCACCATTCTCTCTTTCACTAATATACGGGGCCGAGATGTCCCGTTACCCAAATGTTCCGTTACCCAGATGCCGGGCCCAGTTGTTCGGGGCCCAATCGGCGGTACCCAGTTGTCCTGATCCGGTCTAAACATGCCGAATCACATGTACTCGAAAAATTAGCATCCTGCACTTATAATAAGCTAGTAATTTTAAAATCGAAATAGATAATTCCATGACTATAGACCGTTTATGTACAGGCTAGGCTGTCTCGTAGACCAGTAGTCCTACAGCAAACTAATTTTTCTAGCCTTAACCGAGGCAAATTGGTCAATAACATCGTCGAAGTTAATTTTAGCCTGTTTAAAATTTCTCTCTCAACGCTGAGAAAGACGAGTTTGCTCAGACGGTCCCAGTGTTTAACCTAGGCCGTTTCCGGGGGGGATTGCCCTTCCCCCCAGAAATTTCAAATTCTCCCCCCGGAAAGTTTGGAATACTACATGGACTAACAGCGGCCCCTAGCAGAATTCCTCCGGCTTTGTCAGTTCCCCTTGCTTTTTCAGTTTCCCCCGGAGTCCAGGAGTCTAGATTAAACACTGCCTCGTCGTCTCCTGAGCTAGAGGTCACCCCGTACCAAATGTACTGTAGGTAGGCCTTCAGTGTAATCTTAGCCTTCAGATAGCTGTAGCAGTGTGATTCAATCAATGCCTAAAACTGTAACCTTTAGCCTTATAATACTCCGGCTCTGCAGTACACAGATTCAGCTGCTGCTGATGATGACGATGAATCGACGATGATGACTAATATCTCTAGGCTATTTAGTTCATCACTTATTTTAAATCTGTTAAGCAAATTTGCAAATTTATTGTCTATTCCTTGGGGCAAAACACATGGTGGCCCCTTCAACTTCCGAAAAATAATCTTGGCGAGCAAAAAAACGGTCGGCAGCACGATTTTGGCGACCTTCCCAACTCGGCGCCCAGGGGCAGCTGCCCCTCCCTGCCCTCCCCTCGCTCGCCACTGCTTTACAGCAAATTTGAAAGAAATTTGAAAACTCATGCGCTAATGGGTTAAGGGGCGCGCGTCATCAGTATCTTTTGTCCCCGGGCGTCAAACACCCTAGATTCGCCTCTGATATGAATGAATTATGGGGGCGGCGGATTAGTCATGAGTCACAGGCGGAAAAGTGTACGCTACAACACTGCCCCTCCCCCCAAAGGGTACTGAGTCATCGTATCCGGTAAATGGCATAACGTGATATTGCATGTAGATGAGATCTATACAGTATATAGGTCGAATGGCAGGCATTCGCTGTATCGTGATTACAATGAATTTCCTGAATTCAAGACACTGGTGGGAGTCGCTGGAAGATATTTATAGCATCTTCGTGTGCAACAAGAAACTGCCATATGTTCAAAATCGATTACTCCTCATTTTTGACGACTATTGATTTTTATTTATTTTTATTGGACTCTGTAATGCGCCATTTCTTCTGACATTTTGGTAATATGGCGCAGAAGAAATTACCAGTTTAATAATAATAATAATAATAATGATGATGATGATGATGATGATGATGATAATAATAAATAATATCAAATGGAAATCATAGTGTGTAAAATAGCATTACGCAAAGCAGTAATAGATTTGTACTTACGGGTTGTTTGAGAAGTAGAATTTTAACATATTTCACTGTAGTCTTGTTCTGCTTTGTAACCATCTGTCAGCAAGAAACAAAAGATATTGAACAATAACTGTTTTTGGTTCTAAGACGATTGTCCACAGGACGATTGACCACTGCATGATTAACCACATGAAACGATTGACCACAGCGGACGATTGATCATAGGGTGATTGACCATAGGACCATTGACCATAGAATGTTTTAAATTTAAAGATTTTTTTAATATAACGCCAAACCACGTATCCGTCTTTACCTTATCGATGCTTCCGAAACTCGAAACCTCGGAAACTTGCACTTTTCTTTCCTCGTTTAGAAACGCCAAATTCTATTTTCACGTCCATTATTCATTAGCAAATGAGCTTCGTATGTCGGGTCCTTATGACGGTCTCCTCTCCCCCAAACGACCCCCAGAAACCACCGCGCCTTGTAACTTTGAATAAAGCTGTGCTAAATCTTATAGTCACAATCTCGATAGTGTGGTCAATCGTCCGCTGTGGTCAATCGGTCGCAGTTGTGGTCAACCTTTCGGCCGCCTTCGACACCGTCGACCACGGGATCCTTGTCGAACGACTTGAGCGTTCCTATGGACTTAAAGGGGCGGCCCATGCGTGGATACGCAACTTCCTGGCTGACAGATCTCAGACTGTCAGTTGGACGGGGTCGACGTCGGCTCCTGGCCGCGTCGATTGCGGTGTACCGCAAGGCTCGGTCCTCGGACCGCTACTATTTGGCCTGTACACTGCTGACATTAGCAGGATCATTGAATCATTCGGATTTTCAATGCTCGCCTACGCTGACGACGTACAGGCTTATTCATCCTGCCAATCGTCCGACGCCGGTAATCTTCAAACTCGGGCCGAGGCCTGCATTGTGGCTGTTCGGGCCTGGACTGATCGGAACCGACTATCACTGAATCCGGCCAAGACCGAGTTTCTGTGGCTGACTACTCCGAGCAGGCAGCACCTCATCTACCGTTCCGAATTCCATGTCGACGGTGCGGTCGTCGCCCCCAGTAGACAACTGCGTCTACTTGGGGTTATTCTCGATGAGAAACTTACGTTCGGCGGACATTTGGACGATACCATCTGCTCCTGTTACTATCACCTGCGCCGGATAAGAGGTCCGTCGCTACTTGTCTACTTCGGCAGCGATAGACTTGGTTCTCGCACTAGTCGTCTCTCGGGTGGATTATTGTAACAGTGTGCTGTTTGGACTACCGGTCGGTCAACTTAATCGATTGCAGTCGGTCCTGAATGTCTCGGCCCGCCTGGTGTTCGGTGCCAGATGGAGCAGCCATGTAACGTCATTCCTGAGAGATCGCTTGCACTGGTTGCGAATCCGTGAGCGTGTGGAGTTCAAGCGTCACTGACTCACGTTCCGTGCGCTGAACGACCCCCACTGTCCTGCGTATCTGTCAGAACTAATCAGCCGATCGACGACAGTACCACGTCGCTCCCTTCTACGTTCCGGCGCCAGCAATCATCTCGTCGTCCCCCTCCGCTCAAGACAGCGGGACTGGGGGACCGGTCCTTTCGTCGTGGAAATCCGGCGTCGTGGAACTTGCTCCCGATGGCTGTGACAACCGAGACCTCTCCGGATCGGTTCCTACGACATCTTAAGACTCATCTGTTTAACATTTATTTCGTTTCCTGTACAGCGCCTTTGAACTGCGCTTAAGAAAATGTCAAGTTCAAAAAATAATAATAATAATCGCTTAAAAAATTGTCCGAACACAAAAGTTTGTGTATCGACTCTCAACTGGCTCATAGAGGTTGGACAAGGAAAAAGTCCCTTGACAAGATATTGCGTTGAAGCGTTGTATGGCCATGGACAAACGCTGGAATAGAAAGTTTGAATTTGATATCTCACAATATGGCCATCTTACATGCAAATGAGATTAGAGATTAAAATTGGCAGAAAGGTGGGGACATAATTATTTGCAGTAGACGTGTGGAAATGTTGATAGAAAAATATTTAGGAATTTTTAAGTAATCGTAGTTTTTCTGCTGGTTTTTTTTTCCTGCGACACCCTGTATATATACAGACCCCCAAAAAAATTCCGGGCCCCTGTGCAGAAGGGCAGTCACGGGCCCCTAACATGCGTGATACCGAAGAGGACCTTCTCTTGCTTGTTAGTCTTTTAGTCTTTTTCGGCACGTTAATACAGGTCGTCGGGTCCCTGTGTGAACAACTGCTGATGACCTTTTTTGCTTATCAGTCTTTTTCAGGATTTATGATGTTAATACGTCAGCGGCCTGGGGCCCCACAGGTCGCCGGGTCCTGTGCCCCTCTCGGCGGCCCTGCATATATACATATATAGGCCTACATACATATATTTACACACACACACACACACACACACACACACACACACACACACACACATATATATATATATATATATATATATATATATATATATATATATATATTAGCAATGCCATTATTTCGCTTCCATATTATGGAATATGATCATCATTCCGCTATTAACCGACCATCTGTTGATGAAATTGAATCGTATAATGATCGATTTGTTTATTAATCTCGATGTAATCATTAAAACGGCAGACGACTGTTGAAGTCGCTGCCATGACTATTCCAGCTCCTGCTGGCAGAATGCAATATTATTGCATAAAGCAATTGCCATTCTCTCCGTAATCAATATTTACGCCTAAATTACAGCAGAGTCATCATTCAATCGAGCTAACGGTTTGACATTAGCACTTGGATCTTACCAGTTGGCGAAGTGTCGTAAATGTCATTATCGAAAACGATAACTTCATTGTCTGCCACCGTTTTGTTCGGTTGCTTCCTGTCTTCTGAAGAACAAGAACGGGTGCATAATCTTGCTTTAATTTGAAAATTATAAGCATACCCGAGCAAAAGTATGCGGAAAATTGCTTTTAAAAGAACTAATAGACTCCTAAGTCTTTTCGAGTTGGAGCAAATTTCTCTTAGATCAGTCTAATGTCATAAATACAGAAGCTGTTCAATTTCAAACTTATCAATATGAGCTGAAAATATGAAAATTATTGGGAAATCTCATATATCGTGACATCAACCGAAGTTTGAAGTTTCAAGTGATGTCCGTCGCAGAAGGTATGAACAAATTCTAAATAAATAAAAAATATTCAAAGTGAAACCTGTTTGATGCTCAATAAAAGGTCTACGGCCTTCATATCGGGAGGATAGTGGAATCGTAGAGTTCATTTGCGCCACTAAATAAATTACAACTGCTACTTTCATGCGTACCTAATGCAAATCAGACAAAATAGTTATGAGAAAATCCACACATAAGAGGAATGATGAAATGCCATTTTCTTCAATTGGATCACTTGGTATTCAACAGAATCGAGCACTTCAAGTCACGTTTCTTCTAACTTAGACCGTTCTATAAATATATAAATATAATCCAAGCAAAGCAAGAGGACTTTTGAAATATGGTAGGTCTTTTGCATAATTAATCAACAAGTGAATAATATTTTTACACTAACCACGTTTGCTGCGTATTCTATACGCGAGTATGACGATGGCAACTAAAGCGGCGATCAGCACCAGGAATCCAACAATAATTCCAGCTACACCTCCAGCTGTTAGGCCGACTGTCGCCTGAGTTACACCTTTCTGTGGACCTATTCAACCACAGTGCATATGTCATAAGTGAAAGTACAGATACGCAAAATCCATAGAATTGTGCCAAAAATCTTTTTAAAATATCTTAACGAAACTCTATCTAGTACGTTTTTAAAACGAAAGAAGGGCTTAGGCAACGCAAAAGATTCAATGGGCATTTTCTCTCAGAAATTATAATATTTTTAAAACGTCGTAGTGCACGTTTTTGCATATAAAAAACGTTTTACGATAAATTCGACGATGATTTTGCAAATTAGTTATCAGATAAAAACAGAACTTCTGGCATTCAGTATTAAGATAGAAATTATGACTTAAATAAAATTGCAAAGTTTATTGAGGCATTCAAATCTTGACTAAAATCTAAATACCAGTGACATGGGTCATTCAAAAAATCTAAACGCACCATATTCAGATAAAAGGGACCATTTGGTTTTAGCTGGACAACTGCAAAATAGTCGAGTTCATATTTAGGCGAGTGATAGGGTCTATACAAGAACCACAGGCGGAGTCAAAACATAGTCACATAGCCAAAACATACTGATGACGCTCCCCCCGGCTCAACATCCCGAAAATCCTGACAAGCAAAAAAGGTCGTCAAAGTTCGTCACTTCGCGTGGTTAAATTAGTTATGTGAGCAAGGACGGCCTCTACAACTATATTGATGCTTTCTGTTTGCTACTTTTTCAATTTTTTTCTACCTCAAACCCGACTTATGATGCCCCCACTTCGGTGCCCGGGGATATATATGCAACCCGCCCCTAGCTTCGCCGCCGACAAGAACTTTCCACTAACCAGCTCATCAGATAAATTTTCTTGCACCTACTGGGGCACGTGTTTTGTGCGGGGGCAGATAGTCCTTGTATATTTGATGCGTTAAAGCACAGACTGCTTTTATCGAACTATTAAAGAGCTGATCTAGATCCGGATAGTAAATATGAAACTCAACTGCATTGTTGCTACAATTTGACAATGGTGAAATCGTCTAATCAATTCTCAGTAGAATATTGGCTGACACAACTTGTGTTCATACGCTTAGCTTTTGCACAATTCTACCCTAATTCAAATTTTATTTTAGTTTTAAAGATGCAGTAAACTCACAAAAAATGGTAGTCATGTGATCTGAAATCCAGTGGCGTCGCCAGGAATTTTTGGTTGGGGGGCAAAAGGGGTCTGGCGTGTCAGATTCCTTATCCACCCCTACCCTCCCCTTCACAAAAAACTTTCTCACCGGATTTGCGCGAATCTGGTAGGTGGTCTGGGGCAGGTTGGGGGGGGGGCAGTTGCCCCCATTTGCCCCCCCGTGGCGACGCTAATGCTGAAATCAAAGAACAGAATATTTCAGAGATTAGAATGTCTATGAAGAATGTTTATGTTCCCAGATCACGCACTGCTCTTACTCAGCGTCGGGCTTTTTCAGTGACTGGACCCTCCCTTTGGAATGCCTTGAACCCATCCATTCGGCCTTCACTTCTTACTCTTTCCATCTGTTCAATGCAAAAGCTAAAGTCCCACTACTTTGTCATGCGATTCCAATGTCAGGAGCGCCTCTAGTAAAAATAGAAGTGTCGCTATACAAATGCCACATTACATTACATTACATAAAACCTTTTGCCGTAATACATTCAATTACCCATCTAACTCGCTGATACCATATTCTAATAGCTATATAATCTATATTGACACTTCTTTTAAACAGTGAAATGCGTCAAGCGAGAACAATCCAAATCCATCCGTCAAAAGATCAATTCAAATTCCTGAATCATGGAATGGAAAAAAGGGCAGACTCTGAATGAAGGGTCAATTGAGGCGCAAAACGAAATAAAAACATAAGACCGGCAGTAGCGGGTGGTGGCTTAACCCCTTAACCGTGTATTTAACTATAACTCAATGTAAAATGGACGGATATATCCGGGATCCCCAGTTAAGGGGTTAAACATTGTAGTAGCCACATTTCATAGTTATTGGGCCATTCATAAGCAATACGTTATGACATACCAGAACTTAGGCTATAGTGAGATGTCATTGAGAGCAGCAGTGACTTTTCCGAAGAAGACTGATTCCAGGCTTTCATTTCGCACGTAAAGTTCTGTTCTTTGTTCCGGTGAGCGATGAAACTGTAGTTGACATAAAGACTTCCTTGACTGCTCGTCAGAGAAAGATTTCCGTTTGCTGCGAGTTCAGTGCCGTTTCCATCGTTTATGGTGAGATCAACGGTAACAGATGAAATGGAGCCATTGAATGAGAATGAACAATATAAGTCTAACGGTTCTCCTGGCGTCGGAGGATTTCCTCCGTTCAGCACAAAGGACAGTTTATCCGCTGAAAAACAACAGATACGTCTATGCAATGAAATCGCTGCATTACGAAGTCTGGGTTCTTCTTAAATTCACGCATTTAAAAGTAGTTTTTGTGGTGCATTTATTTAGATTCTATGAGTTGGCACTCATCCATTCACTCTTTATTATCACATTGGTTGATCTCAAAGTCTTTTCAAAACGATTCGTGAAAACACAACTAGCCTATTGCTTGGTTTCTATTTTGCAAACATTTGAACCAAAATTTGGTGAATTACTTTTTCGATATATTTCTAGCATTATGAAGCCTTGTAGATCAAACGAACTAGAGTTTATATATAAACTGCAGGCCATAGTTTGTTTAACGTTAGATTAAGGTTCTCTGAATAAGAAGCGATGTTTTATTTCAATACTTCGCCGCGTATTTTGATTTCATAGGAAAAATGAATCAGTTAATTATGAATCAGTACGTAGGGAATTACCTAAGACGACTAGATTTGCACTTCCTGTTGATATTTTTGATGCAGTACAACCGCACACATAACGGCCTCCGTGTTTCAACTGAGTTTCATTTATCTGAATTGTAGCGTCAACTAGATTTTCATCAAATTTCGATAACAAGTAGCCGTCAGCAACGAACTGTTCGGTTGATATTTTCCCCATCGCGTTGTATACAGGAGGTTGGAAGATCAGAGTTTCAGATTTTCCTTCGTTTTCCAGTTTCAAATTTGAAACGGTGCCCCGTTGTTCGTTGTTTGGTCTTGCGTTGCATCTAAGTGAAACGACTTCACCCACTGTAGTTAGATATTCTCTCGGGGTCACAACACAGCAGTTGATTCCTAGAAGAAATGGAAGCCATTCATTAAAATGGTTAAGACGACTTCAAAGGAAGAGGACTGCTTGACATAGGATTCCCCACGAAGAAAAAGGGGACGACCCCCTATATCGGACTGGGATCAGTCGTGGGACGTGCTTAAAACCTGCGAGAAAGTTATCGGATGGGAGGATAAGGATTTTGCAAACAGAATCGATATAGGCCTATACTGTACGTGGTTGTATTACAGCCTTTGGCCATTCGGCATTAAATCATAGCTACAGGCTACAGTTAGAAACATATGTAGGCGGAGTAGCCTACAATGCTTATAAATCAAATAGAGTAATCTTAGAGCAAATGTGCAAACAAATTATTTAATTAAACAGATACACTTCACAAGTGCACATGCTGAAATTTGATCGAACAACACGCTCTCTAAATATCCGCTTAGTGACTCTTTATGTAATTTGGTCTCTCACTTCCTCGTACGTTCTGTTTATATGTTGCAGGCTTAATAAAGGACGGAATAAGTTTGAATCCAGTAGCCTAATTTGCACATGTTGTATGCATGTATATGTGTGTGTACTATAATGATCTCTCATTTGAATATACGAATTTGGTTATAAGCTCTAATGTTTGGAATAATGGAGGGTGCCAACATGAGAGGAAGATCACACAGGGAATGGTGTGATGATTTTGAAGAATGGTGTGGAAGCAGTTTACAGAATCTGAGTCAGAGAGCAACGAACAAAAAAGAATGGCAGAAAACTGTGGAGATGGCATTATACACCAACGGGCGATGAGCCCGCGGTTAATGATGATAGGATGATGATCGTATGGTTATAAAAATCGTAGATCATATATATATATATATATATATGTATATATATAGGAGCCTATGCAAATATATACACATAAATATGTAAATATTTATCTTTAATACTTGTTTAATTTACTTATACATATACAATTATACATTTACATAAAAATAAAAATATGCATATATATGTTTGTGTGTGTGTGTGTGTGTGTTGTAAGAAACCATGGCGCTTCACATGTTCAGGTATTGACACGTGAATTCTCAATTGGATATAGGCCTATTGGTGACTTTCAAATAACAAATTTGGAGATCGTTTAAAAGTACTTTTAATATTCATTGAAGGGAAGATAGATGTTGATCAGCAACAGCAGCTTGGTAACGGTACGTTTAATACCTGTGGTTAAGTAAAAGATCAACGCCGTGGTGGTGGTGATGATGATGCTGTAGAGGCACTTTGTTTGTCCATTGCTTGTCAAAAGAGTTCTTACTGTCCTCTTTGGAATCGGCCTCATTCTTTTTGTACACTTCGATTTCAGGCTTAAGATATGCTGCACGATTTAACCTAAATCTACAGATCAGAAGACACCATTAACTTAACATAGCGTGATTTAAAGCAGAGTTGTCCATGGGTCCATTTGTTAGAACCCAATCCAACCCAACCCACAAAATCTCCAACCCAGCCCATGTCGGTAATAGTGTTACTTGACCCAACCCAACCCAAGCCACCGTAATACAGTACAACCATAACTTATTTTCTGACCCAACCCAACCCACCAATAATATGGAAAGTTTGATCCAACCCAATCCAACCCTACTCAACCCAAATCATGGACATCTCTGATTTAAAGTGGCTTAGGAGTCATACTTTTGAGAATCTTATTAAATAGAATGCAAAGACAAGCAGTAAATGAGCTTTCGGATGTGCAGATGGGTTTCTGAAAAGGAGTTGGCACAAGGGACCAAATTTTCAATCTAAGACTAATAATGGAAAAAGCTAGAGAGATGTCAGTACCGCTGTACATGGCATTCATAGACTATAAAAAAGCGTTTGATTCAGTACAGCACACAAAGATCTGGAAAATACTAAAGGGAATGGGATTATGCCACGCCACAGTTGACATAATTCAAAAATTGTATAAGGAACAACAAGCTACTGTAAGAGTGGACAAAGAAACAACAGGTTGGTTTATGATTGGAAAAGGCCTACGACAGGGCTGCCTTATCTCCCCTATGTCATTTAATTACTATTCAGAACACATAATGAGATGTTCAGCAGATGAACTTCCAGATACAGGAATTAACATCAGTGGACGAGTGATTAACAACCTGAGATATGCTGATGACATAGTTTTGATAGCAACTTCGCCAAATTCATTGCAGGAACTGGTAGATAAAGTGGATTTTGTATCGAGAGAACTTGGTCTTGAAATTAGCATTAAAAACAAAGGTAATGGTAGCTACAGACAAAAGGATCAAAATCAATATCATGTGTCGTGGGCAACCTATCGAACAAGTGGAAACCTTCCGTTATCTTGGTTCATTAATTACAGAGGATAATGACTGCAGCTCTGAAATAAGATCAAGGCTTGGCATGGGGCGTTCAGCCATAAAGACACTCACTACTGTTTGGAAGGATCGGTCGCTCAGTCTGCACATAAAGAAACGCCTGATGGAAGCATTGGTCTGGCCCATTGCAACATATGGAGCTGAAGCCTGGACAGTGAAAAAGGCAGATCAGAAAAGAATCAATGCTTTCGAGATGACAGCTTTCAGAAGAATGATGTCCATCAGCTGGAAAGAACATAGAACAAATGCCTCAATCATAGAAGAACTTGGGGAAAATAGGCGTCTATACTCAGTTATCAAATTTAGGAAACTGAAATACTTTGGTCACATAGTGCGAGCAGACAATTTATGTACAACGATACTGCATGGCAGAATTAATGGCAAGAGGAAGAGAGGACGGCCTCGTAGACGATGGACGGATGATATTGTGGAATGGACAAAACAACCAATTATCAATTGCATCAGAACTGCAAAAGACAGAGTCACGTGGAGAACCTTGTCGTCAGCCTGCATAGCCTCCGACCCTCAGCAATGAGGATGGACGATACCATACCAGTAGTCATTAATGCATGTGTGATAGCCACTATGGGCGCTAACGGGGCTTGAACCCACTCCGTCAACCTACCGCTCCAGATTTTAATCCACTCTGCATATTCCGCCCCCAAAACGACCGAAAAGTTTCTGCCACTACCAGGACTTGAACCACGGACCTCAAGTGCTAATAGCAGACCAGTTCGCTAACCATTGTTCCACCGCGCACCCATAAAGTGAAAGTCAAAGTCCTTCCCGAGCTTCATTGGCTCATAGGGCGGCGCTGACCTCCGTTGCTATAGCTCTCAGCCAGGCGTTCAATACCACGGATACGGAGCTAGTGAATCGCTTGACTTATCGCAGCATTTTACCAATGTTCCTCATTTTATCACCGCCCTCTAGCGAGTAAGGCTAAGTCAACCCTGAGGCTCCTGCGGGTCTCGAAGCCGCGACCTTCTGCCCCATTATTCAACGTTGTTACCACTCTGCTAACTCCACGCCCGTAACTGCTTTCGTCCTATTTCAGTGAAATTTCGCGAGAGGTCTGTCACCCGGGGGAATCCCCTCCTCTGGAATTCGCTGCCCAACATTGTGACCAATGCGATTATGCGACTAATCTTGAAATGTTCGCTACAAGACTCAAGACGCACTTGTTCAATATCTCATTTAAGTGTAATGTGTAAAGCGCTCTTCATCATGGCCTTCTATGACTATAGCGCTATATAAAGTGGCTTATTAACTAACTAACTATGATACAAAGTGAAGAGTACATTCACATATGTAATAGAGATAATATTATATTTCTCAGCCGTTAACCAGTGACGAATAATATTTAATATCATATGCTACGTCGGCATAAACTTCCATTGGCCCCAAATTTTTGCGATTCCACCAAAGGGAAAATGGAGGTAATAGGGGTTGCGTCCCCCACTTTTTCATCCAAGTTCACTGTGGCGAACCGGGCTACTAACCCTTAAGACCGTTCTATTGAGAGATGCCAACGGTTCACTCTACTACACGAGTTGACTCTTAGGGACCGTCCATAAATGGCGTCACGCACTTAGAAGGAGGGGGCTCAAACATTTGTGACGTTGTGTGACGACGGGACAGGGCCCCCGAGAGGGGGGAGGGAACAAATGCACAGGGGCCCGGCGGTCTGGAGGGGACCCGGGCCGATGATGAATATGCATAAGTAACAATAATACCAATAATAACACTAAAGAAAAGGGGCCCGGCGAGTAAAAGAGGGCCCGGACCTGAGGACATCAAAAGCATCAAAATGAACAGTGTGAACAGGGGCGTCATTTGGGGAGGGCAGGCGGGCCCCCACGAAAATGAAGAAATAATATATTAAGTGAATAAATAAATGTGAAATGTGCAAAAAATCGCCAAAATTGTCAAAAAATGTGCCCAAAAAAGTCAAAAATTTCAAATTTGTCAAAATTGGTCAAAATAGCCCTAAATTTGCCTATAATTGCCCAAAAGTTGCCCATAATTTGCCAAAATTTGGCCAAATTTGGCCAAAGAATTATCTCGCCTTCAAGAAAAGTGTGAAATGACGCTACTGAATGTGCAAAAGAGCGACAAGGAAAAAGGTCATTACTAGTTTTCGAGAGTTGCAACATGACATCGTGTTGGTTAATTTGGGTTAAACCAGTGACAAGCAAAAAAGGGTCGTCAGCAATTTTTTAAATTTTTTCGCGGCCCGCCGGCCATTCTGCACAGGGGCCCGGAATTTCTCTCGGCGGGCCTACGACGTGGGAGGGGTTTCCAGAAATGTGACGTCACATAATAATAAATATTGCTTTTAATACCGCAATGCTATGTTACCGCAAAGTTGAACTATTTTACACTTATAATTCATTTGAAAAAAGAATTTGAAAAAGTTTCTGAATTTCGCTTCAAATATAATGAAGATAATGAGTATCTTCAAACGAATTCATTGCAATACCCGCTTCATTTAAGAAATAAGTCAATTGAAACATTAATTTTGACATTAGAAAGAGGGTGGGGTTGTCGCGCTGTGACGTCATTTATAGGGGTCTGACTTTTTGTGACGACTTGTGACAAGGGAGAGAGGTGGGAGTAAAAAAACTGTCAAAATCACGTGACGTCATTTATGGACGGCCCCATATCTTAGGGACGTGTACATCCGTCATATCTTTTTGGATCGGAATGCTTCTGTGGCTAGTTCAATCACTGCTGAAATTTCTCTCATCATCATCATCATTATTATTATTATTATTATTATTATTATTATTGTTATTATTATTATTATTATTATTATTATTATTATTCAAATCAAATCAAATCAAACAAAACATTCAACAGCGCAATTATGACTAATGCGCTTCGACTTATATACCATACATATAAGTTTTGAGGCGCTTTTGCAACAAATGGCGCGACAGTGTTGAGTCCCGTAGCTCTGGTGGTAGAGCATCATCATCATCATCATAGTTGCTTTCTGCCAGCTCATTAGCGGCAATAGCTAGACACAAAACTTTTCCATTTATCTTTTTCCGTTGTTAATCTCATTCCATCTATTATTGTCATTTGATATCTTTCAAAGTCTTCTTTGATGTTATCCATCCACTTTTTCCTGGTCTTCCTCTTCCTCTTTTTCCTTCTTTGTATGTGTAGAGTGCTTTATATGGGAGTCTGTTACTGTTCATTCTATTTACATGTCCATACCATCTAAGTCTTCTTCTTCTGATTTTATCTATTATTGTCTCTTTCATTCCCAGTCTTTTCCTGATGTCTTCATTTCTTATTCTTTGTAATTTACTTACTCCCAATATCTTTCTCAAACAACACATTTCTGCCACCAATAGTCTGTTTTCATCTGCTCTTTTTTAATATCCACGTTTCTGATCCATAAAGCATTTGTGGAACAATGATAGTGTTGTATATTTGAATTTTTGTGTTGATCTTTATTTCTTTAGCATTCCAAATATGTCTAAGTCTTCCCATTGTCTGTAATCCTTTTGCTGCTCTCTTTTTAATATCTTGTTCGTGTCTTCCATCGCTTGATATTTCTCCTCCCACATATGTGAAATTCTTTACTTGTTCGATGTTATTTCCTTCTACTGATATGTGTATCATTTTCTCTCTTTTTGTTGACTGCCATGACTTTAGTTTTTGCTGGATTAATCCGGAGTCCAAATCTTCTGCTTGTTTGATTTACTTGGTCTGTAAGCCTTTCTAAACCTCTAGCACTCTCCGCTAGTAAGCTTACATCGTCTGCAAATTTAAGGTTTGATATATTTTCTCCACTACAATTCACTCCAATGTTTAGATTCTCAGTTGCTATTTTAAAGATTACTTCTAGAATTATTATAAAGAGAGATGGAGATAGCACGCATCCCTGTCTATTCCCTGACTTCTGTTTTAAACCATTCTGATAGGTCTTTATCAACTTTTACTGCACTTACCATTTTCTTGTATATTGCTTGTATTAGATTTATTAGTTTCTCTTCTATACCAATGTTTCTCATAGCCTGCCATAAGCCTTCGTGCCATACTGAGTCAAAAGCCTGTTTGTAGTCGATGAAATTGATGTATACAGTTTTATTTGCCTCTGTGTATTTTTCTATCAGTTGTCTTAAGGTAAAGAGTTGGTCTATGGTACTTCTTCCAGGTCTGAATCCTGCTTGTTCTTCTCCCATTATCTTTTCTATATAACTACTGATTCTTTTTTGTATAATCTTTGTGAAGACTTTTCCTGGTATGCTGAGCAGAGTTATTCCTCTATAGTTATCGCATAATTCTTTGTCTCCTTTTCCTTTGTATATTGGTATGATAATTCCTTTTGTCCAGTCATCTGGCACTGTCTCGTTGTAGTAGATCTTATTAATTAGTTCATACAGGGTGTCTGTAAGTGTTTCTCCTCCTGCTTTCACTAGTTCAGTTGTTATATTATCAATGCCAGGGGCTTTATTTCGCTTGAGTTCTTTCACTGCTTGTTGTACTTCCTCTTTCAAGATGTTGGATGAAGTCTCTGGTGGTAGAGCATTCTGTAGCGAATTTAGATAATAGCGTAGAACCCTTAGTAGCAATAGACGCAAGTGAGCCATTAATAATTCATGAGCTTAATCCTTTGACAGGTAGCCGCCCGCATAGGTAGTCAGGCCCAACATAATAATAATAGATTGCATAAAGGAAAGATTGGCTGAGTGGTAGGCGATTAATGTATAGCGCGCAGCAATTAAAGAGCAGCGATGAGTGTGAGCTAGCAGGATGAGTGCATGCGGCAGAAACAGTATAAATAGCCGGTTCTGCCATAGATCAGGACCGATGGCCGAGGCGGCGTGTGATGGTAAGAAGGTCCATATAGGTGCGTATATGTGTTTTGTATAATGCCCTATGCACCCTATGCACCCGTAGGAAGAGTGCACCCTAAGGTTAAGGAAGCACCCTTGAGATTAAGTGCACCTTTGGAAGAAGTGCATAGCGAGAGGTGCATTGCGAAGGTGCATTGAGAGAAGTGCATTGCGAGAGGTGCATTGCGAGAGGTGCATTGCGAAGGGTGCATTGAGAGAAGTGCATTGCGAGAGGTGCATTGCGAAGGTGCATTGAGAGAAGTGTATTGCGAGAGGTGCATTGCGAAGGTGCATTGAGAGAAGTGCATTGCGAAGGTGCATTGCGAGAGGGGCAGTGCGATAGGTGTAGAGAAAGGTAAGGTGCACGGTGAGAGGTAAGGTGCACGGAGAGAGGCAAGGTGCACGGCGAGAGGTAAGTGCACGGTAAGAGGCAAAGTGCACGGTAAGAGGCAAGGTGCACGGCGAGAGGCAAGGTGCACAGTGAAAGGTAAGGTGCACGGAGAGGAGTAAGGTGCACGGAGAGTTAAGGGAGAGGAAAGAGGATACATCGAGAGAGGGATTAAGTGTGGAATATAGGAACGGAGTGCAGGTAAAGTGCGCGTAGTGCGAGTGGTAGCGAGAGAGCCTGAGATCTTAGCCAAAAAGCTAAGACGAACGACCACGTGCATTAAGTGAGTCATAACCCCGTGTGCGTCGAACCGGGCGGAGCCATCTTGAGTTAGGAGGCGTAGGAACCTCGATAGGCCCGGTTCGCCACATAATTGGTACCAGAAGTGGGGTAGGCTTCACAAAGGGTTAAGCGCACTAAGCAGAGTAAGAGAGGCGTTTGAAGGGTGAATTGCGCCGGGTAGAGTAAGGTCGAGGCTTGGAAGGTGTAATAGACTTGAAGAGCACCCGGGGGGCATTGATAGCAGGTTGAGGACTGGTAAGGAGTGCAAGAGCACCGAGGTGCAAGATACGCTGACTAAAGCACCTAGTTTAATTAAGGAAAGCGCCATGGACACGGAGCGAGAGTTGGAGGAGATCAATCTCGCTAGCCTATTTGACCCCAGGTCGGCCAGCACAGGTGCGCGTCCGAAGCAGATGAAGGGACGTGACGACAGTCAGTACAAGTACTGGTTGCGGAAAGCAGAGGCTGTCAAAGAGAGACAGTTAAGTGCAGACAGGCAATGGCGTTCCGAGTTGAGTGAGTGCATGACCTGCTTGCAGAGTCGAAGAAGAACGCCAATGACTCCGAGTAAGTTCGACGGTACAACGCCGTTGGAGACGTTTATACGTCAATTTGAGGTCTGTGCCGGGTATAATGAGTGGACAGACACTGACAAAGGAGCTTTTTTGCAGTGTGCTTTGGAAAAAGGTCCAGCACAGTTGCTGTGGGATTTTGGGGCTCGAGAGGATGTAACGTACAAGGAGTTGATAGCAAGACTGAGACAAAGGTATGGATTAGAGGCGCAGCAGGAGACTTTTAGAACGCAGCTGCGGTGCAGGAAGCAAGGATATAAGGAGAGCTTGGCGGACTTGTTACATGATATAAGGAAGCTTACAGCGTTGGCTTTTCCCGGACCGATAAATGACACGACCGAGATAGTGGCAAGAGATGCTTTTCTCGAAGCAATGAGGGATAAGGAGCTTTCGCTCAAAGTCAGGGAGAGAGAGCCACGGTCTTTAGACGAGACGTATAGGGTGGCGTTGAGGTTAGAAAGCTACAAGAGAGCAGCCGAGGAAGTGCCTTTGAGTACAAGAACGCACTCAGAGTATCAGCATCAGGTTAGAGCCACGAATGAAGAGAGTGTGACTGAGCAATTGATGAAACAGGTGTCAGACTTCATGTCGGAACAGAAGCTGAGCATGGAGAAATGGCAAGCTAATATGGAGAGACAGTTGTTAAGGACCGGAAGTGAAGTGCTCGGACAGACGAAAGATCGGGTTCAAGCAACTAGAGATGCGACAATTACAGTGCCTAAGACAATAGATGATAACGGTCGGAGGAATCGACCTGAGTTCAATTGGAAAAGCAAAGTGCAGTGCTATAAGTGCAAGAGTGTTGGGCATTTAGCAAAGGAGTGTCGGAAGACAGAAAGCACCACAGTCAGGAAGGTCGAGTGTTTTAAGTGCCAGAAGCGTGGGCACGTAGCAAGGAACTGTAGAGATAAGTCAGGTAGAGAATCACCAAAAGAGACAGTAAACTATAACGTGCTATCTCAGACAGGTAAAAGAGGGGACACAGGAAGTTCAGTGTATATAACAGGTATCATAGATGGACAAGAACATCTATGCTTAGTGGATACCGGTTCAGAGATAAATCTGATACCCGCAGAGTTAGTACGAGACAGAGAGTTAGGACAAGCGCCTCAGAAGTTATTAGCGGCTAATGGAAGTGAAATAACGCTAGAAGGACGATTAGTTGTAAGCATGGAATTTAGTCAGGGTCGGAAGCAAGATGTGGCTTTCCTAGTTTCAAAGGAGGTGCAGGAGATAATGTTAGGAATGGAGTTTTTGATTGAGAATAAGTGCGAAGTGCATTTTAAGACTGGTGAAGTGCGGATGGGTCCCAAAAGGATTCCATCGAGGAATCAGGTAAGGGCGCCTCAGTGCAGACGTGTGCAACTAGGAGAGACTGCGCCTGCTAACGGACGAGAGAAGAGCTCAGGAGATAACGCTGAGATTAAGTCCGGGGTGCTCGCGAGGACTCCTGTTGAAGTTAGTACGTGGGTGCATGTCGTTAAGAAGTGTTCCAAGTACCATGTGATTCGACACATGGAAGAAGAGCATAACGTCGACGACCCGAAGACGATATGGGAAGCCGCGACTAGTGGAGGGTCTCTTCCAGCACAGGAGTTTCCATCCGAGAAACGGAAAGGACCAAATGTGAAATTCACGCCTATGAAGAGGAGTTTAAGTAACATCAAGAAGGCGTGCCAAGGACCAGCAGATCCAAGGAGTCCGGTTCAGTTGTTTATGACGGCGTCCGACGCGAAAAACGCACCGGAACCAACGGCGTCGACTAGTGTTTCCAACGTCGGGAGGAGAGAATGCCCGGATCTTGAGCCAAGGTTGCTTCGGGGGATTATAAAAGCACATTACCCGTTGCGTCATGGAGACACACCAAGGAGCTGGCCTGCTAGAACAGAAGCAGCGACATCAATCGAAGAAGCAGAGAAGCAACCGGACCCAGGAAATATCGGAATCGGAGAGGATAACACCAGAACTGCCAGCGGATCGAGAATCGGAACACAAACAGAAGACGAGAAAACTAAAGCGAATGCGAAAGAATTTATCGGATCTCCAGTGGATGTACAGAAAGATCTTCAATTATCGGATTCGGAGGATTCACTGATGATCGTATATACCTCTTCCGACGAAGAGTAAAGAACAGAAGGACATCTGTTGTTTAAATATGATGTGTTGTTTAATAATTAACTGTTTATAACTCTGATGTCGGTTAGTTGTGTGCTTGTTTAAAAAGGACATTAATGATGATTTATTGCATAATTGTACGTGTTTAATTGCATTAATTGCTGTTACTGTAAAACGCTCTGATTATGTACTGCATAAATTGTGCTGAATGTTAACACGCTAGAGACCCCTACACACAGTTTTGTTACGAATAAATGAGGGATGGGGTCCATCCCTGCAATAAGTCCGGGGTGGTGTAGCGAATTTAGATAATAGCGTAGAACCCTTAGTAGCAATAGACGCAAGTGAGCCATTAATAATTCATGAGCTTAATCCTTTGACAGGTAGCCGCCCGCATAGGTAGTCAGGCCCAACATAATAATAATAGATTGCATAAAGGAAAGATTGGCTGAGTGGTAGGCGATTAATGTATAGCGCGCAGCAATTAAAGAGCAGCGATGAGTGTGAGCTAGCAGGATGAGTGCATGCGGTAGAAACAGTATAAATAGCCGGTTCTGCCATAGATCAGGACCGATGGCCGAGGCGGCGTGTGATGGTAAGAAGGTCCATATAGGTGCGTATATGTGTTTTGTATAATGCCCTATGCACCCTATGCACCCGTTGGAAGAGTGCACCCTAAGGTTAAGGAAGCACCCTTGAGATTAAGTGCACCTTTGGAAGAAGTGCATTGCGAGAGGTGCATTGCGAAGGTGCATTGAGAGAAGTGCATTGCGAGAGGTGCATTGCGAGAGGTGCATTGCGAAGGGTGCATTGAGAGAAGTGCATTGCGAGAGGTGCATTGCGAAGGTGCATTGAGAGAAGTGCATTGCGAAGGTGCATTGCGAGAGGTGCAGTGCGATAGGTGTAGAGAAAGGTAAGGTGCACGGTGAGAGGTAAGGTGCACGGAGAGAGGCAAGGTGCACGGCGAGAGGTAAGTGCACGGTAAGAAGCAAGGTGCACGGCGAGAGGCAAGGTGCACAGTGAAAGGTAAGGTGCACGGAGAGGAGTAAGGTGCACGGAGAGTTAAGGGAGAGGAAAGAGGATACATCGAGAGAGGGATTAAGTGTGGAATATAGGAACGGAGTGCAGGTAAAGTGCGCGTAGTGCGAGTGGTAGCGAGAGAGCCTGAGATCTTAGCCAAAAAGCTAAGACGAACGACCACGTGCATTAAGTGAGTCATAACCCCGTGTGCGCCGAACCGGGCGGAGCCATCTTGAGTGTAGGAGGCGTAGGAACCTCGATAGGCCCGGTTCGCCACAATTCCATAGAGACGGGCCGTAGGCCCTGACCGACCGATCACCGATTTTTGTTCGTGTCCTTGGAACATGGAGGGTCCTTGTAGACATTGATCTGGTGCTGATCGGTTGATTTCTGTTTACATCGCAAAGTAGTTTACAATCTCTTCTCAGATAGCCTGGGGCCTCTGCTCTCAGACATTTATCGACCAGTAGGCCTACAATTACCTTGAACCGTATGCGATCCTTTACGGGGAGCCAGTGTAATTTTTTTAGTAGAGGAGTGATGTCATCCCTCCGTGTCTTCTGGTGGATTAGTCGAGCTGCCGCATTCTGTACCAGCTGTAACCTCTCTATTTGATTCTCAGTGATTAAGGATAACAGACTATTACAGCGTCTAACCGTGACGTAATGAACGCGTGGACTAGCGATGTCATAGTTGGCCGCGTAAGTGAATGCATGATCATGCGCAGCTGTCTTAATTGATAGAAACTCCCTGAGACTACTCGCCCGATATGATCCGCCATGGTTAGGTTTTCGTCTATTATCACTCCGAGGGCCCTTACGGCTTTTGCCCGCGAGATGGCGATTTCACCCAGTTTGATCTCATTTATCTTTATTTTCGTTGTCTGTCACCTGTTCCCCAGATTAATAAACTCTGTCTTTGCATCATTAAGCTTCAGCTTGTTTTGGTTTAGACAAGCTTTAATGTCAGTGAGGCAGTCTTCCATTTTATCCAGGATGTCCCGTATGTCGGCTGGATGACAACTGCCGTATAGTTGAATGTCATCGGCGAATAGATGGTATGACAATTTGTGGTTATCAATCACTTGTTTGATCCGGCTGATGAAGATAATGAAGAAAATCGGTCCCAGTATGGATCCTTGAGGTAGACTGAGGTAGGATCCTTGAGGTTTACGCGCCTAGAGTTTGATAGTTGCCCAGCATTTCGGACCTGCATCTCCCGGTCCGTCAGATAGGACTTGACCAAGTCAAAATTATTATTATTATATTTATTATTATTATTATTATTATTATTATTATTATAAACTTGACAATTTCTTAAGCGCAGTAACATAGCTAGGTGGCTAAAGTCAAAGGCGCTGTATACAGGAAACGAAATGTTAAACAAATGCGTCTTAATGTGGCGAACCGGGCCTCGAGGTTCCTACGCCTCCTAAACTCAATATGGCTCCGTCCGGTTCGGCGTACACGGGGTTTAGACTCAACGAAAGGCACGTGGTCGTTCGTCCTAGCTTTTTGGCTAGAATTCAGGCTCCCTTGCTACCACCTGTACCTCGCGCACTACTCTGTACTTTCTTCCGATGCTCCACACTCAATTCCTCTCTTATATCGTCCCTTTATCTATTCTTACCTCTCTCCTTGCACCTTACCTCTCACCGTGCACCTTACCTCTCACCGTGCACCTTACTCCTCTCCGTGCACTTTACTTCTCGCACCGCCTTACGGCTCAGTGCCTAGCACTCACCTATCGCACCACCTTACAACTCAGTGCCTTGCACCCACCTATCGCACCGCACTATAGCTCAGTGCCTCGCACCCACCTATCGCACCGCCCTATAGCTCAGTGCCTCCGCACTTCAGCTACCGCACCGTCCTACGCTCAGCGCCTTGCACTGCACCGCCTACTTTCGGTGCCTTGCACCGCACCTCTCGCAATGCACCTTCGCACTGCACCTCTCGCAATGCACCTTCGCACTGCTCCTATATCTCTGCACCTGTCGCACCGCACCTACGGTGCTTCTTCCAAAGGTGCACTTAATCTCAAGGTTGCTTCCTTAACCTCAGGGTGCACTCTTCCTAAGGGTGCATAGGGTGCACTATCCTTTCTGCACTTACATGGGCCTTTCCTTTCATACACACGCTGCCCTCAGCTATCGGTCCTGATCTGTGGCAGAACCGGCTATTTATACGATTTCTGCCGGCCAAGGGGAAGGGGTTACTACTCACTGACTTGCATGCGCTTCGCTTTCTTTAATGGCTCGCCGCATGCATCTAATGCTTTCTCTCTCACTACATGTCATGTGGTCATTCTATTATTATGTTGGGCCTATCGGGCCTCAGCTCATTATTATTAATTACCTGCTAAATCTTACCTATGGCTATTTATAAATTCGTCACACTACCCCGGACTTAATCGATGGGATGGTCCCCATTCCTTATTTATTCAAAATTGTGTGGGGGATCCTAAGTGAGTACAACTTACAGTTATGCATTTCAATATATTTTTATACAAATGCACATCATTTAACAATACAATGTCCATAAAAACAATTAACATCACTAAACAAGCTAAATAACACAATTTTAAACAATAACACAACTTTAAACGTTTTCAGTCCAATCATCGTTTTCTCTTTAATCGCTTCTTTATCTGTAATTAACAAAGTACAAATTATGTTATGCAATTTAATCATTATATCTGGCTGGCCTACTTCTCACTCTTTGAGGTCTTTGTTGTCTGACTTCGAATTCTTCTGGTCTCTCGTATACTTCTACATCTTCTTCCTCTGGTTCTGCGGGTGCTCTGTCGATTAAGTTCCTCGGTTCTCTTTCTGAAACTGACTCCATAGGGTGCCTAGTTTCGTCTTCTGTCGGTGCACTCTTCTCTTCACGAGACTTGTACAACAACATCTTATCTAAGTGCGTTACGAAGATTTTCCCTCGTGGCTTCTTCTGCACTCGAAAATTGAACGGTCCTGTACGTTCCAAGACAATGTAAGGGCCCTCATAGAATTTCTGCCATTTAGGGTACAACCCTCTCCTTCTTCTGGGCACGAATATCCATACTTCGTCACCCACTGAAAATCTTATTTGACGCACTCTCAGGTCATACTTGTCTTTGCGTCGCTTCGCTTCTGTCTTTAGATTTTCCCTCACAACTGCGTAAGCGTCGGTGAATTTCTCCTTCAAATCTTCTATAACTTCCCGATGTATACGAGGTTGAGACCTTAACGACTGTCGAATTGGGTTTGCTGTGCCTGTATCGATCTTGTGTTGGGTAAACTTGCAGTGTCCTAAATCATTCTCATCCAGCGAGAACACATCTATATATTCAAGCAACAACAACCGCAACTCGACCTTGTTCTTATCTGGTATCTCGACTTCAGATTCGTTCAACATTCCTTTCACAGCTTCCATCGCTTTTGACATTGGCGTGTCTTCCATTCTAGTCGACTTTTGGCTCTCTAGTACTTCCACAGGGTGTACGATGCCCAAACTATCATTCTGGTACAGCACCGCGGGTGCATCATTCAGGTTCATCACCCTCACGGTAGCCACGTTCGCACTTCCTAATACGACTCTTGCTCAGTGATGGGCAACTAGTTAACTAATTAGTTGCTAACTAAAAGTTTAACTACTTTTTTTTAGTTAGCTTCATAGTTTAATTAAATATAAATAGTTTAGTTAAAATGATAGTTTAACTAAAAAAATTTAGTTAATAATTAAATAGTTTAACTAAAAAATTTTAGTTGGTGATCCGAAATTACAGTACCTTTTAATCTATTCCTTTCTGGATAATTTCTTTCATGACAACGATAACACCATATATCACTGATCTTGGTCAGAGACCAGTGTATTTTTACTTACTTACGATCTTTGATCTCGTTGGTAAGCGGGAAATGCAATGGTTAATTAATTCAATGGTTCATTGACTGACGTGTTGATGCTGCCAGCATCGTCTATGTTTTGAATTGTTTTCATGAACACATACTTGATATATGAAAAATAGTTGTAAAATTAGTTGCAAAAAGTTTAACTATATTTTTTTAGTTTAGTTAACTATTTTAGAAAGTTAGTTAGCAACTAAAAGTTTAACTACTTATTTTTAGTTGAAATTTAGTTATAGTTTAACTAATATTTTTTAGTTAGTTGCCCATCACTGCTCTTGCTGCGTGCACCCCGGACTTTATCTCTCGGTACTCAGTCATCCAAGCTGACGATGACCTATCTTGCCTTGCATCTTGTATTACTCTTATCGGCACATCCATTTCTGGCTTAGGAGGGATCACTATCTTCTCAGCTACTTGCACTCGTCTACACTGAAGTGTACTAGTCTGAGTTATCGATGGTATTCTTCTCCTCCCGATATATACCGCAGCATTAGCGAAATTAATCCAACAGTGGTTCTCCATGAGAAAATCCATTCCTAAGAGTATTCCGTTACTTGCTCGCATACAATGAAATTAACGTCCCTACGACACTTCCGAGCAAATCTCACAGGTATTGTCACCTGTCCGACCACCGTTATCTCACTTCCATTTGCTGCTAGTAACATCTGAGGTGCTCGATCTACCCTCAATCCTTCTGCTAAACTCTCTGGTAACAAGCTTACCTCTGAACCCGTGTCAATAAGGCATTTCTGCTCTTGATCGTTAATTATTTCTGCTCTTGATCGTTAATTATACCTTTGATATACACTGATCTTTTCTTGCACTTCCCTCCGGTCATTCTTACTATGCTTCGGTTCTCAATTATCCTCCTGGGTGCTGTGCTTCCAGTCCTTCTGCACTCTTTTGCTAGATGTCCAATGCCCTGGCACTTATAACACTGCACCTTACTCTTCCAATTGAACTTAGGTCGATTCCTTTGATTGCCATAATCTATCGTTTTCGGCACCGTGACTGCCGCATCTCTAGACGCTTGCACTTGTTCTCTCGTCTATCTGGGCACTGCACCTTCTGCCCTTAACAACTGTCGTTCCATATTAGCTTTCCATTTCTCCATGCTAAGCTTCTGTTCCGACATGAAGTCAGTCACCTGCTTCATCAGTTGCTCTGTCGCACTCTCTTCATTCGTGGCTCTAACCTGTCGCTGATTATCCGGCTGCCTCCTCGCACTTGCAGGCACTTCTTCCGCTGCTCTCTTATAGCTTTCTAATCTTAATGCGACCCGATAAGTCTCATCCAACGACCGTGGCTCTCTTTCCCTAACTTTAAGCGAAAGCTCCTTATCCCACATAGCTTCCAGAAAAGCGTCTCTCGCCACTATCTCAGTCGTGTCATTTATCGGTCCTGGGAAAGCTAAAGCTACGAGCTTCCGTATATCGTGCAGCAACTCCGACAAGCTTTCTTTATACCCTTGCTTCCGACACCGCAACTGCGTACGGAAAGTCTCTTGCTGCGCCTCCAATCCGTACCTTTGCCTTAATCTACTTATCAATTCCTTGTACGTCACGTCTTCTCAGGCACCAAAATCCCACAACAGTTGTGCTGGACCCTTTTTCCAAAGCACCCTGAAAAAAAGCTCCTTTATCCACGTCTGTCCACTCATTATACTTGGCACAGACCTCGAACTGACGTATGAACGTCTCCAACGGTATTGTACCGTCAAACTTATTTGGTTTCATTGGCGTACGCTTTACAGCCATGATCCTAGTTCTTCCGCCTTTGCTAATTCAAACCTCGGTGTACCTGCACTCTTTTCCGGTGTTTGAGGCAGTTGTCAACTCGTTCGTTTTGGACGCGCACCGGTGCTCACTAACCCTGGTTCGAAGTTAACATCTTCCATCTTCACCTTGACTGATTCTAGTTGGTCCCAACTCAATGGAACCCTTTTTCTTGAGACAACGACTCAAGCCTTACTTTACTGCGGGCACTTTCGGGGGCCCGTCCTCGCCCGAATCCACGGAAACTATCTTCGTACGGGTTGTAATGGTCGATAGCCCGCCTACGGTGCTTATCGTCGGTCCTTACTCTGGTTGCCAGTTCTTTATCTATCATTGTTTCTAACAGTGAATCATGTTCAATGATTCCTGTAGTCTCGCCGTCCATGTCCATAAGACACCTCAAATCAAATGGCTCAGGCTCCATAGCCTCGGCCATCCTCTAATACCTTTCTTAAGACTGGGTGCTTTAATCAAGGTGCTTGACACCCCGGTGCAAGCACTCAACACGACCTTAGGTGTTCCTCTGGTCTATTCTACTTTCCAACCTCGACCTTACTCTACTTGGTGTGATTTACCCTTCTAAGACCTTCTCTTACTCTGCTTGGTGCGCTTTACCCTTATGAGACCTAACCCCACTTCTAGTACCAAATATGTGGCGAACCGGGCTTCGAGGTTCCTAAGCCTCCTTAACTCCAGATGGCTCCGCCCGGTTCGGCGCACACGGGGTTTAGACTCAACTAAAGGCACGTGGTCGTTCGTCCTAGCTTTTTGGCTAGAATTCAGGCTCCCTTGCTACCACCTGTACCTCGCGCACTGCACCTGTACTTCCCTTCGATGCTCCACACTCAATTCCTCTCTTATATCGTCCCCTTATCTACGCTTCAACTCTCCGTGCACCTTGCCTCTCTCTGTGCACCTTACCTCTCACCGTGCACCTTAACTCTATCCGTGCACTTTGCCTCTCTCCGGACCTATAGCTCAGCACCTGTCGCACCGCTCCTATATCTCTGCACCTGTCGCACCGCACCTACGGTGCTTTTTCCAAAGGTGCCCTTAATCTCAAGGGTGCTTCTTTAACCTCAGGGTGCACTCTTCCTAAGGGTGCATAGGGTGCACTAACCTTTCTGCACTTACATGGACCTTTCCTTTCATACACACGCTGCCCTCAGCTATCGGTCCTGATCTGTGGCAGAACCGGCTATTTATACGATTTCTGCCGGCCACTAACGCGTACACTCATCTCACTAGCTCGCACTCATCGCTGCTCTTTAATTAGGCTTATCGCAGAACTAAAATTAGAATCGGTCCTAAAGGAGGTCACGCTCACTGCGCATGCGTATGCAAATGTGGCCATTAGATAGTTGAATTCACGCGGTATTGTGTGAATTACTAAATAGATTTCTTAAAGCTTAATTTGTTCCGCGATAAAATTAAGTATGTCCATCAAACACTGTTGTTATGGAACATGTGCAAATGACAATAGGAAAACTGACATTTGTTTGAAAGAAGGGGTTCGTTTTATACAGTTCCTCGGCCCGTCGAGTCGTCGACTGACAGAGCAAAAGCAGAGAGGTGGGCTGTAGCATGTCGACGAGAGAACTTTACTATCGGGAACATTACCAGATGGATATACATTTGCAACAAGCACTTCTTAGATCCAACTGGGCCAACTCCGATGAATCCGGATCCTCTACAGGCCAACTCCACACATTATGCAATCCTACCTTCAAATAATATCAAATTGCATATTTTCATGGACGGGGCACAGGGCTGAGGGCATACGTTCAGTAACTGTTAAAGTTTGATGCCTACTAGCCAAACGGAGTGGCGTCATTTGCCAAAATTGCCTAAAATTTCCCAAAATTTGCAAAAAATGCCTAAAATTTGCAAAAATTTGTCAAAATTTGACCATAAAATTATCTCGCCCCCCATAAAAGTGTGAAATGACGCTACTGGTCAAACGTTTTACCATCCTACATGATATCACTGCAGTTTCATTCGTACTCGTGGGTCGTCGCCTACTAAAAATATCTATAACTAGTTAATTTATTCTGGCTAGGGTGAAGAGCCAACAAGAAATTTGTTTAAAAATTATAACTCAAAATTGAAATGTTCATCCTTTTTCCGGTCTGCACTCTAGCCAACGTTTTAATTCAACAACTGAATTGTTTGTAACATCACTACGGCGAAGTTTTGCTCCTGGAACGTCTGATTCTAACAGCTTTATTTCTAAAAACGCGCTGCTTGCAGTGCTTGACGCCTTGTCCACTAGCTCTTCGCTGTCCACATTTGCATAAACAGCTGAGCGCAGTTTGACCTATTTATTTTAATTATATGCATGACGTCACGGAATCGCTTAGGCGATCAGCCTAATTGCTGTGCGCTATACATTAATCGCCTATCTCTTAGCCTTACTGCTCTACTCGGTCAATCTATCATTATTATATTAGGCCTGACTACCTATGCGTGCGGCTACCTGTCAAAGGATTAAGCTCATGAATTATTAATTGCTCACTTGCGTCTATTGCTACTAAGGGTTCTACGCTATAGCCTAATTTCGCCACAGTAGTAGTAGTATTATTATGCTTTCTTAAAATAGTCCTTTAGAAGCATGGCATACGAGAAAAGAATACAGACGAAAACTTTAGTTAATAATAAAGCCATACTGTTAGACTAACCAGTTGATTCCGTCAAATAAATTCATCCTCACTACCCTGTTGCGCGGTTCTGTTTGTAAATAGGATGTACTGTTTCTAAAATCTGTTTCTGAAATAGGATGTAGACACGGTTGCGTTCTGTCATAGTGCCTATGCAGATAGGCCTAGGCTTATATGATATTAAATGTGCAGCTGACTTCTATACGGGTAGCTAAGCTGAGTCGTCACCGTTGCGGATGCAGCTACTTACCAATTAAACTTCAGGCCTACTGGCCAAGTTTTTCATGTAATTTTTTGAGAAAATACTAATAACCATACTAATGAACAAGGATATTTTTAAACCCCCTAAAACGCACAAAACCCCACCCCATTTCAGGTCGACACCCCTAAAATTTGCTAATCTAGCAATGGTATGTACCCTAAATAGCCTCCGAACACCTCCTCCCAATCCGAGAATGCAGCACTGACATCAAATAGGGCAAGAAGAGTGACTTCTGACCGAGCAATGGAGCTATAGAAATCTGAGAAAAGATGCAAGAGAAGCGTTTCAGTGGAATGTGAGGCACGGAAACCAGACTGGTATTTCGGCAGCAAGTCATTAGACTCAATATATGGAAGCAGCTGAAGAGGGACAACCTTCTCAAGGACCTTAGATAGGAAACTGAGGTTTGAGAGGGCGATAGTATGCATGTATGCATGTACTGTATGTATATTGTATATTTTGTGTTTGCTAGTGCTTTGAAGCTAGTCTTGATGTATATTTCGCTAATAATGCAAATCTATAGTTTATTCAAATCTATTTAGCTTTAATATTGCTGTTTTAATTGAATTTCATTGGACAGGTGTTACAGCGCAGTCGAATTATGAATCGATTGACATAGAGCAGAGAACCGTTGGATCGAATGAAGCATACGAGGATCTTAATCTAAACGATCATTCGATTCAAACAGGTCAATATATAGACGTCGTTCTTTAGTCTACAGTGTAGAGATCATCTGAGATGGAAAGACAAGGCCCATCTACTCTGTATTCGAGCACTGGAGACGTAGCTAACGACATTTGTTCATGCCAGATATATGTATACAGCATTTGCATAACTGGTATATAAGGAAAGCCATGAGGCTTAATTAACTAAGTGGCGTATATTAACTTGCTAAGCCTGTTACTTCCTGATAAAGTGAAGGTTTGAGAGACTGTCAGTGCGTATTAAACATTTCACAGATCTTGGAACTGTTCAGCTAGAAATTAACTGAATATAGACCTACACAATAAACAGAAGAGTCACCTGTTGCTTTAGATTTTAAGTATCATAAACAAGAGAAACGGAAGACTGCTTTGGAAACTAACTCTGTGACGTTTTAAACGCATTTTCAATATTTCCTCTAGAAGATAGATTTGTGGATTGAATTGTTGCTTTCATTTTGTGCAATATAATTTTCTGTCTGTGTATTTATAGACTACTTAATTAACTGTAGATGATCAGATCACTTTTGTCAGCTCTGCATGTGTTTGTTTTATAATTTGATGACAAACGTCGACAGCGACGCAGCCAGGATAGGATTTTCCAAAGACGGGGGCGGGGTGGGGGTGGGAGTTACGAACGACCATTCCCAACTTTAAAAAATCCTGACAACCAGAAAAAGATCATCACCTATTATTTTTCTTGATTAAGTTAGTTATATAACTACATGAGCGCGTAAAGTCTATGCAACTATATTGATATTTTTCTTTACTTCTTATATTTTCTTTGCTTCTCTTTTTTTGTTTGTTACCTTACACCCGATATTGGCGCCCATCCAGGAGCGTCATTTGGGGGGCTAGGCGGGCCGTGGCCTCCAAGGAAATGAAAACAAAATTTTAATTTATTAATGTGCAAAATATCGCAAATTTTGACAAAAATTTGCCCAATAATATAAAAAAATGCACATTTTCCAAAATTGGCCCAAAAATTGCCCAACATTTGCCAAAATTGAAAAAAATTGCAAAATTTTGCCTAAAATTTGCAAAAAAATTTCTAAAATTTGCCAAAAATTGCCTAAAATTTGCAAAAATTGCCTAAAATTTGCACAAATTGCTTAAATTTTGCCAAAATTTTGTCAAAAATTTATCTCGCCCCGAAGAAAAGTGTGAAATGACGCTACTGCGCCCATCCACCTACAGGATACTAATACGCAATAAAACTTTTGGGTCGGGCAACCAAGGGAGGTTTAACCCAAGCCCCCCTTGGCTACGCCACTGAACACCGAGTATGAGTTTCACCATAACAAAAAATTACGGTTCTAGGACTATTGACCACAGAACGATTGACCATAGGGCGATTGACCATAGGACGATTGACCACTGGACGATTGACCACGGCGGACTTTTGACCACTGGACAATTGACCACAGCGGACTTTTGACCACTGGACGATTGACCACAGCGAACTTTAGACCACTGGACGATTGACCACAGCCGTGAGTATCAGGCTTAGCACGCTGTCTGCTGCATGCATGCATGCACGCACGCATGCAAAAAGGAAACCAAATGCTGGGAATGATGAAAAGGACAATAGTGAGTCGATATATATATATATATTATATAAATATATATATATATATAGACAATAGCATTTGGTTTACTTTTTGCATGCGTGCATGCATGCATGCAGCAGACAGAGTGTGCTAAGCCTGATACTCACGGCTGTGGTCAATAGACCAGTGGTCAAAAGTCCGCTGTGGTCAATCGTCCAGTGGTCAATCGTCCTATGGTCAATCGTCCTGTGGTCAATAGTCCGCGTACCAAAATTACGGTTAGAGGCTGTCCATTAATTACGTCAACAATTTAAAGGAGGGGTTTGAAAAAGTTGGACAGTTGTTGACAGGGGGAGGGAGGGTCAAGAGAAGTTGACGTCAAGTTCGTCAATTATTTCACTTTTTACAAAATACTCAAAAAATTGGAAATTTCTTAGAATACTACTTATTACAATGAAAAAATATGGCAAAAAGGTAATCACCACCACATTTTGATATTCGATGAACAAAAAGGGGAAAATGGTCATCACCGCCATAAATAATTACCTTGTTATTGGGACCTGTCATTGATCTTGTGGGGGTCAACAGTTTTTGCCATAACTAGAGGGGTGGGGGTAACTGAAAGTTGACAGTTGTTGACATGAGAGAGGGTGTCAAAAATTGCCCAAAAATTTTTGACATAATTAATGGACAGCCCCTTATCTCTTACAATCCCAGAGGCAGAGGGGCTCTTCACAACTTAGGCTAACATTCCGTAATACCCACTTCATATAGGATGAGTGCGTATTCAGCTTAAGGGCATAGAGGTCAGCTGATACAATTATAATATAGATCCATAGCACTGCCCGGAGTCTCCAAAAATCTTGACAAGCAAAAAGTAATCCTTTTAAAATGTGGTGACAAGCAAAAAAGGTCATCCTTCCAACCTCCCTAATGTTTTTACCCTTCTCAATTGCCCTGGCAAGCACAAAAATTGTCATCCTTACATTTTTCCCTGTCCAAAAAAAAGCTACCGTCGTTACACTTTGGAGGGATTTCCATCCTCCCATGCAACATATAAAACATTTGTGGGGGAATTTTAAAACTGGGAGAATTCCCCCTCCCAGAGAAGGCCTAAAATAAACACTGGCGCTGTCTATTTCACTTCCTTCATAGGCAGATTACACCAAAGGCAACAGATGAAAAATATCGATGTATTTCAGACGTAATGATAATCTGGTGCTATAGAAGCATGGAGAGTGATTGCTTTTAACTGCAGTCCATTAGTCTCATGAATTGTGAAATAATTGCATAGTAAATTAAGCTATCGTCTGGTCAACATTAACGCCTGTCAAAGTGCAAATAAAACAACTCAGTTTCATTTCACTTTCAGTCCAGGACTCCAGGATGCATAAGAGCCTCGATATGATTCACCAATACAGTTTCCATGCAGTTGGCCGCTTAGGATTTTTCAGAAACACGGGGCGGATATTAAAGAGCTATACAAACTTAGCATGATTTCAATTGGTTTAGAAGGCATTACTGCTTGTGTTGAAAGCCACTAGGGGCGCTAACGGGGCTTGAAACTCGCTCCGTCAGTCTACCGCTCCAGCGTGTAAGCCATTCTGCCATCTTTCACCCCTAAAGTCGATAATAGTACCTCAGCTGGGTCTTTTTCGGCACGGTTTATAGGCTTGTATATGTTATTCTGCTAATAGTCTAGCATTGATAGTCCATCCATCGGTGTTTGTAGGCCTAAATGCTTAGACCGCATATCTCACAATTGTCATTTCCCACCATATTCTGTCTCGCTGTTTCCCACTCTGCAATCTTCCGTGTAGTGTGGTGGAAATCCCCGATTGAAAATTACGCTGAATAAACAAACAGTCGTGATAGATTAAGACCTACTCGCAATAAACAGCCAGAGAGAAACGTCAATATGATATTAGAAATCGATAGCGTATACAAAGAGAAAGTTAGAACGACTCCATACGAGGCATCGCGCAAAGGTCATTACAGAGAAGACCACCAATTACTATGTCCTCGCTTCACTTTTTCTTTTTGGAAACGGTAAAAATAGCAACAAATACCAGGAAGCGAATTTTAGCACAATCATTAGTCAGCTTAGGACTAAAATAAGAATAAACTCAAACTCAGTGGATTAGGCAACAGAGTACAAGAAGAGGTCTCTTGTCTACAACATCTGCCTCTGGTCCAAGGCTTGATCATACGTATCATACGTATTATATTTTTCGTATCATACTGTGGCGAACCGGGCCTATCGAGGTTCCTACGCCTCCTAAACTCAAGATGGCTCCGCCCGGTTCGGCGCACACGGGGTTATGACTCACTAAGGCACGTGGTCGTCCGTCTTAGCTTTTTGGCTAAGATCTCAGGCTCTCTTGCTACCACCTGTCACTACGCGCACTTTACCTGCACTCTTAATCCCTCTCTCTATGTATCCTCTTTCCTCTCCCTTAACTCTCCGTGCACCTTACTCCTCTCCGTGCACCTTACCTTTCACTGTGCACCTTGCCTCTCGCCGTGCACCTTGCCTCTTACCGTGCACCTTACCTCTCACCGTGCACCTTGCCTCTTACCGTACCGCCTTACTCTCAGTGCCTTGCACCGCACCTCTCGCAATGCACCTCTCGCAATGCACCTCTCGCAATGCACTTAATCTCAAGGGTGCTTCCTTAACCTCAGGGTGCACTCTTCCCACGGGTGCATAGGGTGCATAGTGCCCTATCCTTATATGCACTTATATGGACCTTCTTACCATCACACGCCGCCTCGGCCATCGGTCCTGATCTGTGGCAGAACCGGCTATTTATACGATTTCTGCCGCATGCACTCATCATGCTAGCTCACACTCATCACCGCTCTCTAATTGCTGTGCGCCATTCACTAATCGTCTACCACTCAGCCTGTCTTTCCTTTATGCAATCTATTATTATTATATTGGGCCTGACTACCTATGCGGGCGGCTACCTGTCAAATGATTAAGCTCATGAATTATTAATGGCTCACTTGCGTCTATTTCTATTAAGGGTCCTATGCTATTATCTAAATTCGCTACATCACCCCGGACTTATTGCAGGGATGGACCCCATCCCTCATTTATTCGTAACAAAACTGTGTGTGGGGATCTCTAGCGTGTTAACATTCAGCACAATTTATGCAGTACATAATCAGAGCGTTTTACAGTAACAGCAATTAATGCAATTAAACAAGTACAATTATGCAATAAATCATCATTAGTGTCCTTTTAAACAAGCACACAACTAACCAACATTAGAGTTATAAACAGTTAATTATTAAACAACACATCATATTGAAACAACAGAAGTCCCTCTGTTCTTCTTTACTCTTCGTTGGAAGAGGTATATACGATCATCGGTGAATCCTCCGAATCCGATAATTGAAGATCCTTCTGTACATCCACTGGAGGTCCGATAAATTCTTCCGCATTCGCTTTAGTTTTCTCGTCTTCTTTGTGTGTTCCGATTCTCGATCCGCTGGCAGTTCTGGTGTTATCCTCTCCGACTCCGATATTTTCTGGGTTCGGCTGCTTCTCTGCTTCTTCGATTGACGTCGCTGCTTCTGTTCCAGCAGGCCAGCTCCTTGGTGTGTCTCCATGACGCAACGGGTAATGTGCTTTTATAATCCCCCGAAGCAACCTTGGCTCAAGATCCGGGCATTCTCTCCTCCCGACGTTGGAAACACTAGTCGACGCCGTTGGTTCCGGTGCGTTTTTCGCGTCGGACGCCGTCATAAACAACTGAACCGGACTCTTTGGATCTCCTGGTCCTTGGCACGCCTTCTTGATGTTACTTAAACTCCTCTTCATAGGCGTGAATTTTAGGTTTGGTCTTTTTCGTTTCTCCAACGGGTGTTCAGGTGTTGAAAGAGATCCTCCACTAGTCACGGTTTCCCATATCGTCTTCGGGTCGTCGACGTTATGCTCTTCTTCCATGTGTCGAATCACATGGTACTTGGAACACTTCTTAACGACATGCACCCACGTACTAACTTCAACAGGAGTCCTCGCGAGCACCCCGGACTTAATCTCAGCGTTATCTCCTGAGCTCTTCTCTCGTCCGTTAGCAGGCGCAGTCTCTCCTAGTTGCACACGTCTGCACTGAGGCGCCCTTACCTGATTCCTCGATGGAATCCTTTTGGGACCCATCCGCACTTCACCAGTCTTAAAATGCACTTCGCACTTATTCTCAATCAAAAACTCCATTCCTAACATTATCTCCTGCACCTCCTTTGAAACTAGGAAAGCCACATCTTGCTTCCGACCCTGACTAAATTCCATGCTTACAACTAATCGTCCTTCTAGCGTTATTTCACTTCCATTAGCCGCTAATAACTTCTGAGGCGCTTGTCCTAACTCTCTGTCTCGTACTAACTCTGCGGGTATCAGATTTATCTCTGAACCGGTATCCACTAAGCATAGATGTTCTTGTCCATCTATGATACCTGTTATATACACTGAACTTCCTGTGTCCCCTCTTTTACCTGTCTGAGATAGCACGTTATAGTTTACTGTCTCTTTTGGTGATTCTCTACCTGACTTATCTCTACAGTTCCTTGCTACGTGCCCACGCTTCTGGCACTTAAAACACTCGACCTTCCTGACTGTGGTGCTTTCTGTCTTCCGACACTCCTTTGCTAAATGCCCAACACTCTTGCACTTATAGCACTGCACTTTGCTTTTCCAATTGAACTCAGGTCGATTCCTCCGACCGTTATCATCTATTGTCTTAGGCACTGTAATTGTCGCATCTCTAGTTGCTTGAACCCGATCTTTCGTCTGTCCGAGCACTTCACTTCCGGTCCTTAACAACTGTCTCTCCATATTAGCTTGCCATTTCTCCATGCTCAGCTTCTGTTCCGACATGAAGTCTGACACCTGTTTCATCAATTGCTCAGTCACACTCTCTTCATTCGTGGCTCTAACCTGATGCTGATACTCTGAGTGCGTTCTTGTACTCAAAGGCACTTCCTCGGCTGCTCTCTTGTAGCTTTCTAACCTCAACGCCACCCTATACGTCTCGTCTAAAGACCGTGGCTCTCTCTCCCTGACTTTGAGCGAAAGCTCCTTATCCCTCATTGCTTCGAGAAAAGCATCTCTTGCCACTATCTCGGTCGTGTCATTTATCGGTCCGGGAAAAGCCAACGCTGTAAGCTTCCTTATATCATGTAACAAGTCCGCCAAGCTCTCCTTATATCCTTGCTTCCTGCACCGCAGCTGCGTTCTAAAAGTCTCCTGCTGCGCCTCTAATCCATACCTTTGTCTCAGTCTTGCTATCAACTCCTTGTACGTTACATCCTCTCGAGCCCCAAAATCCCACAGCAACTGTGCTGGACCTTTTTCCAAAGCACACTGCAAAAAAGCTCCTTTGTCAGTGTCTGTCCACTCATTATACCTGGCACAGACCTCAAATTGACGTATAAACGTCTCCAACGGCATTGTACCGTCGAACTTACTCGGCTTCATTGGCGTTCTTCTTCGACTCTGCCAGCAGGTCATGCACTCACTCAACTCGGAACGCCATTGCCTGTCTGCACTCAACTGTCTCTCTTTAACAGCCTCTGCTTTCCGCAACCAGTACTTGTACTGACTGTCGTCACGTCCCTTCATCTGCTTCGGACGCGCACCTGTGCTGGCCGACCTGGGGTCAAATAGGCTGGCGAGATTGAACTCCTCCAACTCTCGCTCCTTGTCCATGGCGCTTTCCTTAATTAAGCTAGGTGCTTTAGTCAGCGTGTCTTGCACCTCGGTGCTCTTGCACTCCTTACCAGTCCTCAACCTGCTATCAATGCCCTCCGGGTGCTCTTCAGGTCTATTACACCTTCCAGACCTCGACCTTACTCTACCCGGTGCAATTCACCCTTTAAACCCCTCTCTTACTCTGCTTAGTGCGCTTAACCCTTTGTGAAGCCTACCCCACTTCTGGTACCAATTATGTGGCGAACCGGGCCTATCGAGGTTCCTACGCTTCCTAAACTCAAGATGGCTCCGCCCGGTTCGGCGCACACGGGCTTATGACTCACTAAGGCACGTGGTCGTCCGTCTTAGCTTTTTGGCTAAGATCTCAGGCTCTCTTACTACCACCTGTCACTACGCGCACTTTACCTGCACTCTTAATCCCTCTCTCTATGTATCCTCTTTCCTCTCCCTTAACTCTCCGTGCACCTTACTCCTCTCCGTGCACCTTACCTTTCACTGTGCACCTTGCCTCTCGCCGTGCACCTTGCCTCTTACCGTGCACCTTACCTCTCACCGTGCACCTTGCCTCTTACCGTACCGCCTTACTCTCAGTGCCTTGCACCGCACCTCTCGCAATGCACCTCTCGCAATGCACCTCTCGCAATGCACTTAATCTCAAGGGTGCTTCCTTAACCTCAGGGTGCACTCTTCCCACGGGTGCATAGGGTGCATAGTGCCCTATCCTTATATGCACTTATATGGACCTTCTTACCATCACACGCCGCCTCGGCCATCGGTCCTGATCTGTGGCAGAACCGGCTATTTATACGATTTCTGCCGCATGCACTCATCATGCTAGCTCACACTCATCACCGCTCTCTAATTGCTGTGCGCCATTCACTAATCGTCTACCACTCAGCCTGTCTTTCCTTTATGCAATCTATTATTATTATATTGGGCCTGACTACCTATGCGGGCGGCTACCTGTCAAATGATTAAGCTCATGAATTATTAATGGCTCATTTGCGTCTATTTCTATTAAGGGTCCTATGCTATTATCTAAATTCGCTACAATACGCACGTATTTAACGTATGATCCTTTATCATACGCGCTATCATACACGAGCAAAAATACATTAGGCCTACATAGCCATGAAATTGCGTCAATTACCGCAGTCTGTTAACCATTTGCCTGCACAAAGAAATTAAAAGCGGAATCCCTATACAAAGGAATTTTAGAAAACGGAGGTCTCGGGTCAAAAAGGTCAAATTCTAAAGCAGCTGCAATTTTGCTTCAAATACGAGTCTTCAGAGAGCATTCCTAGCACACACACACAGGTAAAAGATACTTCAGCTACCTACGATCCCTGATATCAGTCACCAAGTAATAAATCTTTAGCGTTTGCGACGCCCGTATATGTACGTCGTGGGCCTCACAGAACAGAAGGCATCCACCTCCAGGGTGCCAATTATCACCTTAGATTAAGTTTCAGACTCCACTCCTGTAGAAGAAGATGCAAATGCAATAAATAGTCCATACGAACAGGCCATTACCGCCATAACTGAAATTTGATATATCAAGTAGATAAGCGATTCTCACCCTTTGGGTCGCGACTCCAAACAGGGGTCGATTCGACGATTTGCCAGGGGTCACCTGAGTCTCCCTGAGACCGTCGGCAATATGGTGTTGTCTCTTTTCTGATGCGCAAAACTTGATATTGTAGGTCAAGTAAGCAAATTATAAGTAACCGAGCGGACTTATAAAATACGCCTATCATACACGTATTTTATTTTTTTATTCATACGCACTTATTTTTACGTATTTTATTTTGTCATATGCGTATGATCGAGCTTTGCTCTGGTCATAGCAAACGAATGACGACAATTTTAGAAAGGAAATTAAATGTAGCATAATTTTATTACAACTCTCTTCTAAATCGTGCTAAGCATTTCATGTGTGAGAGTGGAAATCATTGGCCCTAATATTTACTATAGGTGAAATAAATTATATCGTTGGTAAATGCTTTCACATTCAGAATTCGTCTCCTAAAGCTGACGCCGCCAATTATCTCTCTGACTTCAGTGCCGCTGCCGCGGCATTCGGTCTGAAGGCATCCTTTAAGAAGACACGAAAAAATATCGGGGTGCGGCCCTCCATCTTTAGCAGTGTCCACCGACAGCGATACCATAAAGCCAACACATAGCTTCATATATCTTGGCAGTACTCAGTCGTCAAACGGATCTTAAACGACGCATCTCCTTCATTTCATCACCTATGTTCTCCCACAGCAATATCTGGAGAGACCAACGTATTTCTCTCAGACTCAAAATTCGTCTGTACATGATCCTTGATCCTCGTGATGTCAGTGCTGTTCTATGCCGCAGAAACATGGACGCTACTTTCCATAGACCTCCGTAAGGTAGAAGCCTTCCATAGAAAATGTCTCCGCTCCATCATGGGAATTCTGTGGTATGATATGCAAAGGGGGGGACATGTCTCATCGCCGCAAAAATAATAACTTTCTAAACATGTTCGGAGGACCCGTCACTGATCTGGGGGGGGACAACAGTTTTGATATAATTATAGGGGTCACTGAAACCTTGACAGTCGCTGACAAAGGGGAGTGGCCAAAAATTATTGACGTAATTAAAGGAGAGTCCCTATGGTGTCTGTTTACCACCGTTGTTGAATCAACATGAATGTCGTTGTGCACCGTCGACAGAAGTATTATGAGCATTCCGGATTTATTCAACGAGTTTTCTTACTGAAACGTGGCATGAGGACGCCGATAGCGTCATCAAACGTCTCCGCACTTCGGGATTTAACGTCGTTGGTGCGGTCCGTGCTCTGCCGCCCAAGAATCAACTTGAACAATGCACATTTCATGAGTCATGGCGTGCTCGCCGTCATCTCGAAACCCGGAACGAACATCGCTAAAGTCGATACGAAGCAGAAGCCGAGGTCTTTCGAGTTCCTCTGCTGTCGAGTTGCGAGCGGCCCTGCGCCGGCGATCGTTGTCTGTAATAACACGTCTAGGTAAATATGTCACGAATCACGATAATTTAAACATCCACGTTCAATATAGTATCCATTTGACAATAACTTGAATAATTTGGACAAATATGGGCTTAAGACGCGGGCAAGTATTCGGAAAATGCTATTCCACAAGATGCTTATAAGTCAGTAGCTGTCCGCCTTGTACGTAATTGTTTTAGGCCTACCTTACCTATGTACCTATCGATCTTCCTACCTACCTACCTACCTACCTACCTAACTACCTATCTAACTACCTACCTATTTACTTCCATTTACAATGGCGGGCCATAAAATGACGGGCCAGGAAATGACGGTCCACGAACTGACAGGGAACCCATAAAAACAATCGCCGTATGACACAAAGTGAAGAGTACATTCACATATTTAATAGAGATAATATTATATTTCTCAGCCGTAACCAGTGACGAATAATATTTAATATCGTATGCTGCGTCGGCATAAACTTCCATTGGTTCCAAATTTTTGCGATTCCACCAAAGGGAAAATGGAGGTAATAGGGGTTGCGTCCTCACTTTTTCATCCAAGTTCACTATGCGCAAACCGGGCTACTAACCTTTAAGACCTTTGTCTTCAAAGATGCCAACGCACACTCTACTGCACGAGTTGACTCTTAGGGACCGTCCATAAATGACGTCACGCACTTAGAAGGAGGGGGCTCAAACATTTGTGACGTTGCGTGACGACAGGGGAGGTGGTTTCCAGAAATGTGACGTCACATAATAATAAATATTGCTTTTAATACCGCAATGCTATGTTACCGCAAAGTTGAACTATTTTACACTTATAATTCATTTTTTAAAAAAGAATTTGAAAAAGTTTCTGAATTTCGCTTCAAATATAATAAAGATAATGAGTATTTTCAAACAAATTCATTGCAATACCCGCTTCATTCAAGAAATAAGTGAATTGAAACATTAATTTTGACATTAGAAAGATGGGGGGTTTGTCGCGCTGTGACGTCATTTGTAGGGGTCTGACTTTTTGTGACAACTTGTGACGAGGGAGAGAGGTGGGGGTAAAAAAACTGTCAAAATCGCGTGACGTCATTTATGGACGCCCCATATCTTAGGCACGTGCACATCCGTCATATCTTTTTGGATCGGAATGCTTCTGTGAATCTGTGGCGAGTTCAATCACTGCTGAAATTTCTCTCTCATTATTATTATTATTATTATTATTATTATTATTATTATTATTATTATTATTATTATTATTATTATTATTCAAATCAAACCAAAACAAATGAAACAAAACATTCAACGGCGCAATTATGACTAATGCGCTTCGACTGATATACCATACATATAAGTTTTGAGGCGCTTTTGTACAAATGGCGCGACAGTGTTGAGTCCCGTAGCTCTGGTGGTAGAGCATTCCATAGAGACGGGCCGTAGGCCCTGAACGACCGATCACCGATTTTTGTTCGTGTCCTTGGAACGAGGAGGGTCCTTGTAGACATTTACCTGGTGCTGATCGTTGATTTCTGTTTACATCGCAAAGTAGTTTACAATCTCTTCTCAGGTAGCCTGGGGCCTCTGCTCTCAGACATTTATCGACCAGTACAATTACCTTGAACCGTATGCGGTCCTTTACGGGGAACCAGTGTAATTCTTTTAGTAGAGGAGTGATATGATCCCTCCGTGTCTTCTGGTGGATTAGTCGAGCTGCCGCATTCTGTACCAGCTGTAACCTCTCTATTTGATTCTCAGTGATTAAGGATAACAGACTATTACAGCGTCTAACCGTGACGTAATGAACGCGTGGACTAGCGATGTCATAGTTGGCCGCGTAAGTGAATGCATGATCATGCGCAGCTGTCTTAATTGATAGAAAGTTAAAAACTCCCTGAGACTACTCGCCCGATATGATCCGCCATGGTTAGGTTTTCGTCTAATATCACTCCGAGGTCCCTTACGCCTTTTGCCCGCGAGATGGCGATTTCACCCAGTTTGATCTCATTTATCTTTATTTTCGTTGTCTGTCTTCTGTTCCCCAGAATAATAAACTCTGTCTTTGCATCATTACGCTTCAGCTTGTTTTGGTTTAGACAAGCCTTAATGTCAGTGAGGCAGTCCTCCATTTATCCAGGATGTCCCGTATGTCGGCTGGATGACAACTGCCTTATAGTTGAATGTCATCGGCGAATAGATGGTATGACAATTTGTGGTTATCAATCACTTGTTTGATCCGGCTGATGAAGATAATGAACAAAATCGGTCCCAGTATAGATCCTCCAGTATAGATCCTTGAGGTAGACCACAGTTTAAACGCCTAGAGTTTGATAGTTGCCCAGCGTTTCGGACTTGCATCTCCCGGTCCGTCAGATAGGACTTGATCAGGTCAAGATTATTATTATTATTATTATTATTATTATTATTATTATTATTATTATTATTATTATTATTATTATTATTATTATTATTATTATTATTATTATTATATTTATTATTAATATTTTTATTATATTTATTATTATTATTATATTTATTAAACTTGACAATTTCTTACGCGCAGTAACATAGCTAGGTGGCTAAAGTCAAAGGCGCTGTACAGGGAACGAAACGTTAAACAAATGCGTCTTGAGATGTTGTAGGAACCGATCCGGAGAGGTCTCGGTTGTCACAGCCATCGGGAGCAGGTTCCATGACGCCGGGTTTCCACGACGAAAGGACCGGTCCCCCAGTCCCGCTGTCTTGAGCGGAGGGGGAACGACGAGATGATTGCTGGCGCCGGAACGGAGAAGGGAGCGATGTGGTACTGTGGTCGATCGGCTGATTAGATCTGACAGATACGCTGGGCAGTGGATGTCATTCAGCGCATACTAGACAGATGCTATGGATTATTTAAATCAGCAAGGCTCTGTAAAAAGACATCTAGGAGCATTCTTCTTCTTCTTCTTCTTCTTCTTCTTCTTCTTCTTCTTCTTCTTCTTCTTCTTCTTCTTCTTCTTCTTCTTCTTCTTATTATTATTATTATTATTATTAGTAGTAGTAGTAGTAGTAGTAGTAATAGTGATGGTGGTGGTGCTGGTAGTAGTAGTAGTAGTAGCTGTAGTAGAAATAAAGAAGAAAGAAGTAGTAGCAGCAGCAGCAGTAGCAGTAGTAGCAGCAGCAGCAGCAGTAGTAACAGTGATGGTGGTGGTGCTGGCAGCAGTAGCAGTAGCAGCTGCAGTAGAAGAAGAAGAAGAAGCAGCAGCAGCAGCAGCAGTAGCAGCAGTAGCAGTAGCAGTAACAGCAGCAGCAGCAGCAGCAGCAGTAGCAGCAGCAGCAGCAGCAGCAGCAGCAGCAGTAAGAGTGGAATGCAGCAGAAAGAAGAAGCCAGATGGAAGAAGTAGCAGTAGTAGCAGTAGTAGTAGTAGTAGCAGTAGCAGTAGCAGTAGTTGTTGTTGTTGTTGTAGTTGTAGTAGTAGTAGTAGTAGTAGTAGTAGTAGTAGTAGTAGTAGTAGTAGTAGTAGTAGTAGTACTGTAGTAGTAATAGTAGTATAAGTATTCTTTCTTGAAATATTCCTTTAGAAGCATGGCATACGAGAACAGATTATAGACGAGAACTTTAGGGTTTTATAAAGCCATACTCTTACACTCACCAGTTTCTTCTGTCAAATAAATTCATCCTCACTACTCTGTTTCACGGCTCTGTTTATAAATAGGATGTACACACTGGTTTAGGAGGCTAAGTAAGCCTGTATGAAAACCACTGAGGTAACCATCTGCTATGTTTATAAATATGATGTAGACACTGTTGAGTCCTGTTATAGGGCCTATGCTGATAGGCCTAGGCTTATAATTATGATATTAATTGTGTATCTGACTTCTATACGGCTAGCTTAGCTAAGTCGTCACCGTTGCGGATGCAGCTTCTTACCAATTAAACTTCAGGCCTACTGGCCAATTATTTCATGTAATTTTGTGAGAAAATACGCTGCGCAATAGGGGCGTAGCTAGGGTGTCCGACGCCCGGGGACAAAAGATACTGACGGCGTCTCTGAACTTTAAAAAATTCTCAATCTCATAAAAAAAGAATCTCGTCACAACAATATTGATGTTTCATTTGGGGTTTTTCCTAGCATAAACACCATTTTGACGCCCCCCTAAACAGGACTTTTTCGACCCCCACCTCGGCGCCCGGAGACATATGTATCCCCTGCCCCTAGCTATGCCTCTGCTGTGCAATTGGTCTTACTTAATCCCGAGTTTGATTTGGAAATCTTATTGTCAGTGAGCGTCGATATACTTAGAATTTTAAAAATAACAAGAAACGATTTCGGAATAAGCAACAGAATATTATATTCACCTAAATTATAACGTAGTAGATTATAAGCTTATCAGATTACCATATGTAGACACCAGATGGCAGGCCGTAATTAGGTCACATGCCAAATCGAGCCTCTAGCCAGGGGTCTCCAACTCAAATCAGTTGGCGGGCCGCATTGGAAAACAAACCCAACGTCGCGGGCCGAACATGATTACAAGTACCGGTAATGCCTTGGTCTAAGACTAAGTCTATAAGTTTAAGACTAAGTAATGAAGAGTGTAAATTGAAAATGTAGGCAAAAAACACAATGAAACATAGCATTACACATTGTTATTTATTATTGTTCTATATCCTTGTGGATAAGTAAGCAATTTGGTATCTCCTAGTTCTAAAAAGAACGGTAATAACCGGTCCTAAAGCTAAAATTGTTATTTTCCCAAACTCGGTGGCGGGCCGGATGAAACTGTTCCGCGGGCCGGATCCGGCCCGCGGGCCGCCTGTTGGACAACCCTGCTCTAGCCTGTTGGTTGTCACACTCCGACAGAGCCTCGTATATTTCTATTAGACCTAGTACTGTACTGTACTTGGAATAAGCCGAGAATCGTATGGGACTCTAACGAAATAGCGAAGGGTTCAGACACGTTCTTCGTAAACATCCCGTCGAATATCAATATGCTGTCGACGTCTCCATTTGTCGTCATGGTTCTTCTGTTTTTAGCTAAAGGTAAGATATGCTACGAATAAATGGGTCTACATGAAATAAAGTTTGAAAGAAATACATGAATTATGAGCAGAGATTCATTCGATAGTTAACTCGACCAGATTACTACTGAGGCCTATGAGGGTACAGGAAGCGTTTTCGTTTAATTAATTTGAGCACATGTCCATGTACGTGAATTTCAATGCGTCGACATTAGTTAAGAAAATATTTTTACAAACAAATTGTCATCTTATAAACTCGTAGCGTAGTCACAATGAATGCATGGAAGCTCACACATTGGGGCAAGAGGGGGCACTTGCTCCCGGGAAAATGCAAAATTATCTTTGTAACAGACATGGGTCAATTACAATTATGATTGTAATTCAATTGTAATTAATTACATTTGGCCAATGTAATTGTAATTGTAATTGATCTGTGAAAAGTTCAATTACAAGTAATTGTAATTGTAATTGTCTTGTGTGTAATTGTAATTATAATTGAGATATTGTAATTGTCTTACTCAATTACAGGATTGTGAGTTTTATAAGTTCTAATAGCGTATTAGCATGTATGAGCCGAAGTCTTGTCAGTCTATGAATGTATCGCAGTGAATACATTGGATGGTTAGTGAATTGTCAAAGCACACCGGTTATTGGTAAATGGACTCACTGCTCTGGTCAGTTGCCATGCAAAATTTACTTATTTACTTTTTACTGCCTTTCAAATTGGAAGGGAACCAGCTTATCATTTGTCTACTTCCTGTGTTCTGCGGCTGCGCTTTTTGTGAATAAAAGTTTAATGCCAGTAAAGATGAGCGTAAATAAAGAAGGAGTAATATGGAATTATTTTGAAAAGTCTGATGACTTTAATAATGCTGTTTCCAATGCAAATGTTAAAGTGAAGTGCCGGTTGTGTGGTGAATTAGTGTCATGCTCGAAAAAGGCTACTTCGAAATTGTTGACTCATTTGCAGATTTGTGAAACTTAGTGTTACGGTTTTTGAAATCGGCCGTAGCATATGACTTTGTTGAACTAATTTATGTTAATTATTTTACACACTTAAGTTTATTAAAAGAAGCAGAAAGAGGAATGAAAAGTAATTGTAATTGCAATTGACACATTTGTAATTGTAATTGTAATTGATCCCAATGTAATTGGCTGTAATTGTAATTGACAAAAATCCATATAATTGTAATGTAATTGTAATTGCTTAAAACGTAATTGACCCATGTATGCTTTGTAATTAACCCATTAACCGTGTATTTAACTGTAACTCAATGTAAAATGGACGGATATATTTGGGATCCCCAGTTAAGGGGTTAACTATATTCTGGGTTCCAACCAATATTTTTTACAATAAAACACTATTGATACACAAAGTGAAATTGAGAAACTTAACTTTAACTAAGAACTGTGGAATTGAATATCTTGAAAACTATATTAACCGTGATCATTGTGCTTTGCCCCCATCCCAACCGAAAAATGTCTGCGGGCGCAACTTAATGAAGTTTTAGACTTATTTGATAAGTAATATTGCGATACATTTACTTTAGAAATCAACTGCTGTGTTGTGAACCCGAGAGAATTTCTAACTACAGTGGGTGAAGTCGTTTCACTCAGATGCAACGCAAGACCAAACGACGAAACACAGGGCATCGTTTCAAATTTGAAACTGGAAAACGAAGGCAAATCTGAAACTCTGATCTTCCAAGCCCCTGTATACAACTCGAAAGGAGAAATATCAACCGACAAGTTCGTTGCTAACGGTTACTTTTTGTCGAAATTAGATGAAAATCTAGTGAACGCTACAATTCAGATAAATGAAACTCAGCTGAAACACGGAGGCCGTTATGTGTGCGGTTGTACTGCAGCAACAATATCAACAGGAAGTGCAAATCTAGTTGTCTTAGGTAATACCTTAAGCACTGAATAATTATTAATTGATTAATTTTTCCTATGAATTCAAAATACGCGGCGAAGTATTGAAATAAAGTTTCGCTTCTACATGTGATTCAGAGAACCTTAATCTAACGCAGCGGTGCGCAACCTGTGGCCGTACGACCCAGGCCCGCCGAGAGACATTCCGGGCCCCTGTGCAAAATGGCCGGCGGGCCCTTCAGAAGTCTTAAAATTTCTTGACGACTTTCTTTTCTTTTCTGTTCTTTTCACCGTTTTTTTCTGTCTTAAAATTACCTTTTTTACACCTTAACATTACCTGATGACCTTTTTTGCTTGTCACCCCTTTCACGCTGTCCCGGGCCCCTCTCCTTTAGTGTGATTATTCATATTATTGTTGATTATACATGTTCACCATCGGCCCGGGTCCCCCCCCAGACCACAGGGCCCCTGTGCAGTTGCCCCCTGCCCCCTCTCGGCGGCCCTGGTACGGCCGCATGCGGCCGTGGGTAACAACTTGTGCGGCTGTGCACGTGTATTTTAAAATGTTTGTGATGGCGGCCGTTGGCATAAGCAGGAAATCATCATAATCATGTTCTCTATCCTGGGACAGGTTCAGGGATCCAATGTCTCCATTCTTCTGATAATATCGAACAGTATTGTCACGTCTAGACGTTTGATTAATATCGGCTGAGCGAAAGGTTTTTCATGGGGTTTAAAGTTTTGACAGAGTGACGCTACGAAAACGGTTAACTTTGAACATATAGCGGTCGGTGCGAACACATCGGGTCGAGCGGTTTAGGAAATTGTTACGGATTTAGCACGATATTGGAAAAGTTGGAAATGTATTCGATCACCAAAGACGTGTCGACGAGGTCAGTTGGGTACACTAGAGACACCATCTTGGCGCTCAATCATCCGCGACCGCCTGACCAGGCGTCGCGCTGTGCACTCTTCGTTCTCTACCTCTGGCGGCCGAAATGGCTAAGGAATCGTACACAACATTCATCGGTGCACAGAGTCGACGGAGGGGGAATGGGGGTCGTAGCGTCGGTTAGTAAACAATCATTCACCATGAAAACATTATGTCCGATCAGAACAGGGTGGATAAATGTGCAATCTCTCACGAATAAGGCCATCGCAATTCGGGAACTTATCGACGAACGGTACTATGACATATTATCAATCACGGAGACATAGCATCAGAGTCCGGATGACGTCTGCCTAAGGTCGTGCTGTGGCGCCGATTATGTGATTATTGAAAAGGCCAGAGCCGATCGGAGAGGGGGAGGTGTAGCCATCTTCCTAAAAGCAAACCTGCTAACAACGGAAATTACTCTTCCCCTAAAAACAACTTTTGAGGCAGTATGCGCACAAGTTCTCACAGGAAACGGTCACCTAATCCTTCTACTCGTCTATCGCCCGGGCTCCATTGCACCGACAGAAGAGTTTTTTGATGAGCTGACAACGGTGCTAGCGGACCTAGTGGTGAAACCTATGCCTCTGCTAATCGGCGGTGATTTCAATTTGCATGTACAAGACATTGAAAGTTCGGATTTCAAACGCTTCGAGGAGGTCCTAAACACGTTTGGTCTAGCACAAAGGGTAAGCACAGCTACACATCGAGCGGGGGCCACCCTATACCCGGTAATCACCTATGCCAAAGGCCCAGAGATTGAGATAGAAATTGATCCACCTGGGATTCTTTCGGACCATGCATGTATAACAGCGAAGTTCTTCATGCCACGCAAACAGACTACAGCAAACTTCAAAAGAGTTAGAAACTTGAAAAGAATAGACCGTAATGAGTTCTTTCAGGCCAACAGAGACTGCCCGTTACAGAACATGAAAACTGACTGGCCAGTGGACGATATGGTACAGTTATATAATACGTCATTACGTGAACTTGCGGATCGTTTTGCACCGTTGCACAGCATTCGGGTTGGAAGGAGCCCATCGGAACCCTGGCTGGATGACGAATGCCGCATGGCACGTCGCACTACTCGGCGGAAAGAAAGGACATACAGGCGCTATAAAACTGAGCTGGACAAGGAGAGCTGGGAGGCTACACTCCATGCTAAACTAGAACTGCTTACGGCTAAGAAAAATGCGTTCTGGGCCAAACGGGTACAAGAGGAAAGCAAATCGCCTGACAGACTCTGGAAAACGGTTGAGCATCTGCTAAAGCCAAACTGGGAGCCTGACCTTTCAAAAGAGGCCGGACAAATTACTATCTCCCCCGATCGGTTTCGATCGGTTCGCTGATTTCTTTTTAGAGAAGGTAGCAGAGATAAAACAAGCAGTAAAAGACGATCCATCATTCCAGAGCGAGGAATTTGAAGGACAGGGACCACTGCCACTTTGGAATTTTTCGCTAGTATCGTAGGATGAGGTAAAATGACCATAAGTCTTTCGCCAGCCAAAGCATCGGAGCTTGATCCCATTCCTGCGTTTCTTGTAAAGGAAGTAATTCAAGTACTATTAGGACCCATTACTAAGATAGTAAATGGGTCGGTACTGCAAGGGACGTTTCCAAGCGACCTGAAAATGTCGATCATTGTGCCGAAGCTGAAAAAGCGGAACCTGGATGCGGCTGAATTAGCGAGCTGAAGACCAATCTCAAATCTTCCCTTTCTCGCAAAAATCATCGAACGTGTTATATCGGCGCACCTAAGAAGGCACCTTGATCAAACGGATACCCTCCCGGCAGAGCAATCGGCTTACGGACGATTCCATTCAACAGAAACTGCTCTACTACACATTTTATCTGATGTGTATGAGGCGGCAGATCGAGGACAAGTTACGGAAATGGTTCTTCTGGATCTGACGGCAGCGTTTGACTGTGTAGACCACAATATCCTTTTCAAGAGAATTGAGAAAAACTTCGGTGTCTGCAGCGGAGCCCTGGATCTGATTGTTTCAAAAGCGCCTCAAAACTTATATGTATGGTATATCAGTCGAAGCGCATTAGTCATAATTGCGCTGTTGAATGTTTTGTTTCATTTGATTTGATTTGACTATTCTTTTCTTGTCTGCGTCTTGCTTCTTAGTTTTCTGCATAGGTCTTGTGACGCTGTGCATCTGTTTTCATCATCCAGTCCAATAGCATCTTTCTTGGTGTCCCTTTTGTCTTTCTTCCTGATATACACAGATAGGCCTGTGGAATAAGGGGGAATATTCTCAGATGGATTGAAAATTGGTTGAAGGGAAGAAGACAGAAGGATGGCATTAGGGGAGGCCATTCGCAATGGGCAAGAGTTATCAGTGTAGTGCCTCAGGGCTCAGTGCTTGGGCCATTGCTTTTTCTAATATATATAAATGATATCGATGAAGGATTACTGTCCAAAATTTCAAAGTTTGCAGATGATACAAAGATATGTAGAAATATAGACTCGGAGGATGATGCTAAAATTTTACAAGAGGATCTAAGGAAATTATTTCAGTGGTCTGTGGACTGGCAGATGCTTTCAATATTGATAAATGTTCTGTAATGCATGTTGGGAAGTCTAATAATGGTAATGAATATTCTTTAAGGGAAGGTTCTAACCACAACAGAAAAAGAAATAGACTTGGGGATAATCATCCATAGAAGTATGAATCCATCTCACCAATGCATGGAGGCAGCTAAAAAGGGAAACCAAATGTTGGGAATGGTGAAAAGGACAATAGTGAGTCGAGACAAAGATATAAGCATAAAACTTTAGAAGTCATTAGTAAGGCCTCATCTAAAATACTGTGTTCAGTCATGGAATCCATTCTTGAAAAAGATATAGAGCTTTTAGAAAAAGTGCAAATACGAACAACGAAGATGGTCAATGGGTGCCATACTTTAAGCTACGAAAAAAGACTTCAATATTGTGGACTGACAACATTAGAAAGGAGAAGAGAGAGAGGGGGATTTGATAGAAACATACAAAATAATGACTGGGAAAGTAGATGTGCCATATGATCGTTTCTTTACATTGGCACACTATAACAGCACAAGATTCCACAAATGCAAATTGTCTAAGCAGAAGGTTGGCCCAAGAAAGAATTTTTTAGTGTGATGGCGATGGCTGTGGACAAATGGAGCAGTTTGGACGAGGTGGAAGTGACAGTTGAAACAGTAAACGGATTCAAAGGCTATCTCGATAAACTAGGTTATTGAATGCAGATGGTCACATCAGTGGTTTACACACCGGCTTACTTAGCCTCCTAAGCCACTTAAAATCACATTATTATTATTATTATTATTATTATTATTATTATTATTATTATACTTCTCTCAAGGTCGTTTACGCGGGGGAACCCTGCATTGTGGAACACTCTGCCGGACAACGTGACCAGCTCAGACTCTGCTGGACTTTTTATTACGAACTTAAAACGCACTTATTTAGAAGGAGCTTCTCGTGACTATTATGTGTGTTATTATGTGTGAAGCGCTCTTGTTATGGGCCTTAGTCCTGCTACTGCGCTTAAAAAATTGGCCAGAATAAATAAATAAATAAATAAAATTACTGTCCCTTGCTAAACAGTGAAGACTTTCTCACATCCCTGGCTTTACTGGTGGATTTGCTAACCCATCTCAGCTATCTTAATCAAAGTCCTCAAGGCAAAGCAACAACAGTTTGCCTCATGCATAGAAAAACTAAAGACTTCCTTGACAAATGTCGTCTCCTCAAAAGTCATCTGCAGCAGCATAATTTCTGACATTTCCCAAAACTTACGGCTCTAGTTGACAGCAAAGACATACAAGCAGATGAAATTCCAACCATCCCCTATTCTAGTGTTTTCGATGGGCGGTTGCAGAAACGAATTCGCCGTCCGCTTCCAAGATTTTGAGTCGATTTCAGCAACAGTAAGACTAATTGTTTCTCATCTGATGGTGACAGAGAGTGAACTGTTTCATCTTCAAATGGAACTGGTTGAGTTGAAGAATAATGAGCATCTTGTGAAGAAGTTTGCTGATGAGCAGCGTCGTTTCAGTTAACTGTAACTGAAACTGAAATATCAGTTAACTGAAAAATAACCAATCAGTTAGCCTAATTGTAACTGAAAGTGAAACTGAAAAATATCAATAACTATAACTGGAATTGGAACTGGAAATAAAGAACTGAAATAGTTAAAATAACTGAAAAATAAATGACAAACTTAAAAAGTCAAGCACCCAAAGAAAAGATCTTCTGGTGAACACATTGAAACTCTCGATCTTCCGAAATTAGAGGTAATCTGAGCAGTTTAACTAGAGATGCAGGATATTTGCAATGTTGTAGCGATAACACCATGCAACGAGAGCTTAAAATTAAGAGTAGTTATTGCATAATAAGAAAAACATCGAAATTTCATTAATGTGTTTAATGGCAATTAACTGAAAAATAACTGAAACTGACACTGAAAAATGACAAGAACTTGAACTGAAACTATAACTGAATAATAATTCAAATAACTTTAGATGTAACTGAAACTGAAAAATAATTATAATCAAGAACTGAAACTACGCTGCTGATGAGAACGATCCGTTGGACACGTGAAAAAAGCAGTGAAATACCCAAAACTACGAGAACTGGCCAGAAACATTCTTGTTCTTGATGGAAGCACGTGTGCGAAGCAGCGTTTTCTAGAGTTAAATATTTGAAAAGCAGGCATCAAACCAGATTGGTAGACAGCAATCTGGAGTCCCCACTCCAGATTGTAGAATAAGGCTGATGGTCTCCAGCGAGTCTCCTGATTTCGCTTCTGTCTGCAAGTACGCAAGACAAGGCAGCCATTAACGACTTCCAATGATGACGATGTTCTGCAAACAGTGCTGGAAACATTTCATTTACATTTTAAAAGTTTTTCTTTTTCGATGTTACTAGTTACGACAGCTACGTTGACATTTATTAGGTCCCCTACATATGTATAAATGAAGGAAGTTGGATATTGTCGGGAACATTATATTCCGTTATAATGCGTCATTCGAAAAAAACTTGCACTCTCTGGTGGCCGTCATGAAGTAAAAAAAGTATGCAATGCGGCCGGCAACACAGAAAAGGTTGCGCACCCCTGATCTAACGTTAAATAAACTATGGCCTATAGTCTATACATAGACTATAGGATATAGTTATTTATTGATAGTTTTTTAAAACTATAGTTTATATAATATATAAACTATAGATCGTTTGATCTACAAGGCATCATAATGCTAGAAATAAATCGAAAATGTCGTTCACCAAATTTTGTGATTTGGTTCAAGTGTTTGCAAAATAGAAACAAAGCAATCGTTGTGTTTTCACTTAATAAGAATCGTTTTGAAAAGACTTTGAGATAAACCAATGAGGCAATAAAGAAGTGAATGGATGAGTGACAACTCATAGATTCTAATTAAATAAACAACAAAAACTACTTTTAAATGCGTGTATTTAGGAAGAACACAGACTTTGCAATGCAGCGATTTCATTGTTTAGATGTATCTGTTGTTTTTCAGCGGATAAACTGTCCTTTGTGCTGAACGGAGGGAATCCTCCCACGCCAGGAGAACCGCTGGACTTACACTGTTCATTCTCATTCAGTGGCTCCATTTCATCTGTTTCCGTTGATCTTACAATAAACGATGGAAATGGCATTCAACTCGCAGCAAAAGGAGATCTTTCTCTGACGAGCAGTCAAGGAAGTCTTTATGTCAACTACAGTTGCATCGCTCAACGAAACAAAGAACAGAACTTTACGTGCGAAATGAAAACTTGGAATCGGTCTTCTTCGGAAAAGTCACTGCTACGCTCAATGACATCTCGCTATATCCTAGAAGCCCTAAATTCTGGTATGCCATGACATATTCCGACCGCTGTGAACTTGTGTTTCAATGTATTTAAGCGGAACTGACTGAAATTTGTAATTTAAATCAAGATGGGCAATACCAGAGTTATCCATCGGTCGGATTTTTGAGCCCAAACCCTGCCCAGCCCATAAACATCCCAACCCAACTCAAGTGAAATTCCTGTCTTTGGACTCAACCCAACCCAACCCATCGCGACCCGATTCAACGAAAAAGTGAAAGTACAATCGCATTACAGAAAATCATATCATACATATAATCAAACAGATGTCTGCAAATACCCAGTGTTCAATTTTCTTGTAACAGAAAGTTTTCAAAATGAAATTCATTCAAGTATATAAAGAAAGTGTTTATTTCGACTCACTAGTGCAAAAATCCTGTAGTTCAACATCACTTGCCATTGGAATTTTCGAGCGCATTCTGTACTGAATTATAACACCAAAAATTGTACAGTGGTTTTCACACATGCTAACTTAGTCTCCTAAACCACTTTAGGCCCAAATCACATTATTATTATTATTATTATTATTATTATTATTATTATTATTATTATTATTATTATTATTATTATTATTATTATTATTATTGTTCCCTTCATCTTCTTCCTCTTGTTATTATTATTATTATTATTATTATTATTATTATTATTATTATTATTATTATTATTATTATTATTATTATTATCATCATCATCATCATCATCATCATCATCAACTATTTCTTTTATTGAATTGGACAATGGATTTAAAGATTAGAAATTGAATGAAATGATATATTTATGCTTAGATGTCTGAAATTTTTGTTGATGCAAACATATTTGGGAGCAAATGTAGGTCTACTGTAGCTCATATACTGTATTGTTGTTCCTGAGAGTCAGAAGCCATAGTTTAATTTGTTCAGGAACTTCAGGTGCTGAAGCAGATTGCGAATCATCGGCGTTTGGATTTCTCATTGGATTGATATCTGTCTGCTGCGTGGTAGTTATCCTATTTGGCGTGATCATCTTAATGTATAACAGACTTCATCGATTGAGTGTCTTTGCAAACCAGAACTCTCAAGGCAAGTATCTGTTAAAATTTATTTTCATAAAACCATTCCACATCTACATTTATCACAAACAAAATTAGGCATCAATGTTTTAAAATTAGAATGTAGCGAAATCTAACAACATGTCTCTCTCTTTTTCCACAAGGTAGCGCTTAACAACTGAATAAATTGTTGGCCAGTATGCTTGAAGATACAGGTAGTTTATCTTCACATATCAACCGATGAATACGGTAGTATGTACACTGTATGTACGAGTTTGTATGTGTATGCATGTATGTAATGTAATATAACAGACTATTTGCATAGCGCCTCTTCTGAAGAATCACTCAGAAGCGCTCGCGCAGCAATTACTGTAGGCTATATTGACAAAGAGATAAGTTTTACGTTGTTTCAAAAAGAGGGCCATAGAATTAGGAGTTGTTAAGCCACGCATACTGGCGTCAAGAGCGTTCCAAAGGAAAGGGCCAACTGATTCAAAACCTCGTCTCAGGAACGAGGAGGTTCGTGCTTGGGGATACACTGAGAAGACCATTGTTTGTGGACCGAAGACATGGCAGCTCTGAAAGGTAAGATGAAGTGGCACCATAAAGAGAGAGTGCAACCGCTCTCAACACATGAAACTCAACTCGAGCAGGATAAGGCAGCCAGTGTAGAACAGACATCATATATTCACTAATGTGATCACGTCTTGTGACACCAGCAATCACCCTGGCTGCCGAACGAAGAACCATCTGGAGTTTATCAAGTCGCACCGATGGAAGACCAGCAAAAAGTGAACCACAGTAGTCAAGCTTTGACCAAATAAATGCATGAATAAAAGTAGAAGCAAATGGCATGTCTAATGTACGTCAAATCACTCTAAGATGGCGGAGATGATAGAGGCAACTGCGACAAAGTGAGTTAATTTGTTCCACAAAGGTTAACCCAGAGTCAATAATTATGCCAAGATTACGGACAGAAGAGTAGAAAGAGAGGTCAGAGAAGGCAGACTGTATAGACAGGTTGTCAATTTTTGAGAGCTGACCTCAAGTACCAAACCAGATGAGCTGAGTTTTTGCTGGATTAGGCCTAAGTATAAGACGATTTGAGTGCATCCAGGAACGAAGTAAGTCAGAGGTTTCAACAAATTCACGAGTGATCTGGGGCTGGAGTGTGAATAGGCCTGAATATCATCAGCACAGAGATGCCCATGGGTCCATTTTTTAGAACTCAATCCAACCCAACCCTTCAAATCTCTAACCCAACCCAACCCAACCCATGCCGATAATAGGGTCACTTGACTCAACCCAACCCACTGTAATACATTACAGTTTCTTAAACCATGACTTATTTTCTGACCCAATCAACCCAACCCAACCCACCATTAATATGGAAAAGTCTGACCCAACCCAATCTAACCCAACCCAACTCATGGGTTAACCCAACCCATTGACATCTCTGCATCAGCATTTAGCAGAATTGAAGTACAACATCAGCAGTATAAAGTATATACAGAAGCGGCCCAAGGACCGAACCCTGAGGGACTCCACATGTGACTGGCACTTCACGGGAGTAGGTAGAACTAAGCGATGCAATCATGCGTAGTTCAGAGAGATAGGATTTCAACCAGGCCAGAGGAACACCAGAGACACCAAATGTAGAAGAATATCGTGGTCAACCGTGTCGAATGCAGCACTGACATCAAATAGGGCAAGAATAGTGACTTCTGACCGATCAATGGAGCTATAGAGATCTGAGAGAAGATGCAAGAGAAGCGTTTCAGTGGAGTGTGAGGCACGGAAACCAGACTGGTATTTCGGCAGCAAGTCATTAGCTTCAAGATATGGAAACAGCTGAAGAGTGACAACCTTCTCAAGGACCTTAGATAGGAAACTGAGGTTTGAGAGAGGGCGTTAGTATGTATGTATGTATGTACTGTATGTATATTGTATATTTTGTGTATGCTATTGCTTTGAAGCTAGTCTTGATGTATATTTCGCTAGTAATGCAAACCTATAGTTTATTCAAATCTATTTAGCTGTAATATTGCTGTTTTAATTGAATTTCATTGGACAGGTGTTACAGCTCGGCCGATTTATGAATCGATTGACATGGAGCAGAGAATCGCTGGATCGAATGAAGCATACGAAGGTCTTAATCTAAACGATCATTCGATTCAAACAGGTCAATATATAGACGTCGTTCTTTAGTCTAGAGATCATCTGAGATGGAAAGACAAGGCCCATCTACTCTGTATTCGAACACTAGAGACGTAACTAACCACATTTGTTCATGCCAGATATATGTATACAGCGTCTGAATAACTGGTATATAAGAAAAGCCATGAGGCTTAATTAACTAAGTGGCGTATCTTAACTTTCTAAGCCTGTTACTTCCTGATGGAGTGAAGGTTTGAGAGACTGTCAGTGCGTATTGAACATTTCACAGATCTTTGAACTGTTCAGCTAGAAATTAACTGAATATAGACCTACACAATAAACATAAGGGTCTCGCATTTCTTTAGTTTTTAAGTATCATAAACAAGTGAAACGGAAGACTACGTTGGAAACTGACTCTGGGACGTTTTGAACGCATTTTCAATATTTCCTCTAGAAGATAGATTTGTGGATTGAATTGTTGCTTTCATTTTGTGCAATAGAATTTTCTGTCTGTGTATTTATAGATTGCCTAATTAACTGCAGATGATGAGATCACTCTTGTCAGTTGACCATGTGTTTGTTTTATCATTCGATGACAAACGTCGACAGCGACGTAGCCAGGATAGAATTTTCCAAAGACGGGGGCGGGGTGGGGCTTACGAACGACCATTCCAAACTTTTAAAAAATCCTGACAACCAGAAAAAGATCATCGCCTATTATTTTTCTTGATTAAATTAGTTATATAACTATATGAGCGCGTGAAGTCAATGCAACTATATTGATATTTTTCTTTGCTTCTCTTTTTCTTGTTTGCTACCTTAAACCCGATTTTGGCGCCCATCCACCTACAGGGTAATAATACGCAATAAAAACTTTTGGGTCGGACAACCAAGAAGGGTTTAACCCGAGTCCCCTTTGGCTACGCCACTGAACACCGAGTATCATAGTCGCATAGGCAGATGGGCTCTTCACAACTTAGGCTAACATTCCGTATAACCCACTTCATATTGGATGAAGAGTATTCAGCTTAAAGGCACAGAGGTCAGCCGATACAATTATAATATAGATCCATAGAGCTACCTAGTTCACTTCCTTCATAGGCAGATTACACCAAAGGCGACAGATGAAAAATATCGATGTCTTTCAGACGTAATGATAATCTGGTGCTATAGAAGCAATGAGAGTGATTGCTTTTAACTGCAGTCCATTAATCTTCTGAATTGTGAAATTATTGCACAGTGAACTAAGCTGTCATCTGGTCAACATTAACGCCTGTCAAAGTGCAAAAAAACAGCTCAGTTTCATTTCACTTTCAGTCCAGGATGCATAAGAGCCTCGATATGATTCACCAATACAGTTTCCATGCAGTTGGCCGCTTAGGGTTTTTCAGAAACACGGGGCGGATATTAAAGAGCTATAAAAACTTTGCATGATTTAAATTGGTTTAGGAGGCATTAATGCTTGTGTTGAAAGCCACTAGGGGCGCTAACGGGGCTTGAAACTGGTTCCGTCAGTCTACCGCTTCACCGCGTAACCCACTCTGCCATCTTCCACCCCTAAAGTCGATAATAGTACCTCAGCTGGGTCTTTTTCTGCACGGTTTATAGGTTTAGGGTATATGTTATTCTGCTAATAATCTAGCATTGTTAGTCCACCCATCGGTGTCTGTAGGCCTATATGCTTAGACCGCATATCTCACAATTGTCATTTCCCACCATATTCTGTCTCGCTGTTTTCCACTCTGCAATCTTCCGTGTAGTGTGGTGGAAATCCACGATTGAAAATTACGGAGAATAAACAAACAGTCGCGATAGATTAGGACCTACTCGCAATAAACAGCCAGAGAGAAACGTCAATATAGGCCTAATATTAGAATTCGATAGCGTATACAAAGAGAAAGTTGGAACGACTCTATACGAGGCATCGCGCAATGTTCATCACAGAGAGGACCACCAATTACTATGTCATCGCTTAACTTCTTCTTTTTGGAAACGGTAAAAATAGCAACAAATACCAGGAAGCGAATTTTAGCAATTAATCAAAGTAGGGTTAAAATAAGAATAGACTCAAACTCAGAGGATTAGGCAACAGAGCACAAGAAGAGGTCTCCGTCTGTAACAGCAGCCTCTGATCATAGCAAACGAATGACGACCAGGGCCATATTAAGCCGGGGGCTGAGGGGGCTGCAGCACCCCGGCCCATCATAAAAATAGGGCCACCGATTTTTGAGATAACTTTTTTTTGCTTGTCAAAAGGATTTGGAAGGGAGATAACCTTTTTAAACAGGAATTTTCAGTATAGGCGACGGCCTTTTTTTCTTCAGCCCCCCGGCCCACTCGGACTTAATCCGGCCCTGACGACGACAATTTTAGAACGGAAATTAAATGTAGCAGAACTTTATTACAATTCTCTTTCTTCTAAACTGTGCATGTGTAAGAGTGGATATAATCATATAATAGGCCCTAATGTTTACTAATGTTTGGCTAAGTTCATATGTCATCCGTATCTCCTTCCCTCTCAGAGATAAACAGAGAGGGAAGGAGATACGGATTACATATGAACATAGCCAAAACAAAAGCAATGGTGTTTGGAGATAGAAATATTAAAATGAACCTGAAATTGGATGGAGTTCAAATAGAAAATGTGGAGATGTTCACTTATCTAGGATCACTGATGACACAAGACCTGTCATGTGCAAAGGAGGTTGAAGTGAGGATAGCCAAAGCGACATCAGTATTGCAAGCCATGGACAAGATTTGGAAAAGTAAAGAAATACAAATGAAAACAAAGATGCGAGTATTGCAGACATGTGTGTTCAGCAGCATGTTATATGGATGTGAAGCTTGGGTGTACACGAAGGAGATAGAAAGAAAAATATTAACGTTTGAGAGAAAGTGCTACCGGAAATTACTACGATTCCGATTAATAGACAAGATACATAATGAGGAGATATACCAGAGAGTACAAATGAAAGAAAATTTAATGCAGATGAGTATAAAAAGAAAACTAAGGCTGTTTGGGCATATCTGTAGAATGAAGGACAGAAAAATCAAGACCTTAGTGTTTGGAATAATGGAGGGAACGAACAGAAGGGGCAGAAGACCACACAGAGAATGGGCGGACGACATTACGCAGTGTGGCGGAGACAGCCTACAACCTACAAAGGCTAAGCCATGCCGCGCAAAACAGAGAGGATATGAGGCAAAAAAGAAGCATCGAAATCAGTCTCTCTGTTTTCGGCAAATGATTGATTTGAGCATGTTGCTGAAGTCATGGCTGAAGTAGTTTCAACCCAAGATTTTCCAAGCAACGGTGTCTTCTCTTTGCTTCCAGGTCGAGAACACGACTAGAAAAACAACCAGGGAGTTGATGCCAGCGATGCCGTTATAAAAGTATAATAGAATCCAGCGTTTGGTACGCTTCCGGACAGGCGGACACTGTATAGGCAGTGGTTCTCAGACCTTTTAGGAATTCTTGCGTGGCGGTCCTTTGGCAAGGGGCGTAACCAGGAATTTGATTTGGGGTATAATGCGATTGGGAGGTATAAATCTGTAAAAACTTTGAAAATCTTAAAAAACAAAATTTTTAAGGTAGTCTGATTTGGGGCGGGCGGGTATATATACCGATATACTCCCCCTGTCGCTACGCCCCTGTCTTTTAGAAATTTTTTTGCTGACTCGCGTACCTTATAAAATTTGATTTTTAAATTAACTGTAATTAACACATAGGCTACTTGTTTTGTCGATCAGTTATTTAATCAGAAAATTGCAAATCTTAGTCATCAGATTTAAATTCAAATGGAATCAGCGCTCTTAGCCATCAGTGTGTTTTGTGTTCTGAGGTGCTGATGAGATATCTTAAGAAAGTAATCTCTTTACGGTCTCCCTGAAACCGCTTGGCGGTCCCCTATGGGATCGTGGGCCCCATTTTGAGAATCACAGCTGTAGGCTAATTGTGACAGAGTTGATCAACACGATCTACGCCTTGCTTTAATTTCACTCGAAAGGTAAAGGTAGGTCCCGTACTCGAGTCCGAGCGTTGGGTTCCGGCGCTTTTCTCCGGCCTGGGCAATCAGCGACGTTGGCGATACAATCCATTGATCTGGTGTAGGCTGCCATTACTTTTCCCAGACCCACGTTTTACCTCGGAGCTTAACGCCGCTCCTCAGTTCACCGCCGCTATCTAGCGAGTAAGGTTGAGTCGACCTTAGGGCTCTTGCGGGAATTGAACCCGCTACCTTCTTTTCCATAGTCCAACGTTGTTACCACTCTTATAACTTCCCGCCCTTTAGGTTCATTATAGTAGGCTAATATTCATGAAGGTTTTTATACAGATGAAATAATATTTTCAACATTTTAAATTATCTATTCAACAATATTGGAGCGTGCACAAGCTAACATATAGGCCTGAGCTGAGAACATAAAACATGTATGGGAGACGCTTTATGATCACAATGATCTATAAACTTCTAGGCAGCGACTATAACTTTATCTCTTTATGGACAGTACTTTATACTTAAAATCTATTTTCATCTTCTTCTCGTGGTAGCCTAACTCTAGAAACGAACTCGTGACCTCAAGGTTAGTTCACAAGGTCATGTTAAGCAAGCACTATTTATTGCAATCCATTAATTTAACATCTCTATACATGGGCGCCCGCACATTAGGGCAAGAGGTGAACTTGGCCTCCTGGATAATGCAAATATTTCACATTGAAATTTGAAAATCTTGCTAAAATATTAACTGTGACCGTTGTGTTAAAAGATGGGCGGGAAGTTAGTAGAGTGGTAACAGCGTTGGACAATGGAGCAGAAGGTCGCGGGTTCAACCCCGCGGGAGCCCTAAGGTCGACTCAGCCTTCTTTCGCCAGATGGCGATGGCAAATGAGTAGCGGATTAATCCGCGAAGTAAACCGGCGCGTTGCATGAGAACACTGGCCCCGTATTATGTAACTTTGCACCAGTCGCCTGGCTGAGGGCCTTGGTAACGGAGATCAGCGCCGCCCTATGAGCCTTGAGGTTAGCCTTGAGTGCTCGGAAAGGACTTTACTCTCTTTACTTGTGTTAAAATGCGTTTTGCCCCTCCTGGAGAAATTTCTGTGGGTGCCCATGTCTTTATACGATAAAAGCAGTGAGTGTTCGATGTTTCCAAAAAGGCAGCACAGGGTAATGGGTCATACTCCATCACAAAACGTTCAACTCCAATAGTGGAATCGGACGACAAAAAAACTACTCCTGACAAACTGTATTAACTAATTTTCGATCATCACTGGGATCGATCGATAAAAGTTTGTCAACTCTATTCTCATTATATCTTTTAGAAAACTTGGCCGATTTCCATAAAAATTTGGATGGTTTATATGGGACTGAATTCGCATTCATGGGATATAAAAACGCACCCATATGTACCCGACATTGTGAAAGAACTGAAGCAGTGATTGGTGGCTGGTCATTGAGTGGGCGAAGTTCGATGAAAACATCATTCGAGCAGCAATTCATTCAGTGGCGACGACGTCTGAAATCATGTTTCAAATCTTTCGGTTTACATTTTGAATATTAGGCATAATAGTGAACCTTTTTCAGACATTGTTTGCGTCTATTTGAAGCCAGTTCATCCCTGTTTCAAAGTGCATATCTTTATGGAAACCGACCAAATTTTCTTAAAATTACAGTGAAGAAAGCTTGCATAATTTTTATCCGGACAAATTGTATGTGTATGTACGTGCCAAGAAATCCTCGATGACGTTTTTTACTTGTAGACTTTTAAAACTTTAAATTGGTCGATATGCCCCCCATCTATTCCGGAACCCTACCTACGCCACTGGTCCTCAAGGCTCTAAACCTCCACGAGCTTCCGGAAAATCGAACATTGGTAGGGCCTACAATGGTGGTGATTTTGCGCACACACCGGTCTTCTGTTTTATAAAATGTACAGGGTGGCGCAAAAATCGGACTAGTCACATTTACGTTTGCATTTAATATAGTCCGGTTTTACAATGGTTTTACAATGGTTGGTCCTATTGATGATGATTTTGTGTACACCGGTCTTCTGCATTTTAAAATGTACAACTTAAAGGGACAGATGTGTCGATCGATGCAGGGATGAGTCTCACAAAGCGGTTTCAGGACTTAAAGCTCAAAGTTCATCGGAGGTTTTTCAGAACGTAAAGTTCAGTTTCCTCCGTGAGAAACGTTTATGACCGACTGTTTCTGCTGACTTCCAGCCACGGATCCCGTGACCGGTCCCGGGGGAGGACGAACCAACGGCGCCTCTAGCACCAACTTCCCACCGGGCGCCAGACTGGCAGTGACGAGGTTGGGATCGACGCCTTCGGGGATCTCGAACTCACGGTTGAACTGACGGCAGCTCGACCGCCCCGGTGCCTTCTCCTCGTGCCTCGCGTGCACGACCAGCTTCCTGTCGACCGTCTTGACAGTCAGGTCCTGCGGTAGGAAATCGGAACCGATGTCGACCATCAACTGGAATAGCTTCGACCCTTCGTTGCCCGTCGGCGCCGCCGCCGCCGCCGCCTGTCCGGGGTAGATGAGATCGCGAGGACCGGTGGCTCCCTGGAGGCGAGGGGTGCGGTCGTCTCGCAGCTGGTCGTAGGCGGGGGCCGGGAGATCGGCTTCGACCTGGAGGATGCCGTCGTTGCTGAGGGTGCTCCGTAGTGTCTCCGGATTGACGTTGCTCGGAATGACGACCTGACGACTGAACTCACGACTGACGTTCTTCTCAGACCCTACAAGGACAGAACTCACTGGCGTAAACCTGGATGAAAAGTGGGGGAGGCTCAAGCCCTACACCTTCTCAATGGTAGCCCTTCAAAAAGTGGGCTTAGTGGCCTAATCGAAGTTTAGAATAGATTCAATAGAAGAAGCAGTGATATATTCTTAACTGCTACTTATTATTATTATTATTATTATTATTATTATTATTATTATTATTATTATTATTATTATTATTATTATTATTATTCAGGGTGCAAGTGTAGGCTAATGTTGTACAAAAAGTTGTTTGGCTCACTGGCATTTTTGCATACAATAATATTATGCTAACATTTCTTTAAGAATCACTTGGTTTGTCGCCATTTTTGAAACCGATTAGACTGATCATGCTTTACATTCTAACGGAAATGGCGTAGGCTATGTCGTGACATAGACTAATTCAGAAGAAGTGGACGTAGGCATTGTTATTGACAGATAGATCTCCTCTTCTGCCTCTCCTATTCATATCTCACCGTAATTGTTGATCCCTTGATTCCCTTCCTACTACTACTACTACTACTACTACTACTACTACTACTACTACTACTACTACTACTACTACTACTACTACTACTGCTACTGCTGCTGCTGCTGCTACTGCTACTGCTACTGCTACTGCTGCTGCTGCTGCCACTGCTACTACTACTACTACTACTACTACTACTACTATTGCTACTACACTGCTACTACTACTACTACTAGTAGTAGTAGTAGTAGTAGTAGTAGTAGTAATAAATAATAATAATAATAATAATTTTGCACTTCTATAGCACCATTTTTAACAGTCTAAAGGTATCAATCGATGGTACTTCAAATCCATCAGCAAAAGACCGGTATAGTATATTATAATGACTCCCATATAATAATAACTCCCTCATTATTATATATATAATAATGACTCTATCATTATATATATATATATATATTATATATATATAATAACTCTCTCTATATTATAATAACTCCCTTAGTTTTTCAGAAGCCAGGTGAGATACCATGGTCTAGAACACCAAAAGTTTTTTATATCGAGGATTGTTCCAAGAGTGTGCTTGTGAGATTCAAAATTTGTTGTTTTGGTATCAATTAAATTCATTATTGGCATTTAAGTGGAGAAATAGGGCTGAAACCATATTGATCAGTGGATAGCATATTAAATGCATCTAAGTAGTTTAACATTCTGGTAAGCATTGTCCTTTCAGAAATTTTAGGAAAACTGGGAGATTGGAAATGGGTCTATAATTTCATATAACCAGTTTAGAGACATTTTTATAAATTTGGGTTATTTTTTCAATTTTTAGGCCTACTTCTTCTGGGGACTTATTATAATATATAGAGAGTTATTATTATTATATATAATAATGAGGGGGGAGTCTTTATTATATATATAATAATGAGAGGGGGAGTTACTATTATATGGGAGTCATAATATGCTACACCGGGTCTTTCTAATAACTGATGTTTCTGTAATTATTATCATTTGAATTTTATAATTTTCAATTTTCTTCATTTTGCCATCAGGTACTATCAAGTTAAAGGAATTTTATTAGCGAAGCCGCTATACTGAATGAATAAATCGAGCGTCCGACTGTTAACCCCTTAACTGGGGATTCCGGATATATCCATCCATTTTGCATTGAGTTACAGTTAAATACACGGTTAAGGGGTTAAGACGACTCGCCTGTCTCCTCGTGTTTGGCGTGGACGATGAGATTTTGGTTCTGCGCCCGAACGCTGATCTCGTGCGGTTCGAACTGACTGACATCGAAGCTGACTCTGAACAGCTTCGTTCCGTTTCCCGTGTCGTAGAACATGCTGTTCAGGTCCATCTTCTCCAGGAGGTTCTCGCCGCTGCCTCGTCTCACCGTCTCGTCGGGCTTCAGTCGGAAGAAGTCGCTTCGCAGCTGGTCTACCTCCTCCTCCCATTCCCTCCGCCGGCGCTCCATCCTCTCGTTCATCTCCCCCCACATGGTCTTCTGTCTCTCTTCGAACGTCTGGTTGTCTCGACGCACGGGAACCTGCATCTCCGTCTTGTAACTGGTCGTCGTTGTCGTGGATCGATGCTGCTGCTGGTCGCTCATCTTGTTATCTGAAATTAGCAAAAAACGAAAATCGCAATCACATATTCTGTCATAATTATCATCATCATCATCGTCATCATCATCATCATCATCATCATCATCATCATCATCATCATAGTTGCTTTCTGCCAGCTCATTAGCGGCAAATGGCTAAACACGAAACTTCTCCATTTATCTTTTCCGTTGTTAATCTCTTTCCATCGATTACCGAAATCTGATATCTTTCAAAGTCTTCTTTGATGTTATCCATCCACTTTTCCTGAGCCTTCCTCTTCTTTTTCTTTTTAATAATTAAGTGTCGTCTTTCTATTTTATTGTATTATTTATTATGTGACCCAGGCCCCCCGGAACGAATTGTGGTCAGGGGTGCAGATTTTTCGAAGTGAAATTTTCTCTTTCAAATCCTTGACAAGCAAAAAAAGGTCTTCAACGCTAGAATTTACCTTCAAAATAGCTTGACAAGCAAAAAAATTTTCGTCTGTACACTCTGCACCCCTCTGCACCCCCTGTTTTTCCGGATTCAGGGGGTGCAGAGGGGGTGCAGACCATCCTCTTTCCAGGGGGTGCATTGCACCCCCTAAATTTTTCCAGGGAGCTGCACCCCCTGCACCCCCACTTCGGGCGTGCCTGATGTGACCTTCTGAAATTACTATCGTAATGTATTAATATGCACTGATCTGGAAATAATAAACTGTTAGGTCTATTGGATTGGATTGGATTCTTGCCTTCTCTGTGTCCGACCCATCTAGGTTTTCTTCTTCTGATTTGTCTCTATTATTGTCTCTTTCCGTATAGGCCTATATGTAAAAATTATTGAAAATGGACAGAACGATCAAAGCTCTAATGTTTATGGAATAATGCAGGGCTGGAAAAACCATTAAGCACACAAAGCACGTGCTTTAATAGGACTCCACGAGGGAAGGACCGAAGGAGGCACAACGAATTTACCTTCCAATCAAATGTTTCGCGGTCTAGTTTAATAAACTTATTAATCAATCGCTTTGTTCTGATCGAATTTCGATCACAAACACTATGCAACAAGGCAGGTTGGATGCCTAAGGTTGCCAGATGTCCGGCTTTTAACCGGACTGTCCGGTATTTTGCCTATTTGTCATGTGAACAAAATTTGAGGCAGTACCGGACATGCATGTGTCCGATATTTTCTTGCAAGCTACCAAACCACAGCAGCAAGTCCTCACAGCCCAGTACAATGCAACATTGTGGCTATGAGTCCACTATAAATAATATCCTATGTTTTGGAAAGCCAGATTCCCAACTGTGTAGCCTATTAATAACTTAATAAGCAGTCTAAAGCAGGGTTTCACAAAATTTTTAGAACCGCGGCCAACTTCAACGGGTTTGTAACGTGCCGAGACCCTAATCGTAGCATGCAGTATCACAAAAATGCATTAGGCCATCTGGCGAACGTCAGTTTAAAAGCGAATCTTCAGATTTTGAATAAAGGGCAAAAGAAAAGCTTATATTCAATTCGAATGGAAATATGGCAAATGTATTTAGCAGAATTATTCATATTTTTTCCAAATAAGACAAAATGAGAGAAACATATAATGAAATTTCTTGAAAATTATCTTTTTAAAATTTTGCCAAGAACATACCTTTGTTACGCATCTTTAAAATACTATGAATAGGGCAAAATCGCTTAATTGCTAGGTGTTCAACTCCAATCGAAGAGATTCCTATTGTTAGTGGAGTTTCAGTGCAAAATGGTCGGAATACGTTTTCCTTGGGTTTTTACGAAAAAATATTAATTTGTAAAAGTACCGGTATTGATAAAGGGACCGTACATTGCGGTACGTTATAACCGAGTATGCGCTATAGGTAAAGGTAGGACCGTAGGTCGCTTACTAGAGTCCGAGCGTTAGGTTCCACGCTTATCTCTGGCCTGGGCAATCACTGACGTACTGTAGGTGTCATAAGCCATTAATCTGGGGTAGGTTGCCATTACTTTCCCCAGATCCACGTTTTACCTTTGCAGTTTAACGCTGCTCTTCAGTTTACCATCGCCTTCTAGCGAGTAAGGCTGAGTCGACCGTAGGGCTCCTGCGGGGATCGAACCCGCGACCTTCTGCTACATCGTCCAGTGTTGTTACCACTCTGCTAACTTTCCGCCCCATACGCTATAACGCAGGCCCGCCGGAACGAATTTTCAGCAGGGGGTGCAGATTTTCTCCAGGTAAAGCAATAGCGACATTTCACACTTTTCTTGGGGGCAAGATAATTTTTTGTAATTTTTTGGCACATTTTTGCAAATTTTTGGCAATTTTTGGACCAATTTTAGCAAATTTTGATAATTTTTGAGCCAATTTTATCAAATCTGTACACTTTTTAAGGGCGCAGGGGATGCAGAGGGGGTGCAGACCATCTTCTTTCCAGGGGGTGCAGCTGTACCCCCTACATTTTTACAGGGGGTACAGCTGCACCCTCTGCACCCCCACTTCCGGCGGGCCTGCTATAACGGTACCTATAGTCCAGTATAGCGACGTTCTACTGTATCTATAATGCACACCATAAGAAAGGCTGGCCCGGGCCAGATGTATTCGATGGTTCAGATTCCAGAGTATCGGATGCTGAAGACATTAAACAGGGTCAGGAGAACAGTCTTGGTAGAGTGATTGAGCCTAAAGCCTGACAACGTAGAGAGTAACAGTTTGCATCTTCTATATGGAAGGCATAACCAGGCGACAGATTTATTTCTCAACACTTAGCGTGATTTAAAGTGTCTTAGGAGGCATTACTGCCTGTGTGAAAGCCACTAGGGGTGCTAACAGGGTTTGAACCCGCTCCGTCAGCCCACCACTCCAGCGCGTAACCAACTCTCCTCCGCCCCTAGGCAAAATAAATTTAAACAAAATTACTAACAAGTGCTGTTAGACAAACATGAATATACTTTAGCTGTCAGCAATTGCACACGACAAAGATAGTAGTGTAAATATAACAACATATGTAATATGCAATGTATGTAGGCTAAATAAGTGTAACAGTATATGTTTTTATGAAGTTATGCCTATTACATTTACATTACTGTATATCTTTCCTGTTCACAAATTCTTAGTGGTAAAAGTACATTACCTGTTTTATGGGTAGGACAATATTGTTAACAAGAACTGGCTTTCAGAAGGAAAGAAGGATGGATATTGGGCGGTGGTTGATGAGGTTGTGGGAACCAAGTCCTGGTTTCTTTAGTATCGGAACGATGAATCAATAAGAAACGGTAGCAGTTCCTTCAAACCGTCAGCCAAAAATAAACAACGATATAAGGATATAGAGTCCACAAAGTTCAAAGTTAATTGTTGTTAACGCGACGTCTAAATATCGAGTTGTTTAACTTTCTCACAAACCGTCTCTGACGATATTCTATTTTTGCTCGTTAAAACTCGGGGAATATTGTGCAATGGGGGATGGAGAGGCAGCAGAAGAGGCTGTTAAATACTGTACTTTAATGCATGCAGAGCAACGGAGGAGTGACAGTGGAGGAGCAGAGGAGGAGGAGGAGGAGGAGGAGGAGGAGGAGGAGGAGGAGGAGGAGGAGGAGCAGAGGAAGGAGCAGAGCATGAGCTGTGGTGGAGCAGAGGAGGAGAGGAGGGGCAACAGCAGAAGAAGAGGAAGGAGCAGAGGAAGAGGAGCAGAGGAAGGAGCAGAGGAGGAGCTTTGGAGGAGCATAGGAGGAAGAGGAGGAGGAGGAGGTAGACATTACCTAATCGACACACCCGTGCATGGAGAGGTTTCAATATTTGCTTTAACGCTTTGAAAGCGCTGCCACGACCGCTGGCGTTTATTTATCCAGGTCACGTATATCACTTCAAGCGCTTCTGTCGCCTCTTAGGCCACTACTTCGATATTGGAGTGATCAACATGTGGTGAGAATTTTGATGCAGGCATTGGCGTATCTATGGGGTGAGGACGGACCCCTATTCCGACCGGAATCAGTCGTTTGATTGACACAAACCCGTCGAGAAATTATCCGAGAGAGAATTGGATAATAATAATAATAATAATAATAATAATAATAATAATAATTATTATTATTATTATTATTATCCAGGACAATTTATATAGCGCTGTACGCATGGTTTAAAATCCAAAATCAAAAGCGCTTTGACACCGCTGACATGTCAATGAAGGTCAAAAGGTGGCGATGTTAAAATGATAAAATCCACTGTGATGATGGAAAGAACTTTGCTGCCGTGAAGAAGTCCGGTCCAAGAAATTGGAAGAGAAGAAGCAATAAACTAACGCCGATGTGCCAGGAACGCCTTGGCGAGCTTTTCCTTGTCGATTTTTTATATTTGAACATATCTGGGCTGGGTGTCTGCGCCTTATATTCCGGTACCCTGTCTACGCCAGAGGCGCAAGCCTGACCCGAAAGTTGGTCATGTCTTAATTACTTCGTAACCGGATGCCTCAGCAAACAGTGCATAGGGACAGGATAGCCCAAAACATAATAATGCAAATAACAGTGTCTAACTGATTTTATTTAGGCCTCTACTAAAACTAAAAAAATATCTGTACTAGTATTATATTAAATTTCATATTCGTTAAATTAATTGAGTAAAACATGCAAATCTGCCAATAAATTATAACAATAGTAGGTAAATAGACTGCCGCCTGTAGCTGCATAAATCAAAGAGCTTGAATTTGATGCTTTAAAGACATTTTTCCAGGCCAACTATATTACAAGTTACAACTGGGTTATAGTAATAGAATAGGTTCGAACGATGATAGGCCAAGTAAGTAAGTAAGTAAGTAAGTAAAATCTCGTAAATTTCTAAAGCGCTTCCAAAAGATGCACCGAAGTAGCTCCTTATTCCTATGCGCTTAATCTCAAATGAAGTAGCTATAGCCAAAGGTGGGTCATTCATGCCGGGTCATTTAATCAAAAGGGCGAGTGGGCAGGACGCTACAGCTATGGAGGAAATGATTTTATAAAGAGAAATGATTTTAGTTTAGAAAGAAAAACATGAAAAACATGAGGAGATGTTGCAAGAAGGGGAGAAAATTGTGACTCAGAGTTTGTTATTTGGCTCTGATGTAGACAGCGAAGGGATATTGGAATTGAGTTCCAAAGCTCAGGTGCAGCGTATGAAAAAGCACGATTGCAAATTTTGAGAGATGATTGATTCAGAGGTCGAAGGAGAGTTACATGAGAAGAAGATCTAGTAGATCCAGGTTGTTGTGGAATTATCAGATTTCTTAGGTAGACAGGTTTTGATGTATGGAGTGAGTTATAAGTCATCGATATTATTTTATATTCAATGCGTTCTGTTATTTTGAGCCAGTGGAGAGATTTGAGTAATGGTGTAATGTGGCAGAATTTAGGCGATTTAGTTACTGCAATGAGCTAAGGCATTTTGAATCGATTGAGTTTACATATGGAAGTCTTTGGAAGATTGTGAAACAGTGAGTTGCAGTAGTCTAACTTAGAGTGAACTATTGAAGTGGCAATGGTGGAAGCAGTTTTAATATCAAGGTAGGGACGAAGGCGACGTAGATCACGAATGTGAGCATAACAGGTTTTTGATAGCTGAGATATGTGAGCTTCAAAATTTAGGAGGAGTCAAAAGTAAATCCAAGATTTTTGCAGTTGGAACAGGGGTTATTATTGTATCTGGGGCTAATGTCAGCGTGGGATTTTCAATTTTCTTCAGTTGTTGTGGCAGTCCAAATAAGAGAAATTCTGTTTTGGAGGGATTGAGGCAAGGAGATTAGCTGACATCCACGATGAGATTGACGAAAATGCTGATTCTAGTTCAGAGATTGATGCCTTAAAGGAAGATGGAGTAAACGAAAGAAATAATTGAGTGTCGTCTGCATAAAGTTGATGATTCAACTTGAGAGAGTTGATTAAGGATGACAGTGGGGTAGTGTAGAGACTGAACAAAACCGGTCCAAGGACAGATCCTTGTGGAACTCCATAGTATAGATCAGAGGGTGATGAAGTTTGATTCAGGCATGAAACTTGAAAGGATCTAGATTGGAGATAGGATTGGAACCAGCGGTGAGCTACAGAAGATATTCCAAACCAGAGAGAAAGGCGTTTCAGAAGGATTTTTGTGATCTATAGTATCGAAGGCAGCAGAAAGATCAAGGAGACAGAGACCAGTAACTCGTTGAGATCCAATGGCAGTGAGGAGTTTGTCATAAATGTATGCGAGGATTTGTTTCTTCAACTATATAAAGTTATAGTTGGTTATAGTGCAGTTATTCGGTATTATAATCGGTATTCCAAATAATAAAGGATAAATATACCGACATGAAGCTAGGAAAAACGATATTTCTCAAGAAGGCTAACTTGCGTGTTGCAAGAATAATATATGAAATTCACAATTTTGAAACAAATTAAACTAATAAAAATTTCAACGCTCGGAGTCCTAGTCTGCGTCACTACCTACAACAACTATTAACAATTATATAGCGTACGTGTAGCAATATACGTTATAACATGAAATAATTGGTTAATTACGTAGCCAAATCTGACTATAACGGGGACGCTATTCTGGAATTCTGACAAAATTGTATAATTATAATAATTCTATAGCAAAAACACCCATGTCCACAGCCATTAGGACACGACCTTCTCAAAAGTTACCCATGTCAGGACATGAGGAACATAGTGGAGTTTGCGTCCATGGCCTACGCCACTGGATGTAGGCCTAAGTAAACCTAATGATAATAGGCCTATATTTTAACGTACACCAACTGGGTCAAGCATATTTACAGTACAATGGATCGAATAATAGGACACATAAGTCTTCGTTAGTAAGTCCGACAGTAGCAGTAACAGCTGTTTTACCGGTAAAGAATCCGCGGATGACTTCGATAGCCGTACTTTCTTTATGCGTTATAATGGCCAGTGTTAATGCGTTAATCCATTAACCGCCTACCGCCTGCGTATAACTGTTGTATACAGCTTCCGTTGAAGAATTCGATATCGCAAGTAATGAAACAGATAGGCCTACGATTACGTGGCATATTAAAAGACGTACACAGTCGAGAGTCCTTCTTTAGAGGCTTAGCCTAAATCCGAAGTCAAACACTTCAGTTAGCGCTGCATAGGAGGAACTTACAATGGCGCCGTCTGTGCTTCAAGCCTCAAGACTCGGCCTTCGTTGATTAGATTATTGATCTGCAGTGGGATTTTTCTAAAGACGTACACTAGGCTGTAATCATAATATAGAGAAGATGAGTCATTAATACACGAAATCCATATGTAGGTTATATTATATACATATACACTGTGTCCGGATAAAAAGTATGCCAACTTTCTTTTCGGTATAACTTTAAGAAAATTTGGCCGATTTACATAAAAATTTGCAGTTTGAAACAGGAATGAACTGGCTTCAGACAGACGCAAACATTGTCTGAAAATGTTTACAATGAATATTCTGCTACGCCACTGCCCGGAACCCTCTACTACTTCAGTGTATCACTCTTTTCCTCCATAGTCGGTCTTGTTCTTTCCCTCTGGCTAATCTCTGGAATAACCTGGTCTTTGCGGATGGATTTGAAGTACCATAGTAATCCATTGAGTATTATAACTGGTGCTATAGAAGTGCATTATTATTATTATTATTATTATTATTATTATTTAAAACTGCAAATTTTTTATGGAAATCGCCAAAGTTTTCTTAAATCTATAATGAACATAGAGTTGGGACACATTTTATACAGACACACTGTAAACACATGTCCACCGCAGGCCCGCCGAGAGAAATTCCGGGCCCCTGTGCAGAATAAAATTTCTTGACGACCTTTTTTTGCTTGTCAACCTGTTCACGCCGGGCCACCCTTTCGCTCGCCGGGACCCAGTGGCGTAGCAACATGCTCGGGGCCCTTGGCGAAAACGGGCAGGGGCCCTTTCCAGATACGGTCTGACAAGTTCGCGAAAATGTTGACGACCTTTTTCTCGATCTGACAACTTTACAACTTTCCGAAACAAATTTTTATTTACATCGGGTCGGGGGCCCTTTGCAGGTCGGGGGCCCTTTGCAGGTCGGGGGCCCTTTGCAGGTCGGGGGCCCTTTGCAGGTCGGGGGCCCTTGGCATTTGGCCAGGCTGTCCATAAGGCTGCTACGCCACTGCCCGGAACCCTCTACAACTTCAGTGTTATTATTCATATTATTGTTAATTATACGTATTCATCATGCCCCCAAGACCGCCGGGCCCCTGTGCAGTTGCCCCTCCCCTTTCTCGGCGGCCCTGGTCAACCGTACTCTAGTATATGCCCAATTACTAAGAATTCGTGAGAACTGTTTGGAACGACCACAAATTAATCGCTTTGGTCTGAAAACTTTGGCCTGGATTCTCCTCAGCAGAGAAATATCTCCATTTACCGATACCGCAAAGATACATAGAGCACGATACGCCAGCCGCTAACGGCGGCTAACGGTGCTTTGTTCACAGACCCCGCCAGCTATCTCCAGATCGAAGTCGAAGCTATGGCGTGATGTCAACGCACTACAGACAACAGATGGCGTCTTCCGATGAGGTCATTGAGGGCATACTGGCTGGAGTTGGAGGGGGAGTAAAGAATACGCATGGCCCCCCGTAGACACTGTAGACCAGCACCTAATAATACGACTGGAGCCGGTGGCGGAGCCAAGGGGGGGTTGGGGTTAAACCCTCTTGGCTGTTCTCAGCGTAGCCAAAGGGGGACACGTTTCGGGTTAAGCCTCCCTTGGCTGTTTGACAAACATTTTTTGCGTATATAGTTGTACGGGCTCATTTAGGCCTACCTGTATAGTTCACTTATTAAAAAAGCATAATAATAGTTGGCGACCTGTTTTGTTTGTCAGGATTTTCCGAAGTTGGAATGTGTATGGAAACCATAAACCTCCCATTCGGAAAATCCTAGCTGCGCCACAGGCGACGGTCTAACAACTGCTGAGACAGAAGAATAGCGTGGAACTGTGGGAGAGGGAGGGGTTCTAATGGCAAAGCACTATAGGCGCATAGCATATACGCGTATTGATCGCATACGCTTGTTCGGCAAATATTATCGAATATTCTCTCGCACAGGCACACATGCAGTCATTAGGCAGACAGCTGCACACATAATGGCCAGCTGCCAGCAGATCAATGGTTAACCTAGACTCCTATAGGCGTCCGTGTCTGCTCTGGATAGCCGTGTGCCATGTGGATGGGAGACAGTGCGGCTAAGTAGGTACACGCAGCACAATTTATATAGTCATACAGTGGCGCAACCAGGGTTCCGTGCAGTGTTTAATCTAGACACCTGGACTACGGGGGGCGGGGTGGGAACTGAAAAAGCCGAAGGGGGGGGGAAATTGACAAAGCCGGGAGAATTCTGCTAGGGAGCTGCTGTTAGTCAATGTAGTATGCCAAAATTTCCGGAGGGATTTGAAATTTCCGGGGGAGAAGGGCAATTTCCCCCCGGAAAAGGCTTAGATTAAACACTGGTTCCGTGATAGGGAAGCACCATTGTTTGTGCATGAGAAATCGGTCTGAAACCGCAAGAGAGCTTAGGGTCGTAGTGGACGCAAATATTGAAATTTGGAGCAATTCTGTAGATCATATGATAACTTAGCGGCAAACAGCCGCCCTCAGTAAGATATTCATTGGTTTGCACGAATCTCACAATCTAGGTCCGAATAGGGGGCCCCGACCCTCGTGCTCTTCCTGATATTTAATACCTCTTAGAGGAAAGATGGAATAGAAAGGCTTGCTAGAACAGGAATGATAGAGGGAAAGGGGGATAGAGAAAGATAGAGGAGAACATATCTGGACACTGGACAGTTCATGCTATCTACAGCGAGGAAATTACGGAATAATTGACATCATTCACGCAAAAGAAGACAAAGGGAAATGGAGGTCCATGATCGACCAACAAGGCACCTAGAAGAAGAAGAAGAAGAAGAAGAAGAAGAAGAAGAAGAAGAAGAAGAACAAGAAGAAGAAGAAGAAGAAGAAGAAGAAGAAGAAGAAGAAGAAGAACAACAACAACAACAACAACAACAACAACAACAAGAGGAGGAGGAGGAGGAAGAGGAATAAGAACAAGATGAAGAAGAAGAAAGATAAGAAAAAGAAGAAAGAGAAGAGGATGAGGAAGAAGAAGAAAGAGAAGAAGAGGAGGAGGAAGAGGATGAAGAAGAGGAAGAAAGAGAAGAAAAGAAGAATAAGAAGACGATGAAGTAGAAGAGGAAGAAGAAGATGATGGCGAAGAAACGAAGAAGATGATGAGCAAGAAGAAGAGGAGGAAAAGAAGAAAAAAATAAAGTAGTAGTAGCAGTAGCAGCAGCAGCAGCAGCAGCAGTAGTAGCAGCAGCAGCAGCAGCAGCAGCAGCAGCAGCAGCAGCAGCAGCAGCAGCAGCAGCAGCAGCAGCAGCAGCAGCAGCAGCAGTGCAGCAGCAGCAGCAGCAGCAGCAGCAGCAGCAGCAGCAGCAGCAGCAGCAGCAGCAGCAGCAGCAGCAGCAGCAGCAGCAGCAGCAGCAGCAGCAGCAGCAGCAGCAGCAGCAGCAGCAGCAGCAGCAGCAGCAGCAGCAGCAGCAGCAGCAGCAGCAGCAGCAGCAGCAGCAGCAGCAGCAGCAGCAGCAGCAGCAGCAGCAGCAGCAGCAGCAGCAGCAGCAGCAGCAGCAGCAGCAGTAGCAGTAGTAGTAGTAGTAGTAGTAGTAGTAGTAGTAGTAGTAGTAGTAGTAGTAGTAGTAGCAAAACACTTAACCTTATAGCCGTGTGCATTGCAACTGACAATACTGGTACTTTTAAAAATTAATATTATTTCGCAATAACGAAAGGAAAGCGTATTCCGACCATTTTGCTGTGAAACTCCAATAACAATGGGAATCTCTCTGCATTAAGAAACTGCTGTTGAGAAATACAGACCTTGCGCTTAAGCGATTTTGCCCTAATAGGATTTTGAAGATGCGTAACAAAGGTATGTTCCTGAGAAAATTTTTTAAAAGACAATTTTCAAGAAATTTCACTATATGTTTCTCTCATTTTGTCTTATTTGGCAAAAATATGAATAATTCTGTCTAATATATTTGCCATATTTTTAGTCAAATTGAGTAAGAGACTTTGTTTTGCCATTTATTCAAAGCTAAGAAGATTCTTTTCAGATAACGTTCGCCAGATGGCCTAATGCATTTTTAAAATATTACCGGCTATGTTTGAGAAACCCTGCCGTATTGGGTGCTTATTCTTTGACGCTTAGTTTAAATTTAAATTTCTATAGATAAAAACTGAGGTCAGTCGGGGTCATTTTACTCAAATGGTCATCATGGTTGGTGCATGAATGCGACCCTCTTCATTTGTGAGTCCGTCAAGTTGTAGTTCTAGCTACCCCTGCTCTTTCAGCGAACAGTGGCGGCTCCACATGGGGGGCGCCGGGGCCCGTGCCCCCTATTGAATGCCTGCCCCAGTGACCCCCATGTTGGGACCCTATACTTACTACTACAACCTACCTATTACTATTGTTGATAGGTATCAACAAATGGTTGGCCTTTCATGCTTAGAAGTTGACCACCTCTCCCCACTTGCCAAATCCTGGAGCCGCCACTGTCAGCGAACGATAGAGAGAGAATTGAAATTGGCTTCGAACCCTAAGTCAATCTATCTTTGTCATCCGTGTTTTTAAATGGCTCAGCACAGGGGTGCCCAGGACAGACGAGACTATAACGAGAAAGCCTAAGCATTTTACCATTTCTTTCGTATTATCTGCAGTATGTTATTTCCGGCGACAGAAGCATATTTATCATCGACTTGGTCTTACCTCCGGGATTTTGGAAACAATATGCTTTCGAGTTTATTACGAACAAAACGATATTCGGCGCTAAAATATGACTCGGATTTTCGACAGTCTATGTAATTCTAGCAAATGGAACGATCGAGCCCGAACAGCGTACACAGGGACACAGTAGGCCACCGCATCAGATGAGATATCGACGCAACCTCCCCTTGTAGACGTTGTTTGTCACTGCAGCCAACGTCTGCAGCCCGTTGCACAGCCAGGACTACCTTACGCATGCGCAGTCAGATGGAGAGAGAGAGAGATAGAGAGATAGAGATAGAGATAGATAGATAGATAGATAGATAGATAGATAGATAGATAGATAGATAGATAGATAGATAGATAGATAGATAGATAGATAGATAGATAGATAGATAGATAGATAGATAGATAGATAGATAGATAGATAGATAGATAGATAGAGAGAGAGAGAGAGAGAGAGAGAGAGAGAGAGAGAGAGAGAGAGAGAGAGAGAGACCGTCTATGCCAGGGTTTTCCAAGCATTTTTATAACCGCGACCCACTTCAGCGGTTTTGTAACTTGACCTGACCCTAATAATTAATAGCATGTAATATCGAAAATACATTAGTCCATCCGGCGAACGTTGGTTGAAAGGAATCTTCTGAGTTTTGAATATTAAATGGCAAAACAAAAGCTCTGATTAGATTCTAATGAAAATATGGCAAATATATTAGGCATAATTATTAGTAATTTTGTCAAATAAGACAAAATGAGAGGAATAGTTATAAAAATTATTGAAAATTATATTTTTTAAATGTTGCCAGGAACATACCTTTATTACGCGTCTTAAAAATCCTATGAGTATGGCAAAATCGCTTAGCCATCGGGTGGATTCTTTGGCAAGGCGAGAGATTCCTGTTTATGGCGAAGTTTCAGAGCAAAATGGTCGGAATACGCTTTTCTTGCGTTATTGCGAAATAAGGTTAATTTTTAAAAATACAATAGGCCAGGGTTTCCAAACCTTGTTGCAAATGTTCGACTCACTTCAGCGTTAACAAGCAGCGACCCTGCAAACTTATTGTCAACTAAAATGAGAAAAAACACTATTTATTGTTTTAATATAAGCTGTGTATGGAGGATTGCAGTCATGTAAATTTCTTAAAACCTAAGCCTACTTGTAACTTTCAAGGCTTGTGACATTGAGGTATTGGTTAGAAATTGATAATTTTGAATCTAATTTCGCGATAACCCGCGACCCACTTTTGGGTCGCGACCCACAGTTTGGAAAACACTGGTTTATGGTATTATTCTTACAGCATTGATATTATAGCAGATTGTTATGAACCTACGACATTCGTAAGGCTAATAATAATAATAATAATAATAATAATAATAATAATAATAATAATAATAATAATAATAATAATAACAACAACAACAACAATAATAATAATAATAATGTTTTATTGATGTTTATTCTTTAACCTTTCTTCTCACTTTCTGTATTTACTTGATTTAGCAGTTCCTGCAATTTTTATTGTGCATCTGCTATCAATAAAACATTCTGCCTAGTGATATCAAAGAAGAAAGACATTCCGAAATGCGATATCAACATAAATGGAGAGAAAATTAAACAAGTCATGTCATTCAAATATCTAGGAAGCTGGTTCACCAGTGATGCGAAAAGTGAATCAGACATAAAAGTAAAATTAGGAATGGCCAAAGCAGCCTTTGGGAATTTAAAACACATACTAACAAACCGACATTTAACAATGAAAACGAGGATTAGGGTTCTGGATTGCTATGTTTGGCCAGTCATGTTATATGGTGCAGAAACGTGGACTATCTCTAAAGCCATGAAGAAAAAGCTTGAAGCTGCAGAGATGTGGTTCTTAAGAAAAATGTTGAAAATATCTTGGACTGAAAAGAAAACAAATGAATTAGTACTCGAAATGGTAGGTACACAAAGAAAATTGCTATCTACAATACGTAAAAGACAACTTCAATTTTTTGGACATATAATGAGGAAGAAAGGCATAGAAAACCTGGTAACTACTGGAAAAGTCGAAGGAAAAGGACCAAGAGGAAGACAAAGAATGACGCATATCAGCAGTTTACTGACTGATGTAAAGGGGGTGACTACAGAATTGGAATTCATACAAGCAACACACAACAGAGAGAAATGGAAGTCCATAGTCGTCAACGTAGAAATACATGACACCTGAAGAAGAAGAATAATAATAATAATAATAATAATAATAATAATAATAATAATAATAATAATAATAATAATAATAATAATAATAATAATAATAATAATAATAATAATAATAATAATAATAATAATAATAATAATAATAATAATAATAATGTGATTTTAGTGGCTTAGAGGCTTAAGTAAGCCTGTGTGAAAACTACTGATGTAACCATCTGCATTCAATAACCTAGTTGTCCGAGATAGCCTTTGAATCCGTTTATTGTTTTCACTGTCACTCCCGCCTCGTCCAAAGGCGGGAGTGACAGTAATGGTAATTAATCAGTGGCGGCTCTAAATGGGGTGCCCCTATTGAATGTCTAGCTCCCAGTAGCCCCCTTTTGGGACCCTATACCTACTACCGGTACTACATATACGGTACATACCTATCAACAAATGGATGACCACATTCTTAGAACTTGCCACCCCAACGCTCCCTATTTGCCAAATCCTGGAGCCTCTACAGATGATGACTATTATGATGATGATGATGATTATGATGATGATGATGATGATGTTGATAATAATAATAATAATAATAATAATAATAATAATAATAATAATAATAAATCTATTTATTTCGCATTAACTGCAGCCAAAAGACAATCACAAATCAACACAAAACAAAACCAAAGACAAAAAAACAAAACAAACAAGAAGAACCCAACACAACACAATGCAGAAGACAGAGCTACAGTTACAACATAGACCTAAGGAAAAACAACGCTGTAGGCTTAGGCTGGTGATCTGAAGACGTACGTATCATGCCCTGCAATTTCGATGGAGAAATACTGTTAGGTCCCCGTTGATGTTGCGTTTATAATGGATTTATTTATCCACGCATCTGTATCGAAGACGATAGGCGCCTGTTGCAGCTGCAGTTAATTTGAATAACAGTCAAACAAAACGCCCATCGATACCGTCTAACATTAAGCAGTCACACAAACGGAGAGATAATATACAAAGAAAATACAGTTGGACTTCGTTATAACGGACTCGGTTATAGCGTATACTCGGTTGTAAATTGCCGAAACGTACGGTCACGTGTGTTGTGCTACCGTATTGGGTGGTGTTGGATATCGCGTACCTCGGATATAGCGCACTCTATTTTACTGACCCGCTATGTACGCTATACTGTAATTGAAGCTCTACTTTAGGACTATTATTACATAGGCCAGTGGTTCTCAACCGCCTCTAGACCCTCTCAATCCCCGCGGTCGGCGGCGAAGTCTGAAAAACGTAAATAAATATTAGACAGTAGACACGTACAGGCCCTATTTTCCGTGTGAACAGTTTGAAAAGTGCGACGAACATGACAAGGTCATCAGCACAAAAAGGTTATCGGCACATTTTGTGTTTGTGTGTTTTGTGCATTTTCAACGTGAAAAGGTCTGACAAGAAAGAGCAAAAGGTCATCACTGCTTTTCAAGAGTAGATGACCGCTCAATTTATCAGGTGGTCCGCGAGAAATTTTTGAACTTCAAAAGTGGTCCGCGAGGCAAAGATGGGTGAGAACCTCTGACATAGGCACAGATCCACAGAACTGTAACACCGAAGCACGACACGACATAAACGGCAGAAAAGCATAATAGCCATTGATCAAAGTTCCAAAACTTAATTTAAAATTTTTATTTTAACAACTATTAAAACTGTTTAAAACAGACAAAAATACTAGTGTTGAGAATTGTGAATACTGACACTATAGAGTTTATAGGCCATTAGGCATACTTGCATATTATTTACGTAAGCTTGTAGTATCGCATTCTCAATATAACATATTTAATTAGTGAGACGAATGTTACTAATGTTTACTTTTGTTGTTATATTAATTGAATTCCCATAAGAGTTATCTACAGTGTAACGAATATGCTTAACTCAGCTCAATGCAGTGTTTATTCTAGGTCTGTTTGGGAGGGATTCCCCCACCCCAATTTTAAAATCCCCACACAAAATTTGTATATGTTGGCTTGGGTGATGGAAATTCCTAAAAAAAAAAAAAAAAAGCGTGGAGAGACAAATCTACATTTCAAACTCCCCCCAGTGTCAAGGTGGCTAGAATAAACACTGGCTCAATGTAATTATGAATCTTTTTATGATGTACAATATGAGAGTCAGAACACTTCTTTATTGTAAACTTATGGCTTTTAGAACATCAGTGCTCTTAATTTTGAGGCATTTATACGTATTTAACTTGCTGGTCGATACAAAATTATACATGGCTGTGTACTTTATAGTCAGTCCATTCCGAATATTGCGAACAATGTCCGATATGTTTTGCCTTGAGGATCATACATACTACTTCCATACAGTAGGTCTGTGCAGTGCGTCAGCTCCTTTCCAAATGTATTTGCTCAGCAGTTTTAGACTTTTAGTTCTCGAGATGTGTGTTTATTCTAGGCCTTCTCTGGGGGAGGGGGAATTCTCCCCTCCCAAGTTTTAAAATTCCCCCCAAAATGTCTATATGTTGCATTGGGAGATGGACATTTCCTCCCCCTAAAAGTGTGACGATTGGGGGGGGGGGTATTTTTAAGAGGGGAAAATATAAGGATGATCATTTTTTAACCGTCAGAGCATTGGAGAAGTATCAGAAATATAAAGATGACCTTTTCTTTTTTTGCTTCTTGTCACCACATCCGGAGAGGGAACAAATATAAAAATAGAAAATATAAGGGCTACCTTTTTTGCTTGTCAAGGTTTTTGGGAAGACAAACCTTCTCCCCTCATACATTTAAAACTCCCCCAATTTCAAGGTGGCTAGAATAAACACTGCGTGTCGCGTAATGTGTTTGTGCGAAGTTAGACGAAATACTCAACAAGAAGGACTGAGCTCTTACTAACTTGCCCCCATAGGCGTAAACAATGAAATGTTTGGGGGGACAGGATTTGTCTCTCCACGCTTTTTTTTTGGGGGGGGGAATTTTCATCTCCCAAGCCAACATATACAAATTGGGGGAATTTTAAAACTTTGGGAGATTCCCCCACCCCCCCAAAAAAAGGCCTAGAATAAACACTGCCACTCTGCCCTCTTCCGTCGAGTCCTTTAGTTGTTAATTTTGCATTTTGCGAATACGCACTTGTTGACGACAAAATTAAAGCAAAATGCACAGATTGTAAAGCGATATTGACTGAGAAAAAAAGAAAATGCAATGCTCATTTGTGACTGGACTTCGATGACTGCATAAGACTGCTTTGTCTGTTTTCTTGATGTTTAGAATTACTGTCTTGGTCTTGAGCCCTAGTGTCTTGGTCTTGGTCTTGACACCTAATGTCTTGGTCTTGGTCTTGAGGGTTAGTGTCTTGGTCTTGCCGCTTACTGTCTTGGCCACACATCCCTGGCTTTATCCACTTTCAGTATGTTGTAGCGGATATAATCGGGGCCAATACCGTTTACACGTTTCCATGTCTGTGGCGAATGAACGAACGAATCTGCGCTGTATATTATATCCTGACATTGTAAATTTTCAGACACGTCTTTTTCCAATCTCTCAGTCATCTTGACCAGGAACCAATCCAGGCATAACCGCCATCTGCGCTGACAAATGACACTTCACCAGTCACCAGCAAGGGACCGCTGTCGTGGCCATGCAGTGGCGGATCCACATGGGGAATGAGTGGGAATGCATCCCCACCGGACTTTTTTGTTTTGCTTGTGAAACCTATTTTGGGTAAAAGTCTAGTAAAACTACGGGAAAAAACTGCGGATGACCTTTTTTGGCTGGTCAACCTATTTTTTGGTAAAATTGTAGTAAATTTAGGAGGGAAAAGTCCCTATGTCGGCCTTTTTCGGAAAAGTTTATTGATTTTTCCCTTCTCTTTTCATCCCCCACTAACTTCCTATGAATTCATTTCATTCCCCTACCAAGAACTCCTGGAACCGCCACTGGGCATAACCGTCGTCTGCGCTGACAGATGGCACTTCACCAGTCACCGGCAGGGCGACCGCCGTCGCGGCTGTCTGCATGCTTCAGCCAGGCCGATCATCTCGATTCGTGGTCATACATTTCCTTCCGTTAAATAAGCCGCTTGCGCTCTTCTCAAGCGTCTGTTGCCGGAGACAAACGGTAAACGGAATGCCAGGTGGTGATTGGGGTACTAGATGCTGCTGAAGATACTCTGGGAAATGACGAATTGGACGACGATTATGAAGATAGCGACAATAATAATTATTGCAATCAAGAAGAACCACGATTTCTTACATTTGTCTAGATCTGGAAATGCTTACTAAGAGTTGTCCACGGATCCATTATTTAGAACTCTATCCAACCCAACCCATCAAATCTCCAACACAACCCAATCCAACTTCTGCTGGTCGTAGGGTAACTAGGGTTACTTCACTTAAGAGTTCATGGTTGCGCTTGATTGTGAACGGCTTCAAGATCTAGCAAATCGAATAGGAGGAACACGTTGTAGAAGAACTCTGAAGAAGTCGGAAGTCGACACCGATCGTGGACACAGGAGGGTGATTTTCAACGATTTAATGTAACAAAATCTCAACAGCGGTCCAAGAAGTTTCAGAATTCAAACCGGAAGCCCTATATACAATCTTTTTCCGACTAGGCTAGCTTACTACTACAGTAGGCCTACATCTCAAAGTATACGGTACACAGCATTGTCTGACATTTAGCGCAAACTGTGAGCCGCAATTTAGCTCAATGAATATGTTGAAGAACAAGAAAAGGAATCAATTAAAACGGGTGTACCAACCATTTTTGAATCGCGGCCCATTTCAACGGTTTTTGTAACGTACCGAGAGTCCGAGACCCGAATCAAAGCATGTAATAGCAAAACAATGCATTACGCCATCTGGCAAACGTTGGCTGAACGGAATCTTCTGACTTTTGAATAAATGGCAAAACAAAAGATCTGATTCAATTCGAATGAAAATATGGTCAATATATTAGGTGGAATTATTCGTATTTTTGCCAAATAAGATAAAATAAGAGAAATAAATATTGAAATTTCTTAAAATTGTCTTCTTTAAACTTTTGCCAGGAACATACCTTTATTAGGCATCTTAAAAATCTTATGAGTATGGCAAAATCGCTTAACCGCTAGATGACTACAGTAGTAGATAGAAGATTCCTGTTGTTAGTGGAGTTTCAGAGCAAAATGATCGGAGATTCGGAGTACGCTTCCTTGCATTATTGCGAAATAAAATATAAAATTAATTATTGTCAGTTGCAGTGTATTTTTCAAAGGCCTGAATTGCAGCAAAAGCAGTAGTAGTAGTAGTAGCAGTAGTAGCAGTAGTAGCAGGCAGCAGGCAGTAGTAGTAGTACAGTAGTAGTAGTAGTAGGAGTAGGAGCAGTAGCAGTAGTAGCAGTAACAGTAGCAGTAGTAGTAGCAGTAGCAGGTAGCAGGCAGTAGTAGTAGTAGTAGTAGCAGTAGGTAGTAGTAGTAGTAGTAGTAGTAGTAGTAGGCCAGTAGTAGCAGCAATGTTTAATCTAGACTCTGGACTCCGAGGGGACTGACAAAACGAGGGCGAAGTCAGTTGGGGACTGCTTTTAGTTGATGCAGTATTTCAAAATTTCCAGAGGAATTTGAAATTTCCGGGTTGGAAAGGGCAATTTCCTCCGGAAACGGCCTAGATTAAAACCTCAGTAGCAGTAGTGGTAGTAGTAGCAGTAGCAGCAGTTGCTGTAGGCCTAGTAACATTGTTCTGTCAAAGCCATGCTCGTGTGCGCGCACAGAGGTCGCAAGGCAAGCGCACAAAGGAAGAAATGGAGCGCACAAATTTTCAAAAATTGTTTCCACCGCTTTCATATCATACACGTACTTACTGATAAAGATTTACGCTCTGTCGTGAAATTATATCGGCTCCATACATTATTACTAACTTCTGCCTTTGCAGATGGGCCGGCGGGCCTCTGACAAGTCACAAGTCTTGGGAAAATTGCTGGCGATCTTTTTTGCTTATCTATCTCTGTTTTCCCGCTGTTTATGATGTCCTCAGCTCTCCGGACCCCTTGTACTCTCCAGCCCCTGTCCACATGCCATAGTGACCTTTTGTCACATTATTGTTGGTACACATCTTCATTATCGGT